>JAAQQV010000001.1:4200000-4522710 GCA_017635955.1 Yarrowia sp. B02
GTAGAAGACAAGTGACAGACAGCTAATGAACCTGACTCAGAGAATACTATAGGTAGCAAGCAAGAACCAAAGAACACCAGGCTCAACAAAGAAGGCTCAATACCAGCTAACAACAAGAGACTCACTTTGTTCGTCGCTTGTTTTTCAGCTCGTTCGTCGTTCCTCTTCGTGCTTCGCACTCAGAGCAACTCCTCACTTCGCCTCACTCGCCCACCCCACAATATCAATCCCGCTTCTTCCACACTTTCTATCCACCTTAATCTCCGCCAGGCCACTTGCATCATCCAAATACCTGTGATTGCTCATTCCTCCTGCATCTGCTCTCTGCTGGGGATCCATGGCGAGCATGGGCAGCAAAAACGACGCCAGCAGCTTGGCCTCGTCCTTGGAGTGGTTGTACTTTTCGTGGAGCACGGCTTCCAGAGGCCAGTCCTTGAGCTTAGAGATTTTCTTGAGGTCGCCCTTGTCGTTGAAGTACTCGGACGTCCATTTGCCTGTCTGGAGAACAGACGAGGGGATCTTTCCAAGCAACTCAATAATCTGAGCGATGTGATCATCATCCTTGGAGTACTTGGAGCCCGTCTGGGGTTCAAACAGGTAGTCTCCGGTCAAGAGCTCAAACACTAAACAAGACATGGACCAAATATCAGAGGAGGCACCCCAAAACGACCCTAGAAGCACCTCCGGGGACCGGTACTGCCGCGTCTGGATGTCGTTGGTGAAGTGGTGCTCGACCCAGCACGCGTTGCCGAGATCGACGATTTTGACGGAGATGAGCTCCTCCGCTAAAGCCGTTCGTGGCTTAGTAGGCGACACCGAAGTCGGGCTTTTCGACAGCGGTTTGTCGTCAAGTCTGACCTCCTCGACCATCTTGGTCATGGTCAGATCGCTGAAGAAGGACGCGTTGCTTCTGAGTGGAGAAGGCAGAGGCTGGGAACCCGTAATGAGACTCTGCCGTCTAGAACGTCTTCCGGTCCTCGAGCCGGGTTTCGTCTTCTTGACCTCCGCGCGGTCCTCCTCCTCCGCGAGCTTGAGCATCTTTTCGACGTCGCCAATCTCGATCAGCACGTTTTCGGGCTTGAGGTCCGTATGGACGATACCACACTCTCTGTGCAGATAGTCGAGACCGAGAAGAACCTGCTTGGTGATTTGCTTGACGAGCTTCACAGGAATGCCCGCAAACTGGTGCCGACGAATCAATCCAAGCAGATTCTCGCCCAGCACCTCAAACACCATGCAGTAGTGAGTGCCGTTAGGGCCAACGTGCTTGAAGGAGTCGTACAAACCCACGACATGGGCTTTTCCAGGATGGTCCGGGTTCTTGGACGACACCCGCTCCAGCATCTTGATCTCGTCGATCGCCGTTTCTGTGTAATGAGAGGCGCTTCTAACGACTTTCATCGCCACATGCCGGTCGTTGTTGTGCGTGTCCTTGGCTAGCCAAACAGTCGAAAAATGGCCCCAGCCGAGTTTGCGCACAATCACATAGCGCCCGTCGGCAAACTTCTCGCCAATCTTGACAGGATGGTACCCGCCAGGACAGTAGTCGTCGAGACTCTCCTCGTTCTTCTGCAGAGCCTCGTCCTCGCTGTCGCTGAGGTCCGTGTTGACGGTGAGCTTGGACATGGTGTGGTCACGTGTTTTTTTGTCTTTCTGTGTCGCGGAAAGTCTCGCAGGGAAAGCTGAGGTCGCAGAGCACTCTCTATCGCCAGTATCGACGTAGTTGTCGTGATATCTTGTTTTGTTTTTTAGGTTGGCATGCAGCTGGGGATGGAGTAGGTCAGTGTGGTGAATTTGTGGGTGGTCATGGGGGTTAGCTAGGGGTATGGTTGGATTCGTCCCGTTTTGCTGAGCACAGCAGTATTCTTCTTTTCTTTATAGGACAACTTCTCGCCTCCCTAGCGTACATCCAAAACACACGCAATCTACTCAGCGATAAGAAGGCTGTTCGGTAACTACGCCAAAAACGCCATTTTGGGACCGCAAAAAACGCCTGCTGCCACTAATTGAGATGAGCTCGTCACTGGGGGGCATTTCGCGTCCCAATTGTCCCACGCGTAATTTACAGCCCTGCGAACATCCTCGCACGACCCACTTACCCTAACACATCCAGCCACGCATACCCCATGCATCCACAATGGCAACCCGGACCCGTAGCCGTAGCTCGTATAGTTAGGGGATGAGACATGGGCGCAAAGGGCCATTTCTGTGTTTTTCGACTTTTTTTTTTTTTGCAAATCCCAAAAACTCGTACCCCTCCCCATGTTACCCCTGTATGCTGTTGACACACGTGCATGTTTTTCAGGAATGTGTGGTGTTTCGCGGTCACGTGGCGGCATGCCTTGACTGACATCACCCTGCGTCTGAGTGGTTTGGAGGTTGCTATTTGCGGGAGGATTTTTGGTAAATTCAGGAAAATTGGGATAATTACGGGGGTTGGCTGGTTGAGGATAGGGGATTTTTCTGTATTTTATGGTATTTTTAGTCACGTGATTGGAGTTGATATTGAGCTGATCACTATCGTATTCAAATAAGACACCTGAATAGGGTGTGTATGTGAGACCATATTCTGAGATCCTGTTCGGAAACTGAAAATGGGTTCCAGACCAGGATTCAAGGAGAGAGAAGGATATGGCGAGATTCGTCTTGATCCAAGGAACTCAGTGGTTTAGTCCTTGCTCAAATCTGAGCAATACTGAATGATCTGAAACAGTTCTTATATCTGCCGCGGCAAAAAGTAATCATTGAGCAGATAACGCAGCGATATGCGCGGTCATGTGACTTCAAATGGTCAAATATGTCTGGCTTCAACCAGCAATCTATGTGAAACACCAGCCACCTGTCTCATTGCGTTTTAGGAAGTGTTTCGGTTTTGGACGGGAAGAGTTTTGGAGCGAGGATGGACGTCTTTGATATGGTTGGAAAGAGGGAGATGAGGCGGTTTCAGGGGTCGTGTCTGTTTATCTCTAGGAAGTCTATAGCGTGAGTTGTGGGTGTGGTGTTGAAAAGAGCTTTAACTATATTCTAACTAATAGCTTAACTATGTTTACTTATGGGTACAAGGTCGAACGCCATTACCACAAAATGTTACTACTGAAAGGTGTGGATATTGTTGTGATTCTGTATCAAATGAGGCACATATTATTGAATGTGGTTGGTCCCGGATCTCTAGAGACTCAGGAGCACCAAATCGGCACCCCCAGGTGACTTTTTAATCTAACTGTTCCCAACAAATAGTAACTATCAGAACTCCGCTTGTAGAAGATCACCAGATACAAGTACCACTGCCAACTCTTCTACCTCAGTAGTCAAAATGGAAGGATCTAATCATGTTATTGCATCAACCAGTATAGTACAGTTATTACGAGTCTCTTGTCCGTGTCTGATTCACGGTTGTAATTCATAAATATTAGCCTTGAATGTGCTGATTTTACTGCTTCATTTGGCCAATAGAAATGATTTATTATTTTATGGATAAAGTATTGACCAAAACGACCATAAAGTAAGTGTAACTATGGCCAATAGTTATGTTAAAACACCAACACTCAGCAAACCATTACTTAAGTCAGTATCATCATGTGACGTCTAGTTGACGACAATAACATGTAATAACTATTCATTGTATAATCACTGCCACAAGAACGACTACCGGCGACTTGGATCGCATATTCATTACCCAGTGCCATACCATAAATATTGACCATATCCCAACTTAATAGAAGCCTACGGATGGTTAATATATATGATTCCACTACTCACCAATTGACAATCAGAGTACCAATCATCAAGTGTCCTGTCTTTACAGTACGCCGTACAATAGATGTCGTGATTTTAGAATACAAATCACATACAGCAATACCTGTAAGAGTACGAGCTCTCGTTTGCCTACCTCACAGTGTGCACCATAACTATTGGCCTATGACACACTATAAGAAAGCCCAACAGAAGGCCAATATATATAAGCCGAGCACAGCACATCAACACTGAATACAACAAAACTGCCGCTCAATCTCATCATGTGGCGATTAATCAACGACAAATGTATGATATGTATGATTACTGTATCACAACCAACTTCCAGTGACTTGGCTACTCCCCATTTCCGCACCACAACTATTAGCCAACATTACACTCTATACAACCTTACTTCTGGTCAATACCTGTAGTCAAAGAACACCACACACCAACACCCAAAACAATAACGCCTCACCCAAAAGCCACCCCAATCACTCTAATTGACCACTAACCTCCCAACACCTGCATTTATACTCGCCACCCAGTAACCCCCCCCCCACTCATAACCTGTGCACGTTGCCACCTAACTCTACTATAGATCACGACGCCATCTCCACCACTACACAAACAACAATGTCGATCGCCAACCTCGAAAGCGCATACAAGGCCGGGCAGTACGAGACCGTCGAGTCGCTGCTTTCGCCGCTCAAAGTCGAGATGGCCAAGCAGGGTCTGCTTACGTCACCTTCGTCGAAGCACTCCAAGAGCGACCTGGAGTCTGCCAGAACCGCTCTGGAGCTCGGAGCGCTGTCTGCCGTCAATCTCGGCAAGGAGGCCGAGTTTACGCGCTACGTGGCGCAAGCGCGGCAGTTTTACGGGCTTCCTGGCTTGACTGCTTCGCCCCATGAGGCCAAGGTCGTGGCTCTGTATCTTTTGCTGCTGCTGAGCCAGAACGAAATCGCGCAGTTCCACACGGAGCTGGAGTCGCTGGACTTTGAACTCGTCGAGCACGACAAGTTTCTGTCGTTTCCCATCAAGCTGGAGCGGTGGATCATGGAGGGCGCTTATGACAGAGTCTGGAAGGCCATCACCAACAAGGATCTCGTGCCGTCGTCCGAGTTTCTGTGTTTCGCGGACCCGCTGGTGTTTGCGATCCGCGGCGAAATCGCTCTTTGCGCGGAAAAGGCGTACACTTCGCTGCCTCTCAACAACGCGCGACACCTGCTCTTCTTCGACTCGGACCAGGGCGTGGTCGACTTTGTGGACGAGCAGCCGGGCTGGGAGATCCAGGGCGAGCGGATCACGTTTCCGGGCGTTGTTTCTGAGGATGCTACGCTTAATAGTAGAAAGGTGACGGAGCGACTGATTGGCAACTCGCTGGAGTACGCTAAGGAGATGGAGCAGATTATTTAGACGGAAGCCAGGCCGAGGTCCGCGGACAACAACCTTTTTGTCTGTCAAAACTGCCTGTTTCTGTCTATACATTCTAGATGTTCTCTACTCCTCTAGATGTTCTCTACTCTTCTAGATGTCTAGTCTTGTTCAGTTCAGTCTTGTCTAGATTACTAGATGCTCTATGAGAGCCCAGACTGGACAAATCTACAGACTAGCGATCCATAGATGATGCATTATGATTTTATTAATGGCGATTTGTAGTCTTTTGCCAACCGAAGATGGTGAGCTGCCATAGCATTGAGAGTGGTAGTTGTAGATCTAAGCCTAAGAGCAGTTGATGCAGGAACACTACGATGGATGTATTGAATCATCTGGCACTTTTATTATAGCGATATGTCAACAGCAGCGGCTTGAATATATTAAACGGACTCCCTGAAGCTCTCGTACTTGTACTACCAAGGTGCTTCCTCTAGCCGTCCATCCACAAAGTGATCGATCTGTGGATGTTACTAATCTATTTAGGAACAATCTCGGCAGTACAGTAATAATGTCGAAATATGACACAGACTTCATATACAGTATGTACAGCGAGTATTGTCGTCTGGTTGGGTGTCTCAAAGGTCAGCTATATAGTATCCACTCTAAGTATTGGCCATAACGTAACTTAAAGCTAGCCCATAGCTGGCCAATATATACGGTAGGATGTAATACCTTAATGCGTACAACACCCAGAGATGTGGGTATTCCTGGTACAAGCAGATGAGCTGTCGAGGCTCATGAAGAAATGACAAATACAAGTCCAACAGTCCTAGTTCTCTTTGTGTCTACAGTATCCTAGATCATCAAGACAGCTACAGTAGAGTCACAACTAGACTCCCTACAAGCAACAACTGCTCAAGTTTACAATGCATTACTATTTCGTTTGGACTTTAAGTCTGGAGTATTTCAGCCAGTTCTGTCTAGACAGTCTGGAGTCCTCAGAGGAGTCTAGTGTATCAC
The DNA here is from genome assembly GCA_017635955.1 of Yarrowia sp. B02. Classification (NCBI taxonomy): domain Eukaryota; kingdom Fungi; phylum Ascomycota; class Dipodascomycetes; order Dipodascales; genus Yarrowia; species Yarrowia sp. B02. The sequence goes on from JAAQQV010000001.1 coordinate 4,206,130, forward strand.
CACCTCAAACATGGTATCTGATGGATTGGTAGAGATCACTCTAGTGTTCATACAGACATTCATCAGACTGAACCAACTCCAGTCTCCATAACGGCTCAATTGTCTGTGACAATTTTCGCCTAGACGTGTTGCTAATCGTTTTCCTTCGGAAAACCATTAAATAAGTTGTCTCAACAAGTCATCTCCAAAATCCCCCACCTTGCAAATGTACGCGGCGTTATTCACCACGCCCTTGTTCAGTCCCTCACTCTTATCCAGACCCACACACCGCTCGAGAAACGCCTTGACCTTCTTCCTCTGACTTTCATCAAGCTTGGCAGCATGCACTCCAACAACAGTGGTCAAACGCATGGTGAGCGGCGAAATCGGACCAGCTAAGCCGTCAATCACGTGATCCAGCATGTCTCGGTCGAGATCCGAGCAGTACGAGATTGCTGTCTGGAGGACGTTCTTGATGTGTGTGTCAGCCTCGCTCTTGTAAAACTGCGCTCCTAGCGTCTTCAGAAGCGCGTCTGTGTCCTTGTTGGAAACGTGTTTGACCACGTTGAGCAGAATCTGGGCACCTAGCAGTCTCAGTTCGGGAATGTAGGGGAAAGAAAGCAGGTTGGTGAGTCCTTGTTTCAAGAGAGGACTCGTGCTGAGTTCCACACAGTACTCTTTTTTGTTTGACGCGAGTTTAAGGAAGTGGCCTCCAGACTGAAGCTGGTCCGTGTACTGACCCGTCTGTAGCAGGAACAGCGACTCTTCAATCAAGTGAGGGTACTTTTTAAGAACCGTCGAAAGATCGGTCTCATTTGTCACCAGAGTGCTCGTAACGGCTATCCAACAGGACGGCCCGATTCCTGCGAGCTGGGGGTCCCAGAATTTCAACTCCTTGAGCTTGTACACAAACTCGAGCTGCTTCATCGTGATACTTTCCGAAGCACAGACAAGAGACGTGTACAGCGCTCTTCTGAGGTCCAGAGGCGCAAGAAGGGCATCGTCGGGGTTGTCCTGCGACAGCGAGTGCACGAGGTCGTACAGTTTCTCAAAGTCGACCATTTTGCCCGTTTCTTCGTCGTTCACCATCACGAGCAGCAGTTCAGTCGCTCCAGGAACGTTCGAGTCCTTGACTGTGCAGTTGAGCAGGTACTGGTAGACAGCCGTGAGGATTCTGTGGTCGAGTTTGAGTCTCGCAATGGCCCACATTTGCAGCATGGTCAGGAGAGTGCCTATGCTAACAAAGTCCGTGTCTGTGAGCGTCTCAAACAGCAGAACAAGACCCTGGGTGAACTCCTGGCTGTGCACAAGCTCTTCCTTGACGTCCGGATCGTCTCCATTCGCCCAGTTAAATAGCACAGCGGAGTAGAAAGGCAGAGCAATCGAGTTCTTCTGCTTGACCAGAGAGCTCATGTAGTGCCTGAACGAGTCCTGGTTGAGCCAGACGTCCAGCAGAATCGCGCGGTTCACCTCGTTGTCGCTCACGCAGTTGCCGATGATGCGCAAATAGGACACAATCACCAGATTGTCGGTTTCAGGGCCAAGTTCAAACACCTCGCAGAGCTCCGGCAGCACTTTGCCGATCTCGGGCTGGTACTTTTTGTCGCGAAGAGCCACAGAAAGGTCCGAGATCTCGTTGGGCGAGCCGACGGACAAGAGCCCGGACGAGGCGAGCTTCTCCAGCGCTTTCGAAGGGTCCATGTTTGGTGGAGATGTTTGCTCAGCGCTGCAACCTAATGCAGGTCGTGGTTAGTCAGCAGGGTGAAGGGGATGTGTGGAGATATAAGGAGGCGATTTATGGGGGAATTGGACGTCGGCGAATTCGGCTGTGCAATTCTTTTTGCGATATGAGTGCTCAAACGCGTGATATAAGGACCCACTACAGACATTGCTTACATCCCCTCATAGTTTAACATCACGTATGGTACGATATGACGTCACTTTGGAGGTGGCGGATTGGGGTGAGAAGCGTGAAAATGAGTTCATTTGGTTCAATTAGTGGCACCAAGTCGGATTTGCCACGTTTTGCCACTTTTCGAAATCTAAGATTTTTTAAAATGCGTTAGTGTGCAAATTGGGCTGCAAATAACCCAGAAAAAGTTCGACTTTCGCTTTACCTAATTTACTCCTATTTCTACAGCTCTGTACTCTATGCTACATTTCTGCAGAGCATATCCTTCCAGCACGTTGAATAACGTTTCGGTTAGAAAAAAGGGGGTCTTGATATCTCCACAAATAGTTTGCCGATTTGTGATTTTAGACATTTAAAATAGAGCTCTTGACTTTGCCACCGTTTCTACAATATAATATTACTACCCTACAACACAAAAATCTTCAATACTACTGCACGCCCTCAAACCCTATTTCGCATACACGTCACGCGTCACACTTTAGCCACGTCTCTTTCTACTCCTCCACACACACCATGACCAAGGCCACCGAAACCGCTTTTTTCTTTGTGGCGCTTATTGCCGTGTACGCCGCGCTGTGGTTCGGCTTTATTCCCGTCGGCGAGAAGATCCGAGCCGAAATCGTGCCTCTGCTGCCCTTTTGGCTGCTTGTGTCGTTCGGTTCCTACTCTCTGGGCACTCTGGGCTGGGACATTCTGTCCTTTAACGACAAGCCCGAGAAGTACGCTGAGTTGAAGGAGGTGAGTATGAGATGCGAACGAAGTAGCACGAGATTTGACGATTCAGTGATTCAGTGCAACTGGATCATGTTGTGTTGTGTGGTGTTGTGATGTTATGACTATGGTGTGGTGGATGGCTGTGATGGATTGTGCAGTTGGGAGGAAGTGTTTGGGAGGTGGTTAAGATGACGCTTTTAAGGACTTTAGACGTTACATTGAACGTGTCAGATTGATCTGGCGTGTTTGTGTCAATGTCTGGGTTTCTGAGTCACTATCTGAATTTGGTGTGTTTGAAGTGTTTGAAGGGGTTGAAGTGGTTGAATCACGTATAAGTTTCAGATGGATTGTCTGCTTATGTTAAGACAGTGTCTGATGTGATTCATAGACACTGCTCAGACATGATTGACTTGGATACGTGATTCAGACAGTTCAGAAGTTTAGACGCGATGGATCCATTCAGACACCATTCGGACTTCAGACTTTCAGCTTGAATAAAGTCTATCAACTCAGATCATGCCCTGACGTGTTCATCTTCAGAAGTATCATATCATCTTGAACACTTCTCCCGCAATTCCAGCAACCAGATCAGAGCGTGAAAGACAATGCTGTTCTTGGATATCGAGAATCATGCTCTTCGCAGTAACAAGCGCTTCTTCAACACCAATATTCACTTGACTGTCATCAAGCACATCCACAATCACCAGATCATCACCAGCTGTCCACTCGAGACTACGGCCTCTCGTTTCCGTTCCGTACTAACCCAGCAAATCAAGCTCGCAAAGGCAGACCTCAAGTCCAAGGGCGTGTCTGTTTAATATAGAAGGATTGATTTTGAGAATGGCCGGGAGTGTAGACAGGGATGCTGTGTGTAGACAATAGACCAAACCAACAACCGTGGCATACCAAGCCTTATGTTCAACGTATAAATCAAGCTGAGTCGACAGTGGTGAATGGCTTGGTATTCAAACCACAGTGCTGTGCAAAGATGACCTGGTACATACTGGTACCGGTAGCCTTATATGAGACTGGATCTTATACGAGACTGGATCAAGAGACAGTAAAAAAGAGTGTATTTGAGACACAATATACTTGTGAGAGATGGTTTCAGAGACAACTCTTGATGTACTCGTAGAAAGATAAGAGGCACAACTAGAGAGTCAAAGAATACTGTGCCGCTAGCATCAATTAAAGGAACACAAACTACTCGCCCAAACCAAGACGTTGTACGAACATGAGCACTCATGATCCATACCGCACCCCAGATAACACTCTATGATCTATCTTATATTGACTTATGGACAATGTGGTCGTTATAGTGTTATGATTTGTTCTGACCTAGTACAGTAAAAGGTACGTAGAACAAAGTTGAGCAGAATAGAAGTAGGCAGCAGCAGAGATCGAGGTCACCCACCAACAGTGATGGACTTGAACATATGGATGTTCTTTTTCTTCATTCTGACACAACTCAGGATGTTGTCCACTCATGACCTTCGGCCATTCGTTTCCAGATCCTTCACTGAGTCGCCTGCTGTGCCGCACTACCTCCAGCCTCCATCTGCTGCAGCTTCTTGGCCCGCTTCTTCTGTCTGAGGCGCTTCTCAGTGTCCAAAAACACCTTGATAGACACATCGACATCGTCCCACTCGTCCTTGGCATCAGGATTGGATCTGTCAGCAGGTGGAGTTCCGAAATCTTCGGGCCACTTTTCACCTGGCGACTTCATAAGCGCCTCGTGGGCCTGCGTGCGCTTCTCCTGCCAGTGGTCAATGTCCTCCTTGTACATTTCCCACACGCAGTTGATGCAGCCGGACATGCAGCAGTTTTCGGGTTCCTGGGGTCGCGGCGGGACTCGAACGCCGGCAATCAGGCGTGTTTCTTTCTCGGCGTCGTCTCGACGCGCCTTTCGAGAACCGACTTTGCCGAAAACCAGCTCGGCTCGCTGCTGAGCCGTGAGATTGTCGTGTTTGCGGTCCGAGGTGTCGAAAGTGAGTGTGGAGGTCTTCACGGGGGTGAAGGTGTGGCCGACGGGTCGGGGTTGCTTGCGTTGGACTGGGTTAGAATGGTAGTGAGAGGCCGAAGGTCTCGAACGGACAACGACTTGAATAATTAGTGCGGAAGAGAGAACGCAGGTTTCGAACGGACAACATGCATAAATAATTAGTTGACGCGGGTCTCGAACGGACGGCATCATAATTATTTTGATGGAGCGCAGGTCTCGAACGGACGACGAGATGGGTAATTTTTAACAAAAGTCAATAAAGTGTTTAGCTCTCTGGAGCACCTGTACTGTTGAGCATAACTTGGCTATTGCCTTAAAACAAAGAACATTAGACAGCCGCAGAAGATGAAGAACAGATGGAGTCAACCTCATCTGTGCTTAAGAACTTCAAATGCTCCAGAGAACAATTCTGAGAACATGGTTGAGTCTAGAAGCTCTCTGTGAAGAGAGCCTGGTTGTAGAGAACAGGTTATGGCAGAGATGAGGTGAGAAAAGACAGACTGAGCTGTTCAGTTAAAGTGTGGCGTGTTGCAGAGGTTGTCTGAAGCCATAGAAACATTTCTATGCCTTTGCAGCTTTCCTGAAGTCACAACTTAACCATAGTAGTAGCAAGAGAGACAGAAGAAACTGAAAAGAGACCTGCTCAGTTATGACAGCTGAGTAACAAGCAGAACATAAGTCACAACAGAGTCCAGATCCAATAGCTTCACTGAGTTCAGTTGAGCATGTACCTTGACAACGGCTGACTGATCATAGAGGGATCACTTAAACACGTTCAAGAGCATTCAGGGTATCATTTGAACACAGCGCAGCTAAAACTTCGTCTCAAGCATGCTCGTCTAGATCCACTTCCGGTCAACCGAATGTACAAACGACAGCTTCAGATGTAGATCTGACTGAGCAAGTTGAAAACTAATTTCACTCCATTGCATTCTGAACACGCTGTGAGTCACACTGAGTCCACAACTCCATAACCACAACAACTGTAGCATGTTGAGAATAGTCTGAGTCAAGCCGAGATGCTTGGATCTGTAGCTGCAACAAGAAATTGCTGACAACAAAACCAAAGACAGTGCTCTTCTAAACCTAGCAACTTGCTTGAAACTCGTCACAGACGCGTCCTCTTATGTGATCTCCTGTCTCACCTCATCTCTCAGTCATAACAACAACCACAGAGTCATTCATGCAAGAACAAACCAAACCAGCTCAAACCAAATACCCTCAAATCCTCAAATCCTCACATCTCATATCTTCACTCCTCCTGTTGACTCTTCAACCACACTTGCTTCCAAAGTAGCACCTTCCCCAACATCCCCAAGGTCACACTCACGGTCGTAAAAAACATAGGGGTTCTTTCTGAAGCTCGCGGACGAGCTGAAAGAACGTACCAGGCGCGTTCTGAGCATTTTGTGTGTGTCGCAGAGTCCTAAACACCAATCTTTTATAGGGATCAGCAATTAGTAATATGCACGAGCAAATGACGTCTAGCTCGGCCGATGCATGTCCGGGTCACGTGCGCGGAGACGTGCAGGTGACGATGCTGACTAACGGTCTAGACTTTGGTTGGTAATGATGGAAGTGTTTTTTTGTGTTTTCAATTTGTAGTGATTTTGGCAGTCATTTGGCAACCTGTATTATTCGGCTACAAGTCCAGCCCCTATTTTTATAATATTCTTATTTTTCTTTTTTTAATTTGGTCGCATGACAGGATATCCAACTTGCGCGGCTAACTTGGGCGGTAATGCGGCTATAGAAATTCTGAAGAGTGCATTCTGGTCCCAGAAGCTTTACGAGCATAATGGTACTGCTAACTAGTCTCCAGCACGTTTCTAGCCATTCTACCACACGGTCTAGACTGCAATAACGTACCACGAGATGAGTCTAACGTAGTCCTGAGAAGTATGAATTACAAACATGAAGTAAACAACACAAACAGAGCTATTCACTGTAGGTAACACTTCTCTTATATAATCACCACCAATCTCCACCACTAAGCACCACTATCCCTACCAAACACGTTAAGCTCGTAATTAGGTTGCGTGCATGGTGAAAGCAAGTGACTTAGTGTGGAGTACGAACGTAGTATCATCATATCGCATTACGGCTTCAGCTTTATCATTTGCATCTCAATTTTTCTTGTTCGCATTGTTCTTCTTCGACATTCTTTCTCAGCTACTCTAACTACACAACTACACCTACAACTACACCAACTACAACTACACCAGATTACACAAAACACATGCTATGACAGCACCTACAGACCCGCTACAGTGCTCTGAGGACTCTGGAGAGTCTCTAGAGGCGCCCAGGAAACCGCCCATGCGCTCCAGAAAGTCGTACACCCCGGAAACGCCTCTTTTTGCGTCACTAGATGAAATGCCCTCTGCACTGCACAATCTGGCTGACGAGGCTCTACAGAAGACTCTCGAGCGCCATGGAGGCCTTTTTCTCGTTCGTCAACTCTCCAGAGACCTTGCTCAGCGCGAAAAAGAGCTTGTGGTGATGCGCAAACAGCATGAAGACAGGGAACGAGAGCTCAAGACGATGCTCATGGAATGCGACGTTTCTGTGATTGAAATCGAGCGACGGCTGAGCTCTATGCGCGTAACGAGCGTGCTTAATCCCGACCAGGTGATTAATGAAGCTCTGGAGGAAGCGCTAGTTGACGATTCTGACTCTAGAGGAGCTCCCTCAGAGACTCGTAGTATCGACATTACCGAGTCGCGAATTGACGTTTCCGAGTCACGGAGTCTGCTCAGCATCACGAGAACGCTCTGGGACAGTCCACGAAGCGCCAGATCGCTTCTTTCTGTGAAATCGTCCTCTGCTTCCCTCAAGAGTTGTCTAGATGAAGAGTCCAGAGAAGACGATCAGAATCAGGGCAGCAGCAATACCAAGACTACTTCCAGTGCTCTGAATGGAGCCAACAAAACAACCTCAACTACAAATACTTCAGCTAATACCAACACAAACACCATCTCTACGACCTCAACTAACGATACACCCCGAAGCATCGAAATGACGTCCATCTTCGACCCCTCGGTGGCACCTCCGACTCTCCAGCAGTCACGTGATGGCCTCACAGACCGCTACGGCTTCAAGTACGACTGGAAGCGGTCTCAGAAGGAGTCCAAGAGTGCTCTTAGTGTTACCCTGGAGACGGAACCTGTCAAGAGCTCCTCTTCAAGCACTTCTTCGGACCACTCTCATAAAACGGCAGACAAGCCGAAACCCATCTCGAGAGCCTTCCCTGAACCTCCCTCACGAAGTGCCCCTACAGCTACCGTTTCTCTCGCTACCAACGTCAACAACAACGTTAATACGGGCTCCAAAAGCACCCCCGTGCAACTGCTGCTTTCTCAGCTGTCGCACATGCACGATACGCAGCAGAAAGCGCAGCTTCAGGCCTGGACCGAGTTTCTCAACACTTTGTCGTCGTCTGAACAGGACGAAAACGCGTGCACGAATCTTCTAGGTCTCGGAGGCGTTTCTCTGCGTCCCCACAACCCGAAACTGTACAAGACGTTTGTTTCGCTGGTTCTGGGAGGCATTCCTGTGAAACTGCGGCCTCAGATCTGGTCTCAGTGTTCTGGAGCGGAGTCCATAAAGATCCCTGGACTGTACTCTGAGCTCCTAGCAGACAACTCAGACACGGACTATGATCCTATAGCTGCGCAAAACACGTCTCAGATCGACCTTGATCTCTACAGAACGATGCCCCACAACATTTTCTTTGGCAAGGGTCCTGGAGTAGCAAAGCTTAGAAACGTGCTAGTTGCAGTTTCAAGACACAATCCGGACACTGGGTACTGTCAGGGCATGAACATCATGGCTGCTGTTTTGTTGCTCGCTTTTCCCACTGAAGAGGACGCGTTTTGGGCTTTAGTTGCTCTGACTAACCTGCTGCCTACAGACTACCTCGCTCCTCCTCTACTCACGTCCAGAGCAGACCAGATGGTTCTCAAGAGCTACATTGAGCATCATTTGCCCACTCTGAGCCAGCATATGGACTCTCTGGAGATTGATCTCGAGGCCATCACCTTTTCGTGGTTCTTGAGCAGTTTTGCAGACACGCTTCCTCCCGAGGTCCTCTTCCGCATCTGGGACGTCTTTCTGTGTCTCGAGGGTATGTCTTTTCTGTTCAAGACTGCTCTGGCGTTGTTCAAGATGCACAAACCGCAGTTGCTTGAGTTTGACTCGGCCGCTGATTTCTACACGTACATCAAAAACGTCGGTGACAAGGTTATTTCTGTGGACAACCTGATCAAGACGGCGGAGGAGTTTGACATTACCGGGGAAGATGTGGAGAAGCGGAGGAAAGCGGCTCTTGAAGGGCTGCAGTAACGTACATATTTATCTTTATTTATTGACGCTAGTTGTGAGGTGTAGATATGGTTGTAGGGGTAGACTGGTTGTTCGAGATGATATACTTGAGCGGTTACTTGAGATAAAGTATGTTTTACTTACTAAGCTGCGGGTTACTTACGTTTTTAGAAGGGAAAATAATAATTACAAAATAAACTTAACTGGTGAACTTCAGTCAATGTCGTAGTTGCCATTGAACAGGATCATTATAGCTAATTACACCTCATAGTGACCTGTTCTTCATTTCTCTTGGGAAGTGGTAATTGAGATAGTTACTATGAAATAGGAAGGTAACGTGCAATACTACGCTACAGTATTATTTTAGAAAGCCACATGTGCTACTGTCCATAGTCAAACGTCAGTCATAATCATTATCGTATCTATATAAGGTGGTTGTCAAAAAGGAAACCAGCAAGGGTTGATGATTCGTTCTATCACATCCTCCCGAATGATCTTAGCCACATTGTTCGTATAACCATCCAGTCATAGTCCTTGTCAAATGAATCACGAAGACCCATAAATGCTAGGATATTGACAGCAAGCTAGAGTAATCGACAAACCCAAACCAAGTAAAGTGAGGCCAACCGGAGCCTATCTTCGTCAAATTTATGCCACAACATGTCCTCCACACTTCTTGAGCCTACTCAGATATCTGAGATGTGTCATATTCAAACAGACAAGTCACCAGAGAGACAATTAAGCACTCTGTACTCCAGAATCCCACTCAGATACCTCCGGTATCTTCGTAACAGGTCCGTTCGGATACCTACGGTATCCTCACTCACTCTAATCCAACTCAGCAAAGAAACCCTTGTAGGCATTATCCAAGTCAAACAACAGCTGCCTGCTCTGGTCCTCCGTAATGCTCTCCGTGGCCTTCATGTTGTTCAGCGTAATAAGCCACTTGACAATCTTGTCTCTTCCGGCAAAGTCCTTGTTGGTGACTTTACCCAGAGACGTCATGAGATCGCCCAGCAAAGGATGCAGCTGGTCAGTGGCTGAATAGTTCAGTTTCAGCGCATCCATGCACGTAATGAAGTTGCCAGTTGCCTCGGCAACAGCTCTAGACGTGCTAGGACCCTCTCCTGTAGGTGTAGATCGTCCCTCTGTGTTTGCAGAAGCCAGAGCAGAGGCCTGAGGAGTGATGACAACACTGGCAGGAATTCCAACGCTGATTCTTTGTGTTGCAAGCGAGCAGTCCAGTCCGTACTTGTCCTTGAAGCTCTGGAGAGACACAAACTCGCTCTGAACGCCCTCGTCCTTCAGCAAAGTGTTGTATTGCGACAGCAAGCGAGTGCAAATCGACGAGTAGTCCTGCTGGGCCACAGAGTCCTTCAAAAACGCTTTTTCGAGATAGTCCAGAGAGACGATGATCGAATACAGCTCCGCAAGGTTCTCATACCGTTCTCGCTCTTTCGGCGAAGAGTACAGACGCACTTCTTCGTTGAGCGAAATGCTGGCACCTCTCTGGGGAGGCATGTGCGTTAGAGGAGCATATGGAAGGGACATTTGTGGTTGTGTGTCTTTTATAGTGTCGGTTTCGTGTCGTTAATGCTGTTTTTGTGTCTGTAGATAGCTGCGTCGTTATCTATCGTGTTGTGTGATGTGGTGATATCAAGCGGAGGATGTTTGCAGCTCACATGTTGGCCGAAGTTTAATATTAGGAGTTGAGATGTGGTATTACTGAGAAGTGGTTGTTATGTGCAAAAGAAAGTAGTTGTCCATGAAAGCAGTGGAGTAGGCTGTTTTAATGTAGCTGTGGTATGGGTATTCTTTTGCTTTTTTTTTTTTTTTTTTTTTTTTTTTTTTTTTTTTTTTTGACAGATTCTGGAATATTCACAACAATTTCTGAATTCACCATGGATCAGAATAACCAGAGAAAATGACATCATAAAAAACGTCTGAAAAATGAGACACACTTCTACGCCATACCTCTCTCTTCCTTGCTAAGAAAGATGGCTTGCTATGTGCTCATAATAATTCATGACTCAAGAGAAACAGTATCTACATATCGTAGGTTATGCAGTACTGAGACTCACGAGTAATTACTTTTGCTGGCGTTCACTTAACGCTACCTCGCCTATGCTGTTTCAGTACTCCTGAAAATTTTACGAGAGGTGGAGGCAGTGTATGGTTATTCAGAGAGTCTACCTCAGCATCTGAAGGTGAGCTCAAAACTAGCTGTGAAGTATATCATTGAAGAGCTTCAACTCCGTAGAGTCGGATGATCAACTCCATTTATTTCTAACCCAACTCCCTGTCTTTCTATATACCCCCGTTCTCCTCCAAACTTCCATAAATCCGATCTCGCATTTCAAAGCCTACTGTTATGCACTATAACCATCATTCCACTGCCATGTGGCTTAAATCGACTCTACCTCAAAGGCCATGGACTTAAGACAGCTGTATGTCTTGCCAACGCTTTGCTGGAATGCAGAACACGTGCTAGGACTTCTGCAAGCGATTCTGCCAATCGGTTTCACACAAAAAACACGAAACACGTATAGATCTGGGCGTTGGAAAATCATACGAGTGCTGCGTGGGTGATAGTCGACGGATGAAGCAGAATTAGCCCTAATGGTAGAGTCGGAAGGCTCACAAAGACGAACAGGCATGCAGAGAGTGAAAACGAGATAGACTTGATAAGACCAAGCAGGTTGTTGTTTGTACAGCTGAGTAAGTTAGACTCGACGTTAGAGCTTCAGCGGGAGACCCAAAGGGTAGCTGTGCATTTGCAGTTATCTCGTGTTCTGTTTGCTGGGTGGGCAGGTGGAGGTTATTGAAAGTTGTATAGCTTTGCGAGTAGTGATACGATTTGAACGAGGACTTGAGGGTTAGACTCCTTGGACTCTTTGTATTCTATTGCTATACTGTAATCAGTATTTGACGTGCTCAACGCCTTTCCCTACTCGGACTTCTGATAGGGTTCCGACATCAGGTCATATTCTGTCTCAGATGGGTATTAAATTTTACAGAGTTACGAATACGAAGCGACAGATCTGTGCCGAGCAGGGGCAGGGAAAACAGCTTATCCCTCGTCGGTTAAGGCTTCCGAATGAGACAAGGCAGGGGGCTTTGGAGCGGTAAAGTGGAGGTGAGACGTTGGGGTACAAGAGCGTGGGGGTTTAAGTGCTCATGCTGCGGATTGGAACAGCTTCTGGTGTCATCTATAGCTAGACAAGTTGGATGCAATTTAGGTGTGAGGTATAGGTGTATGGTTGCTTTTGCTATGGAGTATCGATGTACAGTAACTTCTTGTAGTAGCTCTCGTCTAACTGCAACTAGCAGCTTAAGTAAGTACTACCAACTAAAAGTGGTGTCACTAGCCACAGGGTCTTTGTATTATTTCAACGGGAATAACTGCCGTTTTTTGTTCTCCTTTTGTTCTCCTTTTGTTCGTCTGGTTCAAACAAAGATGTTCGAGTACAGAGTATCAAGGAGTTACAACAATCGACAAGGTGTATTAAACATCATCAACGTAAAATGGTGATATCCCAAGCAGATGAAACCCACTCCCGCTTGCTACAGTCGTTGCTTTTTAATTTGCTCGGCTCTTCACTACTCCGAGACATTTTGCGTGCCCTTAATACTGAAGTCCTATGAAAGCCAAAGTGCACTTAAATAAACAAGAGAAATGGTGTAAAGACACAAAGAATACAACGATCAAGCACTCATGTACAATTCACACAAACACGGGTGAACCTGCCGGTCCGGAAAATTCTCGGAATGGCGTGCAGATGCCTGCAGAACCCGGGGACTAGCTTTCGGCTTGTCTATCTTTTGCCTGTCTTTTGTTAAGAAGCTCAAGGTTGCTGCACGAGTAGGTTAGCGTTTTTAAAAAGAAGCTGGGGAAGTTACAGTGGGAACTTGTTGAGTTATGCAGTGCGTGGGGGTACTGAACAGTACATCTAGGGAGTGTGTTTGTGCAACTGTGTTTGTGTTTGCGTTTGTTTTTGTACTTGTGTTTGTATAATAGTGTTTGTGTTCTTGTCTGTAGTGTTCTTGTGTATAGCGTCTTGTCTTGTCTTACCCAGTGCCTTGCCTAAAGCGTTATTCTTGTTATAGTTTACTTACTTGCTTGTTTAGAGGTGCTTTTTCTGGCACCCTATTACTTAACATTACACATCCTCCTAACTTCACGATCATTCCACTGATACAAGGACTAAGACCGAGTACAAGGACGAGGGAAACTCCAGTAAAGCAGACCACTGTAACGTTATCAACAATCCAACACAAAGAGAAATCTTCTGTATGTTCACAAAGAAGACAAACTTGCAGTGCTTCGTACGCACAGTGGCCTAATATCGGTTTAAAAAACCAACGGCAGGTCCAAGGGGAAAGTGGCTGGTTTGCTTGGCAGTGGCGCATAGAAAGTCGTCTGAGCCACGCCAAGAGCACGCTTTTTGATGGTTTGTGGAGATGAATCTGTTGTAGTTATCTTGCTTTTTGGTTCATTTTTGAGCCTTTGAAAAATAGACAAAAGATCTTCAACTTTGGCACAAGACAACGTTCGTAATTATGGGGTGATATTATAAACTACTATCGCTGATCATCCACACGGCATGGCGAGGTTTTGGTGTTATATGACAACGAGTATTATCGGGAAATGTGTAGTGCATTGCTGTGCCAGTCCAAAGTGCCCTGTACGGGTTGCAGAAGAGAAGGCACGTGTTTCAAACACGTGACGAGTGCATATTAATTAATTGATTTTTAGCCGTTGCAGAGCCGTTTGACCCGTTTCTATACGAGCTATCGGACCATTTTGGTTGTGATGTCGCAGGCAATAGGCACAATTGAGAAGATTGAGTGAAGGTGATTGTACAATATAGGCTTATTTAGCGAATAGATTACTGTAGAATTGGAAATGGTCAGTTTATTCAATTGAACAATTTCTTCAGGTGCTTGTATTTACAAAAATTTCTTGTTCTGTGACCACTGGCACTTTTGTTTGTAAAACTTCGTACTGGTAGAACAACAGTAGATGAAGCCAAAGAAAGTAGTGAAATTGGTACTTCGGTTCAGAGCCAGTCAATTTCGATTGTTTTGAAGTCGCCAATCAAAAGACCTCAATGCAAAAGTGTTTGCACCCATTTCTCTTTTTCATTATCTCTCTTGGGTTATGACGTCGGAGATATTGGCCGCAACTTCATACTGATATAGAGAATCAATGGCCAATACTTAAATAATAAGATGGTAAATATTGAACGAGTCAGCTATTGGACCGTGCCACCAACTCTCCACAAGTCTACAACCACACCAGTATAAGTTAGTATGAATTAAATAATCTATATACGTATTCAATCTCTGAATCAAGTCACTTGCACGTAACCTCCGCCTGAGCAATGCTATGCTCCATACACTCGCATCCACATCCCGCAGGACACTGACCCAGACCATTCTGCCACCACTCAGCAGCACAGGCAGCATGAGTAATGTGTTCACAAACAACACAGAAGAAGAACCGTCCCTGAACAGTCACCGAGCAGAAAGCACACTCCTTGTTGTTGTTCGGGTTCGCCTTGAAATGCACAGATCTCTGGGGCGCCTTGACCACCTGAGAAGGCTGTTTGGCGTACAAACCGATTTGCGCACTCTTGATTTCGCCGAAAAGCGAGTTGTACGTCCTGTTGTTGAACTTGAGCACCTCGAGAGACTCGACTGTGAGGCCCCAAGAAGCCAGAATCGAAGCGTACTGCATTCGGTAGCTCTGGAACTTGTCTTCTCGAGCTGGATCGAGTAACGGCACAGGAGACGAGTCCTGCAGCGTGGGGAAGAACTCGATCTGCATCTTCGGGTAGTCTGGCGCCTCTTCAGCGAGAGAGAGCACGATGGACGCTTGACGATGGAGAAGAGGAGTGAACAAACCCGAAAAGTCAATGTTGTCGTCTGAAGAAGGCGTGTAAGACTGATCTCGAGAAAAGAAGGCCGAGTCTGTACGCGACAAGGTCACATCTCGAGAACTAGGTCGAGCAATAGACCGCTTCCACCACTCTGGAGAGCCGAAAGTCGTGTTTGACGTCTGACTTCCAAAGGGAGAAATGTCAATGACTCGCGATCCAGACCGCTTCTTTCGCTTTTCGGGAATATCCCACGCCTCAGCATTGACTGGAGACTTCAAGAAGTAGTTTGAGGAATGTTCGCCAGGAGGGAAACCAGGAGAGCGCACAAAATTGAGCTGACCGGGAGTCTGGGGAACATTCAGCTCAGACTGCTCTTGCTGATGCACTGAAGACATGACACAACTCATATTGGCGAGCATCTGGGTGTTATGCTGCTTCTCAAAGTAGTCAAAAAGACGAGCCACGAGCGCGTTTCTGCCAAAAGGATGGTTACCCCAGTCTCCAAGAATGCCGTCTGAAGAGTTGGACGAGATAACGGGCATCATGTGACTCGCCAGATTCGAAGAAGACATGGAGGGAATCAAATTCGAGCCTGGAGTGCACGTTTCGAGCGTTTTTGACATCTCTGTAGGGTCCACAATGAGCTCGAGAATCTTCCATGCGTCTGAAGCTTCCTCGTAGCCGTTCTTTTCAGCCACAGCAGCGTTGTGACGACACAGAAGATGAGGAGGAAGACCCAGAATCTCGTATCCCTGAGCCAAGATTTTTCGAGACGGAATGAGGTTTCTGAAGTCAAGCACCTTGATGACGTTCGTTGAAAGGAGCTTAGGAGACGTTCCAAACGATCTCTGAGTATCAGACTCGGCTGAAGATCTCACTCTTCTGTTCAGCGCTCTAGGAACAAGAGAAGTTCTAAACTTTGCATCTCTCGGCCAAACAGCGTTCTGCAGGGAATCCTGAGAATCGTCAGACTCCGAATCAGAGCCGTCCATGTGCGAAATCTTCATATTCGTCTCAATCTTCCGCTGAGTATGCGCCATATCGTCTTTTCGGTGCGTGAAAAAACACACGAGCATACCTCCACGAGACCAAACAGCTCCACAGCCTTTGGGGATAGGCGTGGAGTTGAAGGAGTTCTTGCCGAGACGAGCCATGGGCATAATTCCGTCGTCGGAAGAAGAAGAGCCAAAAACGCCATCGGATTCAGCAGCTGAGGCGTCGTCAGACTCGAAAACGACATCGTGACCGTAATCGTCGTAGTCAGAAATGTCAGATCCATCCTCAGAAGACGTGTGTTCTTCATAGAGAGCCTCGTCGATGGACAGAAACTCGCCCATGAGGAAACGGAGACACGGTTCGAGACAGAAACGTCCATGATCCGTGTACGAAGACGAAATGCGGTTGAGATTCGTCTTGATGAGCTTGATGTCTGCTTTGGTGAGCTCCTCGTTCTCCTCAATGAAGTAGGTGGGAGGCTCGTAGGGATAGTCATGGGGGAACTTGATGATAATGCGAAGGAAAGTGAGCTTGTCAGGCTCGTTTTCGTCAAGTTGACCGTTCAGAGAAACAACCACCTGACCTGTAGACACACTGATCTTCTCAAATCGCACCTTGGGAAACGTCTTCCCCACACAAGACACCTCTTCTCCCAGAGAAGTAGGCACCAAACTGCCTCCAATACCGACTCCCTCGTCAAAAGAACCGTAGTGGGAAGCAAAGGCAGCAGCTCCCACTCGCACTCCAGAAAGCCACGACAAATGCATATTTCGCTTTCCCTGCGAAGAACGCACTTTAGTACGCATAGTCGTAGTGGCAGGAACAATGCCCATATTTCCGCCGAAAGAACCATGCGAAGGCGAAACGGAGAGTCCAGAACGTCTTCCTCCAAGTCCCACACCTCCTACAGGAAAGCTCTCTGTTCCTACGGGCTCATGAGTATAAGTCACGTAGGGAGCTCCTCTTCTGGTCAGCTTGTAGGGAACCGGTTTTTCGCCTCTAACGAAGTTCACACGCGATTCTAAGCCAGGAGTAGAAGGCCAGAGTCGCAGATCTCTGTCTTTGGACCATGTGACCAGCTGAAACTCACGATCGTCGACTTTCTGGTCCAAACCACCTCTAGCTCGCCACAGAAACTCGCGAACAACGTCTCCGTGTCCCCTGTACGTGTAAACAGGGTCCATGGGCACGTTTCCCTCTTTGTTTTGGTAGTTCATGATGTGCACCGAGTTTTCGCCTCCTCTGAGCGGCATGATGGCGCATCCAGAGCCGAAGGGAGTGTGTCGAGCTTTGGAAACGGGAAAACCGCAGTCAACGGTGATTTCGGGCTCCAGAAAGTACGAGTAATTCGTCTTCCAGCCGTCTGTGGGTCCCTGGTAGCCGCCTTCTGTGTTTTGCGAAAAGTTCCAGAACTTGACTGTTCCGTCTGTGGACGCTGTAACGAGCTTATAGGGCTCACTTCTGTGGAAATCAATGCAGTTGACTTTGCCCTGATGCGCCTGGATGCGGAACATGGGCTGAGAACCCATTCGCTTGTCCCAAATGTTCAGACGACGTCCATGTGAAGACGCGAGAACGTTGGAGTTGGTTCTCGACCACTTGACCTGGGAGGCACCCGCAAACCAGTCGGCAAAAGAGCCCACGGGTTTCTGGGGCGTTCGCAGATCCCAAGTGTGCACGAAGGTGTCCACTGAACAGGTTGCTAGACTCTCAGGCTCGAAAGGATGAAAGTTTATGTCTGTGATGGCCCGGTTGTGCCCGTGCAGGAATTGCTGGAGTGCTTTTTTGCTCTCGCGGGCCAAATTCCACACCATGGCTTTCTGGTTGGAGGTCGAGATGACCCACTCGGCTTTGGCAGCGTGAGGAGACCACTGCACGTCTGCGACCTCCCAGGAAGTGAGGTGTTGGATCCAGCGGGGAGGAGTGAAGGGGTCGTCGAGATCGATAACGAAGAGTCCGGTTCGGCTGGGTTAGTAGGGAGCGAGGGACGAGGTTCACGGTAAACGACGTAAATAGTCACCATGGGAACGAAGAGTAGTTCTGAGTGGACAGCAACATGAAAAACTGTTCCAATGAACAACATGACGCATCATTGTAGTGAATTGGAGGTAGTTATGAGTGGGAAACATCATGTCATCATGTCATCATGTCATCATTATCATCATGTAATAGCCAGTCAAGATACATCCTGAGTAGACCCCAAGATGTACCACGACAGACGATGACATTAGGATTCATGATAGGCAAGTATCGTGGAGGGCCATAAAAATGCGTATGGTGATTCAGGAAGGCTAGGCTGAGTGGACGTTGTTGTCTCATGCATAGTCGTTCACGCTGAAGAGACATGGTGGATTATGGAGTGGGGGCAGTTCTTAGTGGATATCACAAAAAATGTTCTGAGGGTCTTGAACCATGTCGTAGAACACGGTATATCCTCAGTAGACGTCGTAGCAAGTCATAGAAGTCATTCACCAGCGTTCTTTGTAGAGACGACGTGCTTTATCATGTTCTAACCGACCGAGAATAATCAGCTTTCATGAACATGGTAGACGATGTCGTAGGCAGACTGCAGAATACGTCCAGAATTCAAGCGAACCAAAAACCTGTTCAGTCACGTTGATCAAAGCGTGTCACAATATCATGGACAGAGCCTCCGTGAGTTCAGTTGACTCCATCACGCCCCAGAAGTCGTCTTAAGATCTAGGCAGAGCGTTGAATAATGTGACAGTGAGTAGACTGAGCACATTAAACTGCACGACTGAGACAGAACCGTGACAACCAAGGCAAACGATTCATCTCCGCTTATCAGAACTCCCCAACCCATGATCATATCACTGTTCTGAACCACGACCTGAACAACACAACAGAATGGGCAACAGAATGCCACTAGAGCAGCATCCAAGAATCAGAAAGGTCCACTTTATTCACCACAGCACCACCAATAACCAATTCGCGCCCACTCAGCTTATCACAGTTGATCCAGTCTTCCCTATCTTCTTGCCCCTCCTACTCAACCGTAGTCAAGAGCAACAAAGTGACGTGAATAAATTGATCTGCCGCACGTAAACTCACAATCACATCCAATCAACCCACAAACAGTTGTCCACCTGACCTACGTCGTTTCCTGTTCGGAATGATACTCACCTAGCCAACACGACATCTCTGCCTGACGGACTGATCGACATGGAGCCAACGCTCTCATCGACTCTGAGCGAGAGAGGGTTGCCAAAGGTGGGCGAGTTGAAGACCGACCGGCCTTGGCCCTCTTTCGAATTCATGGTGTGACGATGGAGATGTTGTGATAGATATGCACGGTGAGTTTATTGTGGGGTTTAGGCAGATGGAAGTATTGGCCGTGGAGAAGTAGAAGTGCTGTGTGCTGTTGGTCAATACCTATGGTGGTGGTAAAAATGGGCGATCGGGAATATTTCTTTTGATGTATGACTTTAAGGTATTTGAATAGTGTCCTGAGTGTGTCATATAATACATATTATTATACATCTGGTATTCACAATATGCTCTTCAGTTGTCTACGGACACCACTAAAAAGAGTTTAGTTGGGTGTCAAGTAAATAAAAGTCACCTGGGGGTGCTAAACTGGGGTTACAGAAATGCTGGAGTTATAAAAAGTGCTATGGGCTGTACTTCACACTACTGAAAATAATATCACAAGCTCAAATCAGTATATTCAAATACAAAACATATGAGCTACAGCGGTCTGAGTGGATACACCAAATACACCTTACTCGAACTTTAGTTGAGCTTAATGTTAAACCTAAGTAGGCTTCTCTGTCACCTAAAAAGAGCACTTGCACTTCAAGAGTACATACACAGAGATTGCCCACAGCGTTGGCTCTAGTATCATAAAAAACTGACCAAACACTACTTCAGTCTCTCTAGAAGTCTAGATACACAATATTGACTCCCAGGCGAGGTTATCTACCAGTCCGATCCAGTCAAGCTACACTCTACAAGTACACAACCATTCAATATATCAATAATTAACTGAGCTACTTCGCACTTACATCACCTGTACTGGTTCCAGAACTGGTTCTGGGGCTGCTGAGGCTGCGGAGGCTGCTGAAACTGCTGCTGCGGAGGCTGGAACTGCTGCGGAGGCTGCATGAACGGCGAGTTGGGTCCGTACACAGACGGATCGTACGTGCTAGGCTGGCCGTAGTTGTCGCTCTGGGCAGGCTTGGGAGGCAGAGAAGGAGCAGCTCCAGGAGCAGCAGAGCTGGAAGAAGAGCCAAACGAGAGACGTCCCAGCTGAGACTGCAGCTCGTTGGTGGTGTTGCTCTGGATCGCAGAGAGGATCGACTTGCCTTCCTGTCTTCTAGCGTTAACAAACTGCGTTGCTGAGGCATTCACCTTGTCTGCCATAGCCTGCAGATCACGGTAGAACTCCTGGCCCTTATCCAGACCCGTCTTGACCTGCTTCCAGGCGTCAAAAGCTTTGCGGAAACGCTCGACAATAGCGTGAGAGTGGTCCAGAGCCCGTTTTCGCTCGGAAACCTTGCCCTTGACGACTGGATCGCGCGTAATCTTCTCCCAGGAGTCTGCGAGGTCCTTGATCAGAAGCGCCTGGGTGTTAATAGTAGCAGTGAGACGCTGCTGGTAGGGCTGGAACTTTTCGAGCTCCTGCTCAAAAATGAGATTGTCGTCTGCACCCTTGGAGTTGACGAGAACACCAGAAATGTCATCCCGATGCACCTTGTCCTTGAACTCGTAGAAAATCGCCTGGCGGTCCTTCTGGCAGTTTTGCAGCTTTCTGAAGGACGTCTCGCAAGAAGGAAGGAGTTTGTCGAGTGTGGAAGAAGAAGGATCTCGAGAAGCAGCTCCCTGGGCAAAGTCGAGATCGATGAGAGAATCAGAAGGAGCAGCAGAGGCCTTGGACTCGACGTCAAACAGCTTCTCGAGCTCTGGGTTGTTAATACCTCTGGAGAGAAGCTCAATATCGGCCTTGGAAGAGTCGTACTGAGCCTGGAGCTTCTCGTCGCTTGCTCCGGCAGCAACCAGAGACTCCTGAACTCGTCGAATATCGCTGAGAAGCGAAGAGTTGACCTGGGCAGAAGGAGCCTGGGTCCACGAGTCCTTGTAGTAGTCCTTCATTTTCGTCGACTCGGTTTCCTCGGACTGGATGAGGCTCTGCGAGGCTCGAATCTGGTTCAGAATCTGGTCTCTCGAGCTCTTGAGCGGACTGAGATCCAGAGTCTTCACTTCAGAAGCGTAGCCCAGAACAACAGCAGGAACCTGGGCTCCAGAGTCGCGTCCAGACTGCAGATCTTTCTTCAGAGCATACAGCTCGCCTGGCAGGCCCATGTACTCCAAAGCAGAGTTGAGCTTCTGGTCAGCCACCTCGATTCGCTCTCCTTCACTTCGCAGCAAGGAAGCCTTCTCTTCAGAGTAGACGGATGTCTGCTGCAGGACGTGCATGGGGACGAGTCTCGTGAAGAGATCGCGTCCGACAACGCGCACATGGTCCTCTTCCTTGTACATGTCCTGCAGAGGAGTGGCTGTGACGACTTCTTTAGGCTCCACGGCTCCCAGAGTAGCTGGAGGGGGAATCAGCGAGTGGTAGATCAAGTCGTTGTCGTGTTCAGACGACTTGAGCGTCGATCTCGCGAGATCCAGGGCCGTCGAAACCAGCCCCTGGTAGTACTTGTTGAACTCTTTCTTGGCTGCCCCGCTAGGTAGAGGCAACATGGACGCCTCGTTGAACTCGTTGATCGACTTTTGGATGTAGCCGATGCTCTCGCCAAACTTTTGCGTCGACGGCTTGTTCTGGAGTGACTTGCCGTAGAGCAGCGAACCAAGGGCCGTGAAGTACTTCGTCTTGGCCTGGCACTCCAGAGGCCAGTTTTTGTCGCCCCACTTTTGCTCCTCCTGGATGGCCGTGAACGACTCGTAGGCCGCCTTGTAGAGCGCTCCTACGCCGGCACAGAGTTTGGCAGTCAGAGCAGAGACCTTGCCAGCGTTCTCCTGGTTCACGTCCGTCAGTACAGCCACGGCCTTGGCAATGCTGTCCTGCGTGAACATCTCCTGCGCCTGGGCCAGCATGAGCTTGTTGAACGCCCTGACGACGTCCTGGCCGATATCAGGCAAAGGAGCATGCAGAAACTTGTCTGCGATAAAGGCAAACACTCCAGCGGCGTTCTGGAAGGCGTGGAAAGACGCCTTGGCGTCGCACGAGTCGTCCCGGCTCATCTCCTCGCCGAGGCAACTCAGAATCGCACCCAGCTGGTACAGCACGTTGGCCTTTTCGAACGAGATCGAGTGCTGCGTCACCTTCTCCTGGGTGATGGAGTCGGACCAGCAGAAGTCCGGCTTCATGCCGGCCTCGGAGGCGTTGACGCGCCGCTCCAGCGAGTCCAATTGCGCAAAGTACCGGAACAAAATGTCTCGACCTGTGGCATCTCGACCTGCTCCGCGAATGTCCTGGCGAAGACGCTGGAAAGAGGCGATTTCCTCGCGAAACTGCTCGGCGTAGTCGGCTCCGTACGCCGCGGCGATGTATCTGTGGATTGCCCGCGTCCAGTCCGTGCTTTCTGTGGTTTTTAGCGCCAGGGGGATCATGTGTTGTGGTGGTATGTTGGTGGTATGTTGGTGATGTCGATGTATGTAGAGTTTATTGGGGAGTAATGTGGTGGTCTAGATCAGCACAACTTTGGCGGAGAAGGGGTGGATATTTTGGTATGGTTGAATTCGCAATCATCGATTTAGTCAATTGATCAACTTCTTCAATCGCCAGCCACCACGCCACGCCAATTAGTAGGGGTGGCAAACACCGACAACGTTATTGCTACTTGGCGTTAGTTGACATGTACTTGTAGAGGAGTGGTGAAGAGAGCACGGTCTACGAAGAAAAATCAGATAAATTAGTAAACACCGACTCGTCCTATTCACACCTAATAACGACACTTATACTCAGCTCCTTCGAATACCACCCTACCGCCGTTTAATTACCCGTAAACTTTCCCCACATCTTATCACCACCCTAACAGCAGATAACACCATACACTGACAGCAGCACAGCATTCAACAACAGTACTAACGGTGACTTGAAAACAACCAGCAAGTCACATACGACCAACGCAAAGCACTACACCAACTAATCTCTGGAGCTACCACAAGTTCACTACAACCACATCAGCAGGTTGTTAGACTACCATCGGCAGGTTGTTAGACACCAGCAGAAGGTCTCTAAAACTACCACCGGCAGGTCGTAACTCTTACTATGGACCTCATCACAAAAGAATCCCTCCAGCTCGGCAAAAACGCCTCACTCCAGTCCTGCGAGGACTCGGTCGATGCTCTTCTCGCCTTCCTGGAGAATGCAAAGGAAAACGTCTCCGACAAACAGCACATGGCCCAGATCCACAGCCTGTACAGCTCCCAGGTGGCTCCTCAACTCACACAAACACCTAACGACGTCCACAAGGCCATTTCGCGCTACGGTAAAGCCCTAGACCGCACTTTCAAGCTGAACGTCAACTCAGCAGCTTCGTCTATTGTCCAGATTGCCTCTGACAACGACGAAAGCAAGGAGGCAGTCGAGTCACGTGAGGAGCTCAACAGAGCTGTAGCTGTTCACCTACTCCGTCTCGGTGAGTTTGACACAGCCAACATCTTTCTGGGCGAAAGTGCAACCAAACTGCCTCCTCTTCTCGTCGAGCAGTTTGAGCTGCTCTACGACATTCTCCGATCCATGGGAGAACGCAATCTGCAGCCTGCGATTGACTGGACATCGACTCACCAGCGTTTTCTGGACTGTCGAGGCTCGGATCTCGAGTTTCAGCTCAGAGAACTGCAGTTCAAGATGCTGTTGAGTCAGCGAGACACCTCAGCGGCGCTGGCTTACGCTCGCACGCACTTTCAGAGGTACCAGAGACACTACCTCAAGGAGATTTCGCAGTTGGTCACCTCCATTCTCTACAGCTACACTGGAAACTCTCCGTACGCCAGTGAATCGTCTGGAGAAGACCATGCTGCGGCTCTCAAGACAGTCCAGCAGACGCTCATCAAGGAGTTTTGCACTCTTCTCGGCCTCAGTTCCGAATCCCCGCTGGTTCAGGCTGTTTCCTCGGGAACTGTGGCTCTGCCTATTCTTGCCAAGATGGGCGGAATTATGAAGACCAAGCGAACCGAGTGGACGTCTTCGAACGAGCTTCCTGTTGAGATTGATCTTCCGCCAGAGTTCCAGTTCCATTCTGTTTTCGTGTGTCCTGTTAGCAAGGAGCAGACTACAGACAGTAATCCTCCTCTGATGCTGCCTTGTGGACATATTCTGGCTCACGATACGCTCAAGGCCATGAGTAAGGAGAGTGATCGGTACAGATTCAAGTGTCATTATTGTCCTCAGGAGACGACTTTCCCAAGCACGAGGAGAGTTTACTTTTAGTGGAAGTGGAGGTGGAAGTGAGAGGCCGAAGGTCTCGAACGGACAACAGAGTACAGAGAGAGAGGCCAGAGGTCTCAAACGACAGAAAGACGATTTACTTGTTGAAGATGTATTTCGTATAGGCACGAGAAGCACGTTGACGTGCTTAACCTCGAGCAGGAGGATTGGACTACGACAAGTCAGACAACTACAGCAGGTGCGTTCTCTGCTGAGTTGCGTTATTTAAATAGGAAATAAAGTGGTTTTCTTACGGATGGTAGTATTGCAGTAATCTTGTAGATGCTGCTTTGCTAGACGTCTGTTTAGTGCTTCTTTTGAGTGCTTCTTTTCGACTCGAATAAGATGGTTCTCCATGGTGCTGCTCAATAGGTTAAGCAGTTAGACGTATCATGAGGGTGACTGGCATCTAGAATGTACGGTACTTGTAGCTGACAGGAGACTGTTGTTTCTAATTTATGTTACAAGAGCAAGCCGTAGCATAAGTAGAAAGAAACTGAGACTCTAGCTGATGAATGGGCCACTGGAAGTTGTCATGTTGGAGATCCACGGTAGCAAGGCAGGGAGTGGATTATTGTATTCTACAAGTTAAAGGCTGTTCAGTACTTCTTGTAGCCTTTAAATTATGTTTGGATCACTTTTGAGCAAATTTGGCGAGGATGTCAATGCTGGCTTATGCTTGTTCCATCTGAGGATACGACAGAGTGAGGTGTTACTTCTATGGGACCGAATACGATATCTGTGAATAATAAACGCATAGTATTATGATCATACCGATGCTTACAACAAGCTGATGTAAAAATATTACTTTGCCCTCACTCAAAATTCTCAGATATAAGACTCTTGTTATAACCATAACTATTGGCCAGTATTGAGTGCAGTTACCGAGAGCCCATGGCTAATACAACTGGATAGCCTCAAAACATACGCAATAATTTCCAGATTTTTTCTGCCTTCCCTAGCTCCTTAAAAAAATCGAACCAACGCAACTCCCCCCTTTTACCCAATTAATTCAAATTGCCACAAATTTCTCCAACACTCTCCTCTCAATACGAGACCATTAAACTCTATCAGTCTCCAATCTACGGCGAAAGTAGAAATGGGGCTGCAGGAGCAAGTGAAACTGGGCAACCAAGGTGAGGGATATAGCATGTGATTGGTGGTGCCTTGGCGGTGGTTACTTTGGCTATTAATATCCCAATGCCGCACTATGTGCTGTGCTGTATGCCTACTGTAGGGTGACACTATCAGATGCGAGATAAGCGAGAGGAGTGGAGAAGTTGATCTGGAGTGTTCAAAAATGATCTCAAGAGTGATTAGTAATGGTTCTTAGTGGTTAGTAATCAATTAGAATGGTGTATACTACGTAATTAAGTCAGTCTTACAACAGTACTACTCACCAACCCACGTCACTCATTGCCATAAAACGGAGTCCGACAAGAGGCACTGCTAATAGTAAGAGAGAGGCGCAGAGCTAGGAGCTAAAAAGGGCGGATCTGAAGCGAAAGTGGGGTCGGGAGGTACCAAAATGGTCACGTGACCGAGGAGAATGCAGATACACGTCTCGTTTGTCTATATTCTTCGTTTATAACCAACAACAACCCCATACTACTCCACTGACCCCAATAACCGCCATCTCCCAATTAAGCCTGCAGTTGCCCAGTTTGGGAATAGAGTTCCAGCCTGTAGCGGAGAAGGCACTGAGAGGGAGTCCTTCTATCTCGTCCCACAGAGCTGATCTGAGGAATCCGAGAACACCATTGGATGCGCCCTCCCTTATATACCCCTCCTGGCTTCTTTCTGTGTCAATTGACCTACCCCCGCGCCTGCAGTAGACTCACCAAAACCCTATGCCCCGATAAGCAACATAGACTAAGTGGTTACACCGTACGCCACCCTCTCTTCCTCCTCCACCACACTTCTTCCCCATGAAGTTTTCTCTCGCGACTCTCGGCCTCATGGCCTCTGCGGCCCTGGCAGCCAACCCTCTGTTCAAGGATATTCAGAATGTTCTTGGCGGCGACTTTTCCAAGAAGCTCGGAAACGTTGCCGACAAACTCGCTGATGGTGCTCGAAAGACCACAGATTCGGCCAACTGGCTGTACACCGCGACCTCCAAGTCCTTCCCCAACTACGCTCTGCGAGCCAAGGACCCTTCTTCTCTCGGTCTGGACAAGGTGAAGCAATACTCGGGCTACCTGGACGTCGAGGACGAGGACAAGCACTTCTTCTACTGGTTCTTCGAGTCGCGAAACGACCCCAAGAACGACCCCATCGTGCTGTGGCTCAACGGCGGCCCCGGATGCTCTTCTCTGACCGGTCTGTTCTTTGAGCTTGGTCCCGCTTCCATCGGCGAGGACCTCAAGCCCATCCACAACCCGCACTCGTGGAACTCCAACGCCTCGGTCATCTTCCTGGACCAGCCCGTCAACGTGGGCTACTCGTACTCTTCCGGTTCTGTGTCCGACACCGTCTCCGCCGGCAAGGACGTGTACGCCTTCCTGTCGCTCTTCTTCCAGCAGTTCCCCGAGTACAACAAGGGCCAGGAGTTCCACATTGCCGGCGAGTCGTACGCCGGCCACTACATCCCCGTGTTTGCGTCCGAGATCCAGTCGCACGACGACCGAGGCTTCAACCTCACCTCCATTCTCATTGGCAACGGTCTGACTGATCCCCTCCGACAGTACGACGAGTACGAGCCCATGGCCTGCGGCAAGGGCGGAGCTCCTCCTGTGCTCGACGAGCCCACCTGCGAGAACATGCGTGACTCTCAGGCTCGATGCAACGGCCTCATTAACGCCTGCTACAACACCGAGTCTGTGTGGACCTGTCTCCCCGCTGCCACCTACTGCAACAACGCCATGCTTGGCCCTTACCAGGCCACGGGACTCAACGTCTACGACATCCGAAAGGAGTGCGACTCTGGCACCTCTCTCTGCTACAAGGACCTCGAGTACATTGACAAGTACCTCAACCAGCCCGAGGTGATGCAGGCTGTGGGTGCCCAGGTCAGCGAATACGAGGGCTGCAACTTTGACATCAACCGAAACTTCCAGTTTGCCGGCGACTGGATGAAGCCCTACTACACTGCTGTCCCCGCTCTGCTCGAGGAGGGTATTCCCACTCTCATCTACGCCGGAGACAAGGACTTCATCTGCAACTGGCTCGGCAACAAGCGGTGGACCGACGAGCTCGAGTGGCCCGGCAAGGACAAGTACGAGCCCAAGGAGCTGTCCGACTGGCTGGTCGACGGCAAGAAGGCCGGCCAGGTCAAGAACCACAAGCACTTTACGTTCCTGCGGGTCTACGAGGCCGGCCACATGGTGCCCTACGACCAGCCCAAGAACTCGCTCGCCATGCTCAACACCTGGCTCGCCAAGGATTACGCTTACGGTTCTAAGTAGAGCTGAGCGAGCTTTGCACGAGCTTATATTAGCTAGATAACTTTGAATGTCATGATTACTATATATATATATATGGACGAGGCGTAGTGACTGTGGTTGTAGTGACTGTGGTTGCAGTGGTTGTAGTCATGTCCCTATGTTGTTTGTATAAGGTGACTGCTGTACGGACCTCTTAGAGTGTGGTCAGTAATACTGTATAAGCTGCAAGTTATCTAGTTTGTAAAGCACCGATGGTTGGAGTGTTGACAGTCGGATGTTCTTTGAATGAGTTATAACAAGTCGATTTGGAGCTACTCTATCAAGTTGTGTTGGTGAGCTGTGCAGTGATATTTTTTGGTTCAGGAATTTTACACAAATTCAAGTAAACAATTGAGGCAGGCTCTTGTATGACATTTCTGTAGGTCTGTGTGACAATGGAGTTCTGAAGGTATGAGTGTATGTGGTACTGTACTTGTTTCCATGGCTGCTGTCTATAAACTGTCCCCCTACAAAAGCTGTCTGTAACCAGTCTAGAGTATGGAGTCATCAGTGCGCGTAGATCACAGTTTACTCATTTGTAGGCATTTTATAGGCGTCGCATGAACGACTCATTCAGTGGCAACTATGTTTCTGATACTGTTCTAATTACTCTTACTTACAACCGTCAAAGACTCCCTCAAGGTCACCTTATGGTACGAGACACTGACACTACACTCACAGTCAATAAAACAAAATCAATTACACAATAAATACAGCCCGCATAATAACTCCTTCTTCGGCCAGTGGCCCACCTCAGCCGTCGTAAATCCTGGGAACGAGACAAGCAAGTTCACCATGTTGTAGAAAACTAGCAACCCGCAAGTGTAGTTAACTTGTCGATGCTGACAAACTACAAGAGAGTGTAGCAATGAAAAAGAATCTCGGACTCCGTCCTCGATTCTTAAGCCAACGGCCTAACCTGGTCCTTACCAAGTCTCCAGAAACACACCAAGAAAAGAACAGCAAAACCAACTCCTCCACAAGCAATGCCCACAAACGGCCAAATCAGATCAGGGTCCTTCAGAGCAGGCGTGATAGCTGTCTTGATCGCAGTAGAAACTGCAGACATGGAAAGAAGCAGCGACATGACAACAGACTCGAGACCAGGAGGAGAAAGCGAGTAGGCCAGTTCGTAAGACGTGATAACCGCAAAGACCTCAGAAACAGCAGCCAGGAAGTAGGGCACAATCTGCCACCAAATAGTGATGTGAGACACTCCTTCAGCACACTCAGTAGCGTAGTATCCACAGGGAGACGTCTCGTAGACTCTCCACTGAATGATAGCTCCTGCTCCTGAGGACGCTGCTGCCAGCATGAAGCCCAGGAACATTCTGAAGGACGCTCTGAAGTTGATCTTGAGTCGTCGAAGCAGAGGATAGAGTCCATAGTCGACAATGGGAATGAACACAATGATGGTGATCGGGTTGAAGTTGTTAAGAAGATCGTTGGGGACTCCGTTGGTCAACATAGATGCTCCCTGAGAGTTGAACAGCGCTCCAATGCCCTCGTCGTTGATCCAGTACATGGGAAAGAAAAGAAAGAAGCGGCACGCTTTCAAAGTCGAGTTCACGTCAAAAACAAACTCCTCGGAGTAGGTGGACGGCTTGCGCATAATCTTTTGGTACATGACGCCGTAGAAGCCCGAGAGAACAGAAGATCTGCTGGGAGGGACTTTGTAGACGTCGTTTCGAATGTACCACAGAAGAGGAGGCAGAAGAAAGTAGAGAATCGTGGGGACGAGAAAAGCAAGCCAGAAACCCACTCGCTTCTCACTGTAGGCGGTAGCAATACCCAGAGTAACGCCAATGTTGATACCCCAGTAGTAGACCAAGGTCATTCTCTGCAGAGTGGCGTCTCGATCGATAACGACTTCTTCTCCAGAGGGCAGCTTCTTGACCCAGTTGGCCTTGTCGCGGTACTGATCGAGCAGAAGAGGAAGAATATTCGGCTTGAAAAGACCTGTGCCAATAGCAAACACGAGTAGACCAACCATGAAGATGCCAAAGGAGGCATTGGTGTGTTCGATGATTCCAGGAATGCCCGCAATAACGATAATCACGTGACCAACTCCACAGACAATGGTGCCAGTCCAGATGGTGTTGAAACGTCCGTATCTTGCGTCTGCAAGCCATGCCCCCCATAGAGGAGCTACGTAAGAAAGAAACTGCAGAACAAGAGTGATGACAGTAGCGATTTGCAGACCTTTTCCGAGAGCTCCGGGAGTTAGCTGAGTGCCTACAGGAGAAGCTCCCCATCCATTTCCGCCCTCAGGAAACGGAAACTGGACGTAGTTGGAGATGACGTTGACGAGTCCGTAGTAGGAGCCTCGTTCGGCAAACTCGACGATGGAAAGAAGATAGGTCATCTTTCCAACGGGTCCCGCAACGTGTCGGAGATCTTTATCTGCGTCTGTCGCGATTCTGAGACCGTCTGGGTTGTGTTCATCAGTGTAGGAAGCCCACTCGGAGTAGACTTCTTCCACTGAGCCGGTATCGGTGACTTCGACGATGATCTCCTCGTCCTTCTCCTTCACCGAGGACGGTCTGGAGGGTGTGGGTGTTCGGGTCGAGTCCATACTCGCTCTGACTCGTTCCAAAGCCAGGTGTCTTGACATGTTGATGATGATTGCAGTGCTGATGACGACTTGGCTGACATCAAGATACTTATATCAGGCAGACGTCGCATGAACCACACAATCTCTGGCGGTTATCTCGATCTGTGGGGTGCATGAGCTGTTGTCGTCTGCCAAGAGAAGAGGAGTGTCTTTTTTGAGATCAAAAGACACCGGTGGGTTCGCAAAAGTGCGGATAAAACGATGCTCTTGTTTGTGGGCAGATCCAGGCGCTATTTTGCAAACTCCTCTTATCAGACTCCAGCGATCTGCATTTGGAATGTCGGCGGTAAATGTTGCAGGCTCTGCAGAGCTCACATGTTGGAGGGCTTATCGAGGCAGAGTGGCCAGTTTTTGGTATCTCTGTGATCGCAGACGCACGGAGATTATATCTGTGTTGTTCTTGTGGTGATATCTCAACTGTAGCGCATTCTGGGCACCTCTCCTCCGTTTCGACATCTTGAGATTAGGTTGAGAGGGGAGATGCAGAGTGGGTACCGTAGTGGGGTGTTAATTCCAGGTTGCCAACAAGTGATTTGCACTGCTTTCTTCTGTTTCCGTTCTGGCATCTTTGAAATCAGTTCAATCAACTGCTGTGTATCATCAAACAGTCTCCAAGGAACAAGGCCACCTATCATAAACATCGGACAACTCCCTCCGAGACAGCTTATCGCTGTTTGCGTCGATCCAGTTGAGTCACTCGAACCACCGAACGTCTTTGAGTTTCAGGGTGCAGTGGAATGATGGAAGGATGTTGATATTGGCGGTGGTGTGAAATATAGGCAAAAAATCAGGAAAAAAATGGGGGAAAAACAAATAAAGAGGAAATGAAGAATTAAAGCAAATTATCAACTAACCACCTAGCTAATGTTTTGTTATCACCACTAAAACTCCTCTGAAATACCAACAGCAAACCCAAAATAAGAATGTTTTTACCTCGAGAGATAAAGACAAGAGACAGTGGAGCTATCGATGTACAGTGACAGGTGTCTATTTCGGCGTTTGACAGCCGTTAGGCGCCATTCCCCGCTTCACACGCCGTTGGTTACACAAACAGAAGAACACAAACGCAACAGACAAACACATAAATGCCCTGTTATGTCCGATCCCCTTCATTTCATCCTTGTCTAGCCTCCCCGCCTGTGACTGGCTGATAAGCTTGAAGCTAAGTGTTGGTTAGCTTTTGGGCGGCTATCTGGGGTTTGCTGTCAATATCAGTCACGTGATGGCGTAGCATTCGCACAGGCAGGAGTAGTTCTGTACTGTTACAACCCACTGGACACAAGAAGCGTATTCGTTCAACTACCAAAGGCGTTCCCAAATATGCGCTACAATAAGAACGGCACGCGTAAATCCAGTCACGATTGGAGTATCGAACCCCACATCGGTTAAGTCAGCCTCACCCCTCATGTAGATGGGGCTGATATGGTACAGTACATACGAATAGTTGCTCTTAGTTCACTATGGGTCACAAATCAGCTGACTGATTTAGCAGCAATTTCGTTTTACAACCAATCCTGAGTGTTGCTGTTTTGACCTCCATAGACTGTCTACAAATAGAGAGATGTCTTTAAGAAAACTACAAGTATTACCATGCATCTCTTCCCTGTACTGCTCTGTACTTACGTTGAATTACTCTGCTGGTTCTTCTGTGTGCTAAATTCTCCACTGGACGGCTCTTTCTACTACCGTATTATCTGCTATTCATACGTCCGAGTCTGGAACTGCCAAGATGGTCTCAGTCTGATGCAGTTTGTACTGCCATAAAAAAGGCTGTGCAGTGAGACAGTTAATACGGAGTCAAGTACGAG
The DNA here is from genome assembly GCA_017635955.1 of Yarrowia sp. B02. Taxonomy (NCBI): domain Eukaryota; kingdom Fungi; phylum Ascomycota; class Dipodascomycetes; order Dipodascales; genus Yarrowia; species Yarrowia sp. B02. Next base: position 4,238,180 of record JAAQQV010000001.1, read on the forward strand.
TTGGAGCATCTAGGAGTATAGGCAAGGCAAGTACATGTGCAATGAGTGCAACTATAGCAACTACTTTCTCTTCAAGTGCATGAATCTGGATCTGCTAACCGCTCTACGATATTATATTATCATAACTTGTCAACAGTCTCGTATCCCCTGCACCTCGCTAACGCCTTCCTTAACAAGAGTCAACTATGGGTTCAAGTAACGTGCTAGTTTTGTTGACAGCGATTTACGCCCTATTCCTCTGATGCCACAAATAGACCAGTAATAAATACAGTAGGCCAGTCGAAAACTTTTCCTACGGCTGATCCACTGCTAGTTCCAGATCTCGACATCCAATACAGAGTTGGAAAAGCAGTCTAGACAAATCTTACGAAAATTATGAAAACGGCGCGACATAAACAAGTCCTTATCTCGGCGATAAGTAGTCAGAATGGCGATCCGAAAGTGTCAAAATATAGCCCTTGAGATGGTGATTATAGCTACACTGTTTACTCATCAACAAAATGTCAGTAAAACTGCAAAAAACCCACCCGAAAATTTCGTCAAAAGTCACGGGAAAACAGCCAACAGAGTTCGAGCGCACCGTGGCCCGTTTAGCTTAGGGGTAGAGCGTTGCACTTGTACTGTTGATTTTTACGGCATGCAAAGGTCACTGGTTCGATTCCAGTATCGGGCAGCGCTGCAGGTTCTCTGCTGTTATTTTTTCTTTGTTTTTTGCCCGCAAAGCGCTGTATCTTACAATCTCGTATCGTTGCGGAGTGGTTAACTTTGCAAATGCACTGTGGCGTAAGGTTGCGCATGTTGAACTGAACGAGTGAGAAAGGTGATTGTAGTTGTGCGATGAAAGGGCATATAAAGAAGATTAATAGGCCAGTAGTTATAACCCGCTCTGAAACCTCTTTCTACATACAATATATAATAACAGCGGCAACACCAAGTACAATACCGTACAAAAGCTTGCATGTCCTCAGACTCCAACCTCGATAAAGTTCACTCATCCTCTCGCTATCAATCTTCACTGAGCACAACATCTCGAGTGTCTTCACCGAGGGGAGAGACGGACGAGACAGCGACAGAAGAGAAGCAGCACACTGCGACACAAAGCGACCAACACAAAACACAAAAGCACACAAAAAAAGAACACCAAAACACCAACTCCACACCATGGACGACGTACCGTTAATAGTGGGACTGACGTCGGGCCTGGGAACGCTGATTCTCGGGCTCATTCTCATCACAGTGTGGCTCACCATCAGCTCGAGCCGGTCGTCCGGTCGTATTCGTCTCGGAGGCTCCGCTCCAGGCTCCTACGACGACGAGCAGCAGTTTCTGCGTGACGAGGTCGAGGCTATTGAGGCCATGGACGAACAGCAGCGCGAGGCGTACTTTGCAGCCAAGGCGTTCATTCAGACAAACCCCCCGAACTCGGCCCAGAGCGAGATCTCCTTGGGTCAGTACATGACGATCCAGGAGAAGGGCGTGGCGGCCTGGGAGTTCCAGATGGACCTGTTTGCAAACACAAGCTCGGCAGCACTCTCGAACGCAGCCCAGAGCGCGCACATCACGTGCTTCGTCGAAAACCGCACCGAGCTGCAGTTTCTGGGAGGCGTGGTCAACCGCCAGAGCGAGGAGATCACCTATACGTCTCCGAGGTCCGTGCAGACAAACCTGCCGCTCCCCAAGAACAACGAGACGTACTACTGGGAGGTCAAGATGTACGACAAGCCCGCAGACACGACTGTGGCTGTCGGACTGTGCACCAAGCCCTACCCTCTGTCTCAGCTGCCAGGCCAGCACCGCTACTCCGTGGGCTTTGAGAGCACAGGCCACAAGCGCAACAACCAGCCGTTCACAGACGTGCCCAAGTACGGTCTTCCTTTCAACCAGGGAGACGTTGTGGGCGTGGGATACCGTCCCAGAAGCGGCACCATCTTTTTCACCCGCAACGGAAAGAGACTCGAAGAGGTGGTCCACGGCATGCGACTGAACCTCTTCCCCACAGTCGGAGCCACGGGTCCCTGTCAGCTCCACGTCAACTTTGGACAGTCCGGTTTCGTCTTCATCGAGGCGAACGTGAAAAAGTGGGGCCTTGCGCCTGTTCAAGGTAATCTGGCTCCTCCGCCTCCGTACGGACGCCATCAGCAGAATTCTCTCTTGCTCGAGTCCGAGGAGCCCGAGGCCGAAGTCGACGAGCCCGAGTCTCCTCCTCCGTCTTTCGAGCGGACGCTGACCTCCACGTCGACCGCGTCTCTGGGAGACCTCCAGTGCGAGTATCCCGAAGAGAGCATTAACTTGGCCAAGCTGACTCCTCAGCAGGGTAGTGTTGAGAATTTGCCCGAATCGAACCAAGCGAACTCGTCTCGTTCTTCTGGATCTTCTCAACCAGCTGCTTCCCAGCCAACCTCCTCCCGCGCTTCCACGCAACCACCTAATCCACCCTCATCGGTAACCGTGCAAGACGTGACGGACTACGAAGACGCCCAGCCCACAGACCCCCTGCTGGACATGCTGGAAGAGGCCCAGTCGGTCATCATCGACCCGCCACAGCGCTCGCTGAACACGTCGCCGCCTCCAAGCTACCGAAGCGACAGCGACTCGAGCTAGGCATTCCACTGACTATTTAATGTACATTTATTTATTGGACGGAGCGAGAACTCGAGCGAAGCGAAGAGTTCGAGCGGACAACAACCAGCGTAGTGTAGAACGGAAACGAAGGCTGTAGAATGGAAACGAAGGCCGTAGGCCTGAGTGGACAACAGCCTGAGTTTGTAGAACGTAGCGAAGACCGTAGTTTGAGTGGGCTGCAAATAAAGTGTTCCTGTGTGAGAGTAGGCCGTCTTAATCAACAGTAGGTCTTGCAATAGAGTAGTTCCGTCGATTGATCTGAGTACCTCCTGGCATAGATAGGAGTGGTTGGCTTGTTACAAGTACAGAGACTGGGGAATTTGGTAATGTCACAGATAAGTGAACTATCAGCAGCGACTATGCATGGGCACCGCTCTCTCTTCAAGCACCCATTCTGTTTAGGTGCCATCTCTGGCTATTTACAGTACTGCCCAGCTGTAGCTTATTACTTGGAATTAGTTGGGAAATAATTGCACTGGGGGTACCTATTGCGGTGTTCGAATACTTGGAGAGCCGTTAGGACTATAGCACGATATTTCTAGATGTCAGTTTCCACACAAATAAATCATAAAATACAACACCAGCAATACAATAATTTGCTGATTTCTGTTTAGGAAGATTCAACACTAACTATCTGTACTTATCTCAATACTTGAGTTTAAATTCTGTTACTTGGACTGATACTTACAACAACCCACAGAATCTACACATCACCCAATCCGTCCAAAAAATGTAATCAAAATATAAAAAATCCACCCAGCAATAGAAACCAACCTGCTGTTTGATCTGAAACTGGCCAATATCCCCCAAACACTGCTCTGACTAAGACCAGGCATAGGGAGACTTGGCTCTGAGCTTCTCTCCATGAATATAAAACACAAACGGGATGGGAATCATGATACAGCTCACGAATCCCAGCAGACTCGTGGCCCAGTGGTAGCTCCAGTTGTCAAACATTTGTCTCGCAAACAGCGGGAAAGCACAGGCCATAGCCGATCTCACAAAAGCGTTAGCTGCCATAGCTGAAGCAGCATAGACACGGTATCCGTCTACCAGAAAGCCGAATGTTCCTGCGAAGACGAGAACGATGCCTGCTCCAAAAAATCCAGATCCGATCATAGGCACAATCCAGTGGATAGACGAGTAGCATGTCCAGCCAAACCAGAAGAGTCCAATGGGGCAAAGGAAACAGCCGATCATCATGGGAATCAGTTTGAGCTCTGGAGCTCCTCCCGGCTTACCTTTGGCTATCTCTCTGTTGTTGAAGTGTTTAGTCAGTTTTCTCATCAGAGGAATGGATCCGTAGGTAGCTACCAGCTGTCCGATACCCATAGGCAGGAAAGACATGCCCTTGAACTGCAGCTGGAAGTTGTAGATGTTGCCGAAGACGAGCGGAAAGACGACAAAGAAGCCGTAGACAATGGCGAGCAGGAAGCCAGAGTAAACGCAGACCAGAAGAACCATAGGATCTCTTGTCAAAAGTCCAAAGGGTCGCTGACAGTTGACAGCCACACTTTTAGCCAGAGACTGGGTCTTTTTAGTCTCCATAAGTGCACAGGTGTAGATGACCGCGTTCTTCTCGGAGTCTTGAACTTCCTTTCTCTTTCTGAAGAGCAGATAGTCCAGCAGAGTCTTCTCCTTCTCTCCTCGCAGTCTTCTAACCTTGCGTTCAGTCAGAACAGGAGCATAGGTCTCCTTGGAGAAGAGAATGACAATGGCGAAAAGACCGCCGCTCCACAGCATCATCACCCAAAAGGCCCATCGCCACTTTGTGTTTTGCACGATGAAGCCGGAAATGAGAGGTCCGATGACTGGACCGAAAAAAGGCGAGATGGAGAACGTCGACATAGCCAGAACGAGCATATCGCCTTCCTTCTTCTTGTCGAAAATGTCTGTGATTGTGCCTCCGGAGACTGCTGCGAACGACGAACTGAAGAAGGCACAGAGGAATCTGCCAACCAACATAGTCTGGATGTTGTGCGAGAGACACACGGGAAGCTGGAAGATGACATAGAGAAAGAGTCCGACAATGTAGATGGGTCTTCGGCCGTAGTACTCGGAAAGCGGCGCAAACAGCATAGGTCCGCTTCCCAGACCGAGAATAAACAGCGAAATTCCCAGAGAAGCAACCACCTTTCCGCAGTGCAGTTCTTTCATGATAGGACCCATGGCATTGGCATAGGCACTTGAGTTGGCGGTGATCTGGAGAAATGTAGCACACACAATGGCTGCTAGGAACCACTTGTGTGTAAGACTGAGCTGTGTCGCAATGTTCTCGGGATCATCAGGCTCCAGAGTCACCATGACAACCTGGAGGTCGCCCTCCTGGGTGCTAGTCAGCGATCTGGGGCTCTCAGAGACGAGAACGTCGGTTTCTGGGGTTTTCGGTTCGTATTCGGGGGTCGTCATTGCTGTTTGATGGAGTCTCCATCTGGTATATATATATATATCTTTCAGGACGTCACGCGCTGACCCCACATTGTTAGTATGGGCTAGTGAGAGGAGTTGTGATCAGATTTAGAAGTGGAGTTGGTTGTTGCACTCTATTACACTCTTTTATTCTGTCAACAGAGTTTTCTACTTGATTCTGTTGTCTTTCGGCTTTCTGTTTACATCTACATCTCTCACAGCAGCTTCAATATCAAATCTACATCACACAACAGCCTCTTGTACCCCACAAACGACTAGATCAACCCCTGAGCTTAGATAAGGCAGTGTGATCTAGAAAGGGAAATAATCAAGTCCTGAACTAAGCACAGCCTTGTGCTCTGGTGTTCAGTCATGATTGAAATGAGCAGTGAAGGATGTGTCGTTTTTGATCTACAGGAACAGCTTTGAAGGGGGAGACTTCACATAAATGCTTCTGCGACGTTTCGAAACACATTTTCAAAGTCCACGACAAACATTTGAATTTCAATATCGTTTCCTGCTTGCTCTACACGTTTCACTACGACCTCATCTCTTTCCCAATATGTTTGAGGGGACAGAGGGGAAGAATCCAGAGATCCACGTCTTGGAGGGGGCGAATTCCTCACTTTAAGCAGCTCGAGCAGCCAGAGAGCGCAATTTTTCGCGCACTATCTCAGATAACCGCCCTAAGTCTCGGAACTTTAAGGGCTTTGGTGTTAGCTGGGCTAGAGTGTGAATAGATAGATCTTAAGGGTATCCAACTGTTTAACAAACGATATCACTTGTCTTGAAAAGTTACATTATTACCGTATATCACAATTTGTCACACTCGCAACCTCCCCATCCACTCAAAAATCACCCCCCAGAAGAGCTCTCAATAGTGCATTATCTTAGCGACCCCTGATTCCCCTCAAATCCGGGCTAAGATAGCACAGAGTGTTCCGGTGTTCCGAAATATGCGGCGAGTTGCGTAGAGTGATCTAAATGTGGACTACAGTAGTTGTGACTCTTCAGTCATTTTCTGAAGTATTTTGTTTGTGGGAGAGTTCTCAACTGAGTATAACAAGACTTGGTTGACAGGCACAAGTACAAGCACAAGTACAAGTAAAGGCTTCTTGAGTCATAAAATCTAGACAAACCATTCCATAATTTCTTCATCACGAGAGATCTCTCTTTTGGTCGACCTAACTACGTGCTAGGTGCGAAATCCAGTAGAAGCCGTTGTCTAGAGCTTCCAGAAAGTCGTCTGGTGGAAGAAGAGCTGAAAATGGCCAAGAATATCAGCCAATGTCGATATTGGGTGTTTTGGGACCCTTTTTGTGTTCTCAGAAAGTCGAGTTTCCCAAACTGTTTGCTTCAGCATATCCACCCAAATCAAGGGTTCCAATCTTGAAATCGTGGGAATGCTCAAAACCACGAAAACGCTGGAAAACACATCAAAACAAGAGCACATGACTTGCGAGAGATGCCATTCGTGAATTCATGTAAATCCTGCGCCCCTCTTATCCTCAACAATCATCATCCCTCCATGTAAGTCCAGCTACAAGTACATCCACTCCTACTCTTCGCCTACAGTGTCCACACTACAAGTGCAACCACACGTACCAAACCATCCATTTCTACTTTCGCTTTTTGCCCTTCTTTTTTCCGTCCTTCTTTTCCTTCTTCTCGGGCTCCTTGGGCGTCTCGGGAACAGGGGTCTCGTCCTTCTCGACGTACTCGGTGTTGCTCATGGTGAGCGCAAAGCCCTTCTCGCGCACAACTGCCGTCGACGCCTCCTCCATCTTGACGTCCTCGTCCAGCTTGGCCTTCTTGTTGGGTCTCTTCTTCTTGGTGACCTTGGTGATCTCGACTCCCCGGGGTCCCAGAGCGCTCAGCAGTCTGCTCAGCTGCTTGGCCTTGGTGATCTTGATGCGGAAACACACGCCCGAGACGGGATCAAACGTCTTTGCGTACAGAATGGGCTGTGCTCCCTCCTCCTCCTCGTCGTCGGGTGTTCCTTCTCGAGCTCCTTCTCGCGCATCCTTCTTGACCTGGTGCTTGTAGGTCAGCGAGAGGCGTGTCGTGTCGGGGCGGGCCTCGAGAATCGAGGCACTTCGCTGGATGAACGTGTCCAGATCGTGGATTCTCGGCATGGTGGTGATGAAGAGATGTATGCAGTGCAGTTCACGTGAACTGGAGGGTGCAGTGTCAAGTATTTACCAGCAGCGTTTTATGAAAATTATTGCAACAAGTAAAACAGTGTAAATTGGTCACTATGACAGTGATTATATTTTATATATTTTATATTTTATATATTTATATATTTATATATTTATATATTTTTATATTTTCCTCTCCACTATGTCCCATTTTACGAGTGGTCGCACGAACTCACCTTCCTTACAGTTCGACAACATGGTTCACGCTAAGTTATCTCCAAGGTTAGGGATTTCTGTATCGAAACCCGTCCATAAACGCCACAGCTCGTAGACTTGGTGTGGACCGAATTTCGAGCTACTCGCCGAAAGTGGCAGTTCCAGAGGCCTGATACTATGGCTGTTGACTAGGACAACAGGTGTACCTTCAATACAAGTAAGAAAAGTATGTCTTCATACAAGTACCAGCACGTGCAGTGCGCATTTTTTTGTCGCACAAGTACTCCGTACAAGCCGTTCTATAGCGTCTGCTCGTACCGAATTGGTAGCTCCGTTCGGGCACTATAGCATGGTTCCTGAGCTATAGCCCTTCGAGTCTCTCCAACCTATAAGTTAGAGCCAAGTGAAGTTGAGGTAATTACGCACGCTTAAATACCGAGGCGAAGAGGTTGCACGAGAGTCCAGACGAATACCGTACTGATCCCTAACTGCTGTCCCACAGTCCTTATTCCCGTTTTTTAGTCGCTCGCAGAGCACCCATACTCGTCGTACCATACAGCAATCTAAAGTGCGTGTGCATAATCTTCGCATGGGAGAGAAGCAATTTGATACAAGAAAGAGACGCTATCGTTACGCCTGAGGAACCCGCAAACAGCAGATCGCCGCCGCCCCGACCACCATGACCGCCCCCGAAACGATTTCGCGCTGGGAAACCCAGCTTTCCGCCTGGTACTCGACCACCAGCGACGCTCTGGCCCACGCTGCCCAGGCCAAGCACAACCTCGCGATTCTGGACGCAAAACGCCAGCTGGACGGTTCGTGGCTGCCTGAAGGAGTCACAGACGTTGATAGCTACCGCCACGAGCAGCTGCAGCAGATCCAGTACCTCGGATCAGACGTGACGACGTGGATCTACCACGACATTGGCCAGGAGCTCGCCAACAAGCTGCTGGAGATCAAGAGCCCCGAGGACGAGAAGAAGGCGACGGAGATGCTCAACCAGACGCTGCTGCTGCTCCAGCAGGCGCACGCCAAGGAGCTCGGCAAGCTGCGCACAGACGAGGCCACCCAGCAGATTCTGCTGCCGCTGACCAAGGACGAGAAGCGCCCCGCGACCCAGGCAGACTTCTTCAAGATGATGCGCGAGATGGAGAGCGGCGCGGAGGGCGGCGAACGAGACCACCGTCCTTTTACCCGCGACCAGGTCAACATCTACTACAACGACTGGGTGGAGCAGGAGAAGAACCAATGAGCTGACGAAGCTGACGAGAAGCAATCTTGAATCATGAAAGTCGTCAGTGATCTGTCTCCAGTGATCTGACTTCAGTTGTCTTCAGTGATCTGTCTTCAGTGATTAAGTCAGCCATCTTCAATGATCTGTCTCCAGTGTAAGTCTGCTAGTCAGCCTGCTCTCACATCACCTCCACCCAAAACATATCCTAGACTATACACGCCGCGTCTGGACCTGGCCAAAACTAGAAACTCATAATAATGCATTCTAATCGAATACCTCCGCAAATAATGGCTTTGTCCTGAATAATATTATGCACCGGGCGTTATCATACGGAAGTTAACTTAGTCAAGGTGTAAGTATCGTGCGGGATTCGACGGTTCGGTGTTACAGTACTGTACTTGTACCGGTACTTGTAAAACGCCTGATCCATATCTTCAATTTATTCTTACTACGACTTTGTTTTCTAGTTACTTCTTGTACCGTATTTGTACCTCCTAGCAATTGTCTATGGACAGGACGTACTGAATACACTCTACTCGTACAACTACAGGCACAAGTAAACGCCAAAGCACCAGGGCGTATAAACGCAAGACACAGTTATTGCCACGTACAATGCAGTCATAGTTACAGTTGATTATGTATCGAGTGGGTTGCACAAGTCAGTACAGATCAGCTACAGATGAAGAATCTAGTCAGCAGCTCAGTTTAAGATCAAGAGTCACTTTTCATACAATCATGACGCCTTGATCAATACTGTTGCAGACTCTCGGACTCTCGGACTCCGTCCTCGATTCTGCTCCGCTAACCCAACAAACCCTCCTCCTCCTCGCCTCCCTTGCCCTTCTTCTTTCGCGACGACTCGCCCTCATCCTCCTCCTCGTCGTCCAGAGCAAACAGAGTCGCGTCGTCGGTAGCCTCGACCTCCGGCGACTTGGCCTCCTTGTCCTTCTTCTGGTACACGCCCGAAAGCGTCGCCTTGGTGTCGGATCGCGTCAGATCCACGTCGTGGTCGGGCATGGAGTCGATCGACGTTCTGTTGTGGTCGCCAAAGGGGTTCTCCTGAGGAATGCCGCCCACGTTTCGCTCCTCATCATCTTCGTCGTCAGAGCCAGCCAGCGAGCCAATCTCAAACTCCTGGGCGTCGTTCTCGTCCTGTGCAAGCTCCGTGGACATGGCGAACCGCTTGTTGTTGGCGGTGGGTCGCCAGATGAAGGCAATGAGCAGGAAGTCAATGAAGTAGATGACGTTGACCCAGCCGTCAAACAGGAACCATCGGTACTTCCACTCGGAGACCACCGTGTCGGTCATCGAGCCCGAGGTCATGATCAGCGCGTTGAAGAAGAAGAAGCCGCAGATGACAATGACCGAGCCCAGCAGAATCCACCATAGGTTTCGGTACATCTGGGCCTTGACGTGCTGCTTGCGCTCGACCAAGTACTTGGTAGTGGCCGTCAGAGAAGACAGAATCCAGATGTAAAAGGTGGTCAGGGTGATGGACAGGGGGATGATGAGGAACAGAATGACGTTGGAGGCGTCAACAGGGTCCATGAGATACAGCGCGATGGTGAAAATCAGCGTGAAGACAAAATGGATGCCTCCAAGAGCCTGGCACTTCCACATGAGCGAGCCCAGAGTAGGCTTGACCACGCCGTAGCCCAGACAGACAATGAGCAGCAGGAAGAAGGTGAAGGCGTTTCGCATCGAGTTGAGAATCGAGACAATCACGAGGAACGCCTTGGAGCCAGGAGAGTCGCCAGTCTCATTGACAATGTCGTAGTACGACCACACAAACATGACCTCGATGACCAGGAAGCCAAAGATGCCCGTGATGTAGTTCTGAACGGGGAGAACGTCAGAACGGTGCTGCCAGTAGGAGAACATCCACAGCAGGAAGGCCACCAGGTAGCAGATTGACAGAATGCCGTAGAACGGGTGCTTGGGGATCTGGCTGCCGGGGAGGTAGCCGTATGCGCTCTGGATGAAGACCTTGCCCTTGTAGTTGTCGTCGTTGGAGTACGTGGCGATACAGTAGTAGCCCGTCTCGGTGACGTTGTATCGGTACGTCTCGGGCTCCTTGAGGTTGACCCGGTGGGTCTCGATCTTGGCATACGTCTCAACCTCGCCTTCCTTGGGGATGATGTATGTGCCCTCCTCCTCCTTGGAACACAGGTTGGAGTCGATGGCGTCCTGGTCACACACGTACTTTTTGATGCCGGTGTCGCCGGGGATCTGGGAGCCCATCTTGTCCACGTCGCGGTACTCGAAGATGGCAAAGGCCAGCCAGTCGTCTGTGTCTAGTTTCTCGGGGGTGAACTCGATGTACACGTCGTGTTTTCCGCCCCAGTCTTGTTTGTTGTAGATGCCGGAGCATTCTTGGCGGGAGTTTTTGTTCTGGATTAATAACGGTACGGTAGCGATGGCCGAAGGTCAGAGCGGACAACAACTGTCTCTGTCCATGGAGCGTTGATTGGAGTAGTTCAATCACAGAGAACATCTTGAATTGACAACGATGTACTCTTGGAGAACGAGAATGGCATTGCAACTCATTCCACAATTGTAGGTCACAATTGCAGGTTACAATTGCAGGCCACAATTGCAGGTCACAATTGAAGGTCGCAATGTCTCCAGAACTCGACCTCATCGACTTGGTTACTGCCACTGTAGTTGCCTTAAGCTACTGTTCATGCCGTAGCAGTAAGTAGCTTCAACTCATCGAGGACACCTCAGACTGAGAGCTAGTGCCTCTAGACAATGCCACCGAAAATCGACATAGTGTCGTATCTCCGATCCGAGAGGCGAGGCTGAGATATGGCAGAGATGGGTGGTAGAGATGGCAGAAAAGCTGGATATGGCTAAAATGCTAGAAAGCAAATAAAACCGCCACAGCCAAACCACAATCGCACCACAGACCACATCAATAACCACATCCCCTAACACAGCCCACGTTGTAATGACACAAAACCACAACCGCAAAACGAACCACACAAATACTCACAATCTTCAAAACCTCGGCACTTGCGCCGAGAGCAAGCACGGCCAACGCCAGATTGACACACTTCATGTTGCGGACAGTTGCGTGCTGTGTGTGGTGAAAGACGGTATATCCGAAGTCTGCAGATGCGCTGTTAAACAAGGTTGACGTCAGTCGTCAGTCCATAATCCATGCCAAGCACCTCGTAACCTGTCTGCGTGGAAAAATGAGTGGTGGAGATTTGTTTGTGGATCGAGAGGTGGAGTTATGATGTCTGGCGCAAAAAAATACTCGCCACCAGACTGCCACCTCCTTTGCACTCTTGAGCGATTAAGTTAGATAACGCATCATTCGTGCACCGGGAAATCGGGGTTAGTCGAGACAGGAGTGAAACACCGTGTTTGGGAGAGTTGTGGTTTTCTGCCATTTTTGCTTCCTTTTTTTTTGTAAATTTGGTTTTATTTATTGTTCAGTGTTTTAGTCCATTTTACAGGAAACCAAAAGTAAGCCTTCTCTTAAAGTCGGTCATCTCAATAAATATACAATATATTACATCTAATTACATCTAATTGTACCAGTGCAAGTACCAGTACCAAGTTGTATGCCATACCGCGGCGAACACCAAGTTATTCTTCATCCTCAAAGTACCCCTTAAGTATCTCTTCATCCACGCCGATAGTTCTGGAAAGATCGTTGTACAGACAAACCAGATCCTCCTGGCTCATGTCACTTAGCAACTCCTGAGCCTTCTCAGAGCTCTCGAGATCAGCCAGCTGTTCTTGTATCAGAGCAGCACAGTAGTCTCTGACCAACTTCGGACTGTACTCCGAACTGCTCTTCTTAATATCAAGCGTCATGAGTTTCCATACTTCCAGGGCCTGGTGGACTTCCAGCTTCTCTCTCTGGATTCGTCTAAGCGCCTGAATGAGAAACGGCAGAACATGGTAACCCTCAGCCATGGCGACAACAGAGACAGCTTCCATGAAGCTGAGCGGCTTCTTTTCATCATACAGATAGGAAACAAAGGGTTCCATGTAGGACTTCGGGAGAGGCGCCAGGCAATTTTTAACCCCTGGGCTCTCTTGAAGGAGATTTTTTAATGCAAGCCAACGAGTCACCACGACATTAGAATGGACAGCGATGGCTTCTTTGTCTGAGCAGATGATCTTGAAATCAGTCCTGCCAAAATGACGCATCTTCGCGAGTGGCGATGGAGTGATATCTGGCAGTGGGAAGCAGTAATATTTGTCCTCAAGCTCATGTATAAGAAGTACTTCTAGGACACGGTTGTGGAAGTCGCCATCGTCACGGCTGTACTTCCAGGTTTCCCAGTCGTCATCAGTGATACATGTTACGCCGCCTTCGCCACTTTCTGACACGGCAAGTATTGCTGAACGGTTCAGAGGTATCAGGGCTTTGAATCTTGAGCCTTGGTTGAGCAACCCAAGTGGAAGAGTGGAATGGTAATAGGAAGAGTTACCATTTGATTTCATGGTGAATAAGCAGATATCTTCACCTGATTCGAACAAGAAGAACAAAACTCGCCCTTCTATTTCGCACGCGATAGGTGCATGCAGTGCCACCCATTGGCTTGACTCGCTCTGGAGTGGTGAGTTTTCACCTGGAAGTTTAGGGCTAAATTCGTTTTCAATCAGCGGCGACACTTCCACCGTTATTTTCGCATTCACGGGTTTCTTGGTATCTTTTCCCGTAGATTCCTTAGAATCTTCGGTGGGCTTGGTATCTGTCATGTGTGGTGAAGAGGTGAAGTTTTAGTTGAGTTTGATGGTGCGCAAGTGAGGCAGAGACAAGACCAAAAGAACCACAAGCTAAGTACTTTATAAGTAACTACTTGAGGTCAGCCGTAACACATTCTTACGGCTAAACAAAATAATAATAAGTAAATGAATAATAATCACACTACTGGTACTCAGTCATCACGTCGTAAATACTAATAAATTACTTGTAGCAAGTTGCTGAATGGCATACTGTGTGGGACATAGCGACACCACCAAGTTATCTTAAACCCCCAAGGTACTCCTTAAGTCGCTCTTCTGTCGCGCCAATGGCCCTGGAGATATCGTTGTAGAGACATATCAGATCCTCCTGGGTCATACTGCTCATGAGCTCCTGGGCTTTCTCAGAGCTCTCGAGATCAGCCAGCTTTTCTTGTATCTGAGCAGCGCAGTAATCTCTAACCAAAAGAGTACTGTGACCATACATCGTAGTATTGATATAGGATGCCACGAGTTGCCATGCTTCCAGAGCTTGGTGAACTTCCAGTTTCTCTCTCTTAATTCGCCTCAGTGCCCGAATGAGCAGTTGCGAAACACCGTAATGTTCAGCAGGAAAAGTGACAGAAACAGCATGAAGCCGAGAGGCTTCTGCTCATCATAGAAGTGCGGAATCATCGGCTCGATGAAGGATTTCGGATAGTGAGCGTGAGCACTTGAAGATGCTGGTTTTTTTTCTATCAGCGCGTTGAAAGCGCGCCATTGACTCGCCAAGACAAGAGAATGGACAGCGATAGCTTCTCCGTCTGAACAGTTGAGCGTTACGTCAGTCCTGCCGAAATGACGCATCTTTGCGAGACGCGATGGGGTGACGTTTGGTGGTGGGAAGCAGTAATAATCTTGGTTCCTAAGCAGGTAATCCTTGTGTCCAATATACTGCAGGGTACGTGTGATGAAGTCGCTGTCCTCAAGCCGTGACCCCCAGGATTCCCAGTCATCCTCAGTGACTATAGATAATGCCGCCCTCGCCACTGTCGTTCAAGGCAAGTATTGTTGTACGGCTCGTAGGTATTAGGGCTTTGAATGTCACGTTCTTCTCTTTGAATCTAGCAGGACGTATTGATCCACGGTAACGGCCCTCATTATTCTTCTTCATGGCAATGAAACAGAATTCTGAACCAAAGTGCAACAGGAAAAACCAGGCTAGATCTTCTATTTCGCATGCGATAGGCGCATCCAGTGCCACCCCTTGGGCTGTTGGGCTTTGGAATAATGAGGTTTCACCATCAGGCCCAGGAGTAAATTCGTTTCTAATCAGCGGCGACAACTCTACCGTAACTTTGACATCGTTGGTATTTGCTTCCGTGGATTCTTCAGAATCTGCGGTGGGCTTGGTATCTGTCATGTGTGGTGGAGAAGTGAAGTTGAGGTTGATAGTGCACAAGTGATGCAATAGTTTATGAACAAGAGCCACAAGCGAAGTAGCGCAGAAGTAATTACTTGAGCTCAGCAGTACACACTCTTAGCTAATTACAGAACGCAATAAATAATGATACTGTATGTGATTATAAAAAAAATAAAAATATATGCAGAAAAAAAGCAGTAGAATAAATAATTAAATAATCACACTACTTGTACTCATTCATCACGTCGTAAATCATTAATAAATTGCATGGCTAGAGGTCCCACTCGCTCTTGCCCTGGGGCATCAGCGAGTTCTCAATGAGATCCACCTTGATGTCCGAGCAGATGAAACACTTTTCGGAGATGACGTCGTCAAGCACCTCCTCCAGCTCCTTCTTGCACGACACTCCACGCGACTGCAGCTCGGAAATGCGCTTCTTGAGCTTGTAGGACGCGTTCTTGACGACTGCCTCGGTCAGAGCATCTGCTCGAATCGCATGCTGGCAGGGGAACACGTAGAACTTCTTGGACAGCAGAGGGTAGCCTGAAAGAGCACAGGACTCTCCAGGCTCGACAATAACGTACCGCTTCTGCTGAGTATGCTCGATCTCCGTGCGGATCTTGTCTGCTGTGGCTATCGAGTCCTTCATCTCGCGCTGGATGTTGACGAGGTTGGAGTTGTACGACTCGAGAGAGTCGCAGATGGCCTGCTTGAAGTCGTCGACAACAACAAAGTCGGGGAAGAGGGGAAGAACGTCCTCGATCTTCAGCACCTGGCTCTTCTTGAGCAGAGAGACGACCTGAGAAAGAGGGATCTCGTCAGACTTGTCGGACTCCTCAATGACGTGCTTGACAATGGCAAACCAGAGATTTTTGCACAGATCGGGAGTGTAGGCGGCATCAGACTCGTCCAAGTCGCGCGTCTGTTCCACGACCTTGATAGCAAGCTCGAGTCTTCCATGGTTGAGAGCTAGCTTGACAGCCTCATGGTACATGTGGATGTTGCAGTAGATGTGGACGCAGGACTCGAAACGCTTGCATCGAATGCACGTTCGCAGAGCAAAGTCGACGTCATAAGGGAGCTGGGGGAGAGTAGCACACTCGTGGAGATAAGCCAGAAGTTCAGTCTCTTCTTTCTGAGGAGACATGGAAAGCAGGGAAATCAGAGTGTTGTGAATAATAGAGTCACGAGAACCCTGCTTGCCAACCACATTCTTCAGATACCGCACAGCCTGGTCAGAAGACACTTTGCCAGGCTTGACGGTCTGCGAGTAGTTCAACAACGCAGGAACCATCTTGGTAGGGTCAATCTCCTTGCCAATGACAATCCAAGTGTCCACAGTGTCTCTGGGAGCATGCACAAGCAGCACAGTGGAGTACTTATACAGCAGAGCTCTGTCCTCCTCTGCCTTGACCTGTCGCAGAACCTGGAGTGCCTTGGACCAGTTCTCCAGACCCACCCAGTACTGCAGCACAAAGTTGTAGTCCTGGATCGCAGCAGCGTAGTATAGCAGCTCCTCCTGACGGCCGTTGACGCTCATGATCTCGAAGACCGTGCCCTTGTGCAGATCGTTCTTGTACTTTGTGACAAAGTCGTGGAACTTGGTGGAGAGGATGCGTCTCTGCTCGTCGAGAGGAGAGTCAGAAGTGGCTTCTTGGTCGTCCAGCTTGTTGAACTGCTCCATGAACAGCTCGATGATCCAGGTGGAGACGAGAAGTCGCTGGGTGACATTCGCTTTGGGGAAAGCTGTAAGCTTGTTTTGGAGGTACTTCAACAGAGCCTCAGGCTGGTTGGCATCAAGAAACAACAAAGCAGTCTGTTCAAGAGGCCGTTTTCGCGAGTTTCCGTACGTGCTCGCTGCTCCAAGGTAGTCCTTCTCCTTGAACTGCTTGTCTCCAAGAATGCCGAGAAGCTCGTCCTGGGAAGACGGATCAGGGTCGTTTTCAGACAATCGCATGGCTTCATCCAGATCGCCCTGCTCAAGCACAAGCTTCCACATGCCTCGAGACTCGTCGTCGACGGTGATCTCGTAAATGTTCTCTGCGGAAAACAGCCAGAAGGTGTGCTGCTTGGGATCCACAGTGAGACCAGAGAGAACTTCGGATCCCTGGGTGACGTGTTGCTCGAAAACAAGCTCGTGCGAGAACCGGTTGACAATGTACAGCTTAGTCTCGGTTGCAATCGCTATATGGAAGCTCGTCAGACACATGCCGACGATCGAGGACTCCGGAATCTGGTTCAAAATGTAAATGTTGGAGCCCTGAAAGAACGTCTTGCGCGACTCGAGGGTGTCGTTCTCGTCCTTCTTGACTGTTCGGTGGACAATGCCGACTCCCGAGAGCAAAGCGAAAGCCCACGAAGACGACTTAGGGTCAGGAGGAGTGGCTGAAAGCATCGCTGCTCGTCCACTGTCCGCTCCAAACTCCTGGTCCACGTGCTCCTCGCGCTCGAAGAACTTGGTGTAGACTGGAATGCCGTCCTGGAGATGCGCAGAGATCTTGCCGGAGTAGTACCAGGCGTGTCCATTGGCGTTGGAGACGATGATCTTTCTGTAGTTTGGCGAAGATCCGAGCTGGACGACAATGCCCGTGATCGGCGTCACCACGTGGCTGTCTGCCGACTTGAACTCGGCCACCTTGCGCACATATCGGTCTTCTCGCTTGAAGTACTCGTCCGAGAACTCGAGACACGTTTCGTAGACACATCCGTCTGCGGTGCCCAAAAGCACGTCTCCGGAGCTCAGCGAGCTCTCAATGGGCGACCAGGCCACACAGGTGATTGCCAGGTCTCTCAGCCGGCCCAGAGACTTGACCTTGGTCGTCTGGTAGTTGAGCACGTAATTGTCGCGGGTCTTTGTCGTGATGAGCAGGTAAGATCCAGTCGGGTCAAGAAAGAGGTTCTCAATGTCGCAACCGCCGTCCTTGACGTCCACGTCGTCCACACTCTCCGGATTGTCGAGGTCGATGCGAATGATGCGTCCAGACTTGAGAGCCAGACAGAGAGTGTTGTTGGCCACGGCGAGAGCCACGATTGCGGAAATCGCAAACTGGAACTGCACGGGCTCCACGGCAAACTTCTCGCTCTCGACGGCTCGGTTCGGTTCGGGCGGAAAGTCCATGTTGGTGTGAGAGTTAGAGTGCGTGTATGACGTATTGCAGGATATGGTGGAAGTGAAGATATGGTGGAGTGGAGGTTGGTGCTGGTAGTTGAGTATGGTAGTTGAGCGTGGGGATTCGATGGAGAATTGAAATTCTACGGGAATCAACTCTTGATGTTGTTGTGACGGCACTGGTGTGGAGTATGGATGGGTTCTTTAGGGGGCAGTAGCTAAGTAAGTTGTAAGTAATTGGGAGGACTCAGGGGTGGACTAAGTGTTGATATCCGTGTATGGTTGTGCTACGACATGTGGATATTTCGGGCTCATAATAATTATCAGGGCTTAGATATGTATATGGTAATATTCAATACTATCCGTGCAACCTGGAATGCCAGAATAGGTACCCCTGGATGGCCCATTTCCCAACTAAATGTTAACAAACTGAGAGTGGGAGAAAGATGCACAGCTCTAAACAGTGTCATATTTAGGAGTGGAAAAGCATTGGAAGTATGATGCTCAAAACGCAGCACTTAACCACATAGAAACCCCACTGACGACGTCATACTCTACACTATCTGATTACTAATCACACGTTGTTCTTATCCAAAAAATGGTGGAATGATTACCGCAGACGTAGAAGAAGATCAGTCATATGTTTGCCCTTTTTGAACCACTTAAATAGCTCTAATATCAACACAGTTGCTGCCAAAACCTCTACCCCCTCCACTTCTAGCTCGCCACTCATCGTGTGCTACACCAACTTTATCTCGATGAACATTTCTGCAGCACACATCACACTATGGGAGCCGGCGGAATTCCATTAAAGCTGCTGAGCGAGGCTCAGGTGAGTATAGAATGATGGACACGTGGATTATTTCGCGGTGTTTGTTTTCGCCTCTCGACATAATCTAACACAGGGTCACGTCGTCACCGTTGAGCTCACTTCGGGACACACTTATCGGGGCAAATTGATTGAGGGTGAGTACGGAAGCGACTGGAAGGAAGTCAGGGAAGGATGACACGTTTGCAGGTGAAATTTCAGATTCGGGAACGGGATCCTATGGATTTTGCATCCTGTGGATTCTGCATCTAGAAGAACATGATGTCCATGTGAAAGATTGATATTGGATGAAAGATTGATGGGAAGAGCGATGGAGGAGATCTGTTTGGTGATGGATGTTGGAGCAGGGAAGATATTGGAGATTTGAACCACAATCAAAGTTCTGGATGTCATACTGTTGTCTTGAAGCTCTACGATCGATCACTCTGCGATGTTCATATCGTCGATGACTTGATATGAGACTGAGAGGGTGATTACGAGCAAAGTGGCTGAATGACGTCTAATACTGGAACGCAAAAGCTCACTTCTTCAAATTCCATCTGGCTACGTTCCTAGATCATGCTCTTGTCTACATACCATGCCTCACCACACAGCATACTAACCCAGCGGAGGACAACATGAACGTGCAGATCCGAGACGTGACGGTGACCGCGCGGGGCGGCCGAGTGTCGCATCTCGAACAGGTGTACATCCGGGGCTCGCACGTGCGGTTCTTCTCGATTCCCGAGATGCTGAAGAACGCGCCCATGTTCCGGCCTCAGACTCTGGCTGCGGTGCGAAGCAGTCGAGGCCGGGGTCGGGGACGGGGAAGATGATCTCCTATGTATTTTTATGATTATTTTATGCGATTCCGGGTTGTGTAGAGGGTTCCATAGTGGTAAGTATAGTGTTAAGTAGTGAGATAAGTAAATATAGTCACGGGAGCGTAGTTTACATACCAGCAACAGGGTGTCTGTAGAATGGCGTTAAGGACAAGTAGATGTGTGATCAAGATGTAAAGCTCTTTAAACACGTCTTAAAACCCCTTAGGGACCACAAAAACCACACACCCCTATACAAAAATGTCCGTTCGCTACCCCTGATGTTACTCCTGAAGTATGCTCTATGGAGACATGTCAACCAAGTAACCGAGAACAAGGCAAACACAGAATCCTTCTCTAAATTCTTCCGAAACCGGCGCAGCAAGCCAGATTCGAACGCAGTAGCTCGTAATACCTCACCTCGCCCGCTAGCAAAGGCTTGTTTCATAATACAACATCTCGTGCAGGCTTATTATGCACACGTAAATACCTCCAACCTAAATCGTTATCAACATCACCAAGTGTCACGATGAACAAGGCGGCCATCTACGCCAAGTACAACATCTCCGAGGACTATCCGGAGACGTTCAACGAGAGCGACGCCAATTTCGATCTTTCTGTGCTTCCCGAGGCGGATCCGGCCCAGGAAACGAAATCCGGAGCTGCCTCTGCGTCTGTCAACACTTCGCGGTATGTTCTGCTGAACCAGCTCGTTGGAGGCAACAAACACAGTCGACATGCGATCACCGACGACGAGGCGGATCCTCTGGGCTTTTCTGCGTCGGTCATGACGCAATTGCGCAAGAAGGGCGTGGATTGCAGCGCATCTCCGGCAGTCGCAAACCAGTACTTCATTTCGTCACGAGACTTCAACCCGCGAGTATTTTTGCGTGATGTGCACGCCGACGCCTCGTTCGACACCCTCGCGCAGTCCCTGGACCACCTGGAGGCCTCGATCACCGAGCAGAGCTCTGCACTGCAAACGCTCGTGGACCGCAACTTTGACAAGTTCGTCAAGAGCAAGAGCTACCTGGACTCGGTCTTCAAGCAGTTCAAGTCGTCGGGCTTCACGCTGGACAACGAGTGGGGCATGGGCGAGCTTACCCAGAGTCTGGACGAGGGAAACAGTAAAGCTGCGATCCTGATGAACCCAGTCTTCAACACCAGACTCAAGGAGGAGAGACTGCAGGCTGCCCTGGAGATGGTCACCGCAAACAGATACCTTTTTGAGCTGCCGTCAACTATCAGAGCGCATATCAAGGCCGCTGACCACGACTCTCTCATGAGAGACTACAGACGAGGAAAAGAGACGAAAAACGAACGACTCGCCCAGGCAGAGCAGCTCGGCGACAGAACAACCGTCCACATGACCGAGCGCATGTGGAACGACGTCGAGGATATCATCGAGGAGTACGAAAAGTCGTGCTGGACGAAACTCGAGGCTGCTCCTGCAGGCTCCCATATTCCCAGCATCAGCAGATTGCTCGAGCTGCAGGTCACGAGCAACCCGGTCGTCTACTGGGTCAAGCACAGAGCGTCTGTCATTCAGCAGGACATTGTCAGCACATGCGAGAAGCTCATGCTGAGTATCTCCATTGCTCGAACCGAGATTCTGGCTCTGCCCGAGAACAACACCCTGTGGGTCGAGAACATCATCGAGGAGGTTCGAGGTCAGCCGTGTGCTCCTCCCAGCACGAAAATGTGGATCACCATCAAAAAGTTTGTCGTCGACATGAACGCCCTCTGTGCTCGAATCGAGGCTCTCTGGAAGGGCACCAGAGACTTCATTGACGGCATTGCGCAGCAGCAGCTTCCCCCCAGCGAACATCTCAAGTTTTCTGAAGTTGATGCACGTACTCTGTATGCCAGCATTGGTGGTCTGGTCGACTTGGCAGCCCAGCAGATTGGCGAGTTCTTCACCCAGAAGCCCAAGGTCATGAGCTCGACGAAACTGGACGCCGTGGAGGTCGATGCGGGCGCAGAAAACTTCCAGGAGACGTGGAAGCGATTTGGATTCCTTCCTCCGCACTCCAACGCTCTGACCACCTGCAAGTACCTTCCCCAGCTTGTTCTGGACCTCGCAGTTTCCTGTGGGAACATTGTCAACACTCGAATTCCGGGTCAGAACGTCGACACTCTGCGACATGTGCTTGATCTGGCTCGGACGAGGTCTGTTGAAGCTCTCTGTGCCGTCTGGAAGGACGACACGTCTAAATTCGAGCTGCTGGAGAACTGGAAGCCGTCCAGAAAGCAAGGAAAGGGCCATGTGACGCATGTTCCTCAGACGGTCTTCGAGTACCAGAAGCTGGTTCTGGCTGGTCTGAAGAAGGTCCTCTTCCTCAACACCAGCGAGCAGGGTCAGCGAGACGTCCAGGTCGTTCTTCCTCCTGCTCCTAAACTTCTCCAGGCTCTCCAGACGTACTTCCTCTCGACCAACCTCATGATTGTCGATTCGCTGACGAAGCTTGTTTCTGGAGAAGAGCACTCCAAGCCTGATGCGCAGCTCCAGCAACTTGCCTCGCGTCTCAAGGGCGAAATGGACGCGACAGACTACATTTCCGTGCAAACCTCGCCTCTTCCTGCCGACACGAAGATCCTCTGGGTCGTCTCTAACCTCGGAGAACTCAAGACGAACGTCATTCCTCCTCTGGTGAAGCAGTTCCAGAAGCAGTTCAACACGCAGGTGAAGTTCGACTACGATGCGCTCACTCAGAGCGAACAGAAGCTCTTCACCACGTACACAGCACCCAAGAAGGCTGCCCTGACAGCTGTCATCAAGGAGGGTATCCAGGGCAACAAGGAGCGATGGCCCAGCAACACTAACCCCACAGACATCTCCAACTACATCTACGAGTCGCTGCTGCTGCTTGTGGTTGTGCATGCGCAGCTCATGTCCATTTCTCCCCAGCTGGTGTCTCCTGTAATCCATGCTCTTCAGCAGCATGCTCTGGAGGCTCTTCTGGAGGCTGTGCGAGAAGTCGAGCTGTTTGGCCCTGGAGGTATGTACCAGGCCGTGGCTGACATTGAGTTCTTCCGAACGATCATGGCGTCCTACAACACCAACAATGTGCAGAACGTGGTGCAGCTGATCTACCAGGCTATCCAGCAGAGCTCTGGAGACCAGAGTGCGTGGACTGGACGTCATGGTCCGTGGGAAAAGGTGCAGAAGCTGGTGGGAGAGTGTGCCACGAGGACTTTTGTGTGCTTCAGCTGTTTTAGAAACTGATCTCGAGCAATATCGAGCGGAGCGAGAGATTGCGATGGGACTAACTGGAAGAAGCAGTTCGGCCTGCAAGACTATAGCATAAATGCACATGTATTCACGAATTAACGTAGCTCAGTGAAATGAGAGCGTCTGTTTTAACCACTATAACTTGTTTGGTTGTTACGTAGCTTGAAGTCATGAGACAGTACATACTCCGGACTGTAGTTATGGTATGAAGTACATGGGAAAGCTTAAACTACTGTAGTCTACGGCATAAAGTAGCTTGTTTAAGTTCATCTTTGTTCCAAGTTTATGCCGTTTAAAGGTTAAATAACACCTAGTTTATGGCATAAAGTACCTAGCTGTACTCCATGGGACTGTGTTCGTACAATAATAATAATGCACCCCCGAAGCAAATTAAAGCCATCATGTACTGTGGTCTTTGAGGGCTCACTTGCGACGCCATTTTGTGTCCTCCTATACAAGTAGCTTGTTTATCAGAACGTCTGCTTATTTTAGCAAAGTGTACCTGTAATACCAAAACAAGGACTCCAATTCACCTACACTTCACTACAAAAATTATTCCAAGTTCACCACAGCAGTTTTCTACATCAAACTACAGCATGTTGTTGTCCGTTCGTGACCTACGGCCACTCACTTCCGTACACCCCGTCTCTCCATTCACATGTATTATCTAAATTACTGTACTAGCCATAAAATTCACTGTACCCTGCAAACATTCCTCGCACTACTTCTCAATCAAGTTGGCGTCAAAAACCAAATCAATCAGCGTAGAGGACGACCACGCCTGCGTAGGAGAAGAGTCTCCACACAGCTCGCCGTCCTTCTGAGTCAGCTCCGTCAGACCAGCCCAAGGCGACTCGTGGATCCACTTTCGGTGCTCCTCCAGTCGAGCAGACAGCTGCTGGTAGACCGAGTCTCGAGCCTCCTTGCTGGGCTGGTCAAACTGCGCCAGACCAAAGTGCAGGAAGGCCCGGAAAAAGTAGCCAATGTTCCACACCCACTCGGGGCCCTGGTGGTAGTTTCGGCCCTTGGAGGTTGCAAAATCGTCCGAGTCGACCGAGTTGAGGTAGTAGGGTCGGTAGTTGAGGTCCGAGGGGTCGAGGGTAGCCATTCCAACCGGTCCTCGAATGGCCTTGTCGGCCACAGAAAGAGCATGCAGAGCCTTCTCGACGGTGAACAGCTCAGGAGCAACAGACATGGCGATGGCAAAGTTGGGTCGCAGCTGGTAGTCCTCGTAGGGCTTGCCAGATCGGTACAGGTCCTTGTAGATGCCTCGGCGGTTGACAATGTTGGCGTCAACGTCGTAGTGGTGGTCGTCGGACTTGTCTTCAGGGACCCAGTAGCATCGCTCAAACGAGTCCTGCACCTTCTGCTCCCAGTCCTTGAACGACACCTTCTGGCCGTCCTGGTTCTCAACCTCGGTCCACTCAAACAGACCCTTCTTGTTGAGCTCGTTGACGAACCGCAGGGAAGACTTGAGCAGACCGGCAATCTCAACGGCAGAACCGTCTCGAGGAGTACCGGGATAGCCCTTGTTGCCAGCCTTGGCACTCTCGCCCATCTTGTCCATCCAGGTTCCGCAGTTCCACTGGTTGCCGCCAAAGATGAGACCATTGCTCCAGTCGACAGAAATCTTCTGGTTGAAGCCATCAGACTTCATCTGCGAGTCGATATCGGGACCTGCGTTGGCCTCTCGGAACTCAATGCCCTTGGCGTGACGCGTGAAGATCTCGTAGATGATCTCCCGAATGGTAGACGACGCCTTGAAGGCCTCGGGGGAGTCCACAGGAACGTACTTGTCGTCGAGAGGGAATCGACGAGTCACCTTCTCGTCCAGAATCTTGGCTCCGTCAGGTGCAAACTTGACGTAGTCCTGAATCGCCTCGAGGAAGAACCAGGTGGCGTCTCGAGCGTTGTACCGCGGGTTTCGTCCAGAGTCCAGCAGGTTGGGGATCAGACCGTGCTTGAGAGTCTTGGCGAAACCGAGAATGTGCGACTTGACAATGTCGTATCGGCCAGTGCACAGAGCAAGACCCCGGATCGAGATGAACACGTCTCGACCCCAGCATCGCATGTAGTCCACGGAAAAGTGCGGCAGACCAGCGGCAAGAGAAGCAACAACCTTGTCGGGGAAGACAGAGGCCGAGGGGATCTTGCCGATCATCTGGATGGAAGTCAGAGCCAGGTTCTGCACAAAAATCGTCGAGTCAGAGATGGACGAGTCCAGCAGAGAAAGGGCCTTGTTTCGCAGAGCGGCGTAGGCAGTGTAGATGATCAGCGCAAAGTAGCGGGGATGCAGGAAGTTGGGCAGCGAGGCGATTCGGTCAAACCGGCTCTTGAGCCACTTCTTGAACGTGGCAACGTCGGGGTACTCCTCCTCGTACTTGCCAAGACGCTCGACAGTGTAGTCCATGGCCCAGTTGCCCTTTCGGAGGTGCTCACAGAGGGGATGGCCAAGGTTGTTGTCGGCGACAATCGAGATCAGAGGAGACACCCAGCCCTGGATGCCGGCGTAGGTGAGCTTTCCGTAGCCAGGCACGTCGTACACGCCGTCCTTGCCGCCGGAGAAGTCTCGCTCCTCAGACTCGGCTCGGTAGAGCACCACGTTGAGGTCAAGCAGGTCAAAGTCGGCAACAGCCTCCTCAGCTCCGCTTCGCACAAACTTGTCCATCTCCTTGTCGACCTCGACGTAGTTGGTCTTGAAGAGCGCAATGGAGCCTGCGGGGAAGTCAGGCAGAGTGATGGTGGTCGTGCCGTTCTCAAACTTGATATCTGCATTTCCCAGCTCCTGGACCTCGGTGGGAATGCCAATGATCTCCTTGTCGGACTTTTCGGCCTCGCCGGTCTTCACCAGCTTCACGGCAAGCACCTGCTCGGCCTTGGAGCCGTTCAGAACGATGGGCGCAATCTTCTGATCGGGAGTGTTGGCGTCAAACTTGGTTCGGGCAACCAGGAAGTAGCCCTGGCCGTCGATGGGAGACAGACGGTGCACGGTAATGTACTGTCCGTCGTGGTGGATGAAGGTCTCCTCGGCGTGCTTTCGGCCAAGCTCCTCGTGAACGGCGTACAGCTTGGCCTTGACCTTGGAGATGCCGCCGTCAAAGGTGTAGGCTCGGTCTTCGCCCACAACGTCCAGAAGCTTGGGGTAGACCTGGTCGTAGCCCATGTTGGAGCCAACAGAGCAGGCACACATGGCAACAAGAGCTGCGTTGGGAAGAGTGTCCTCGACGGTTCGCTTCTGCGCAGGAGGGTTGTTGTCGTGAGTGCAGTCCATGAAGAGCGCGTCGACGTTGCTTTTTCGCACCAGGTTGATGTCTAGTCTGTCTCCAGCAACGTCGACTCGCTCAACGCCGTCCTGAGAGCAGTGAGCGAGGGACTGCTCGAAGAAGGAGCCAATGGGCCGTCCTCCGTGCTTGTGCACAAGAGTAGACAGCTGGGCAACATTGTCGGCCTGCATGGCCTCTCGAATGAGAGCAGTGATGCCGAGACGCTCAACGAAGATTCGGTCCTCGTCCTCGGAGCCGGTGAAGAGCTCGGCAACGACAAACAGGTTAGGTCGCACCTTTCGAGCCTTGTCAAGCAGGAACTGGCCGACGGGAAGAGGAGTAGAATGACAGTTGTCCACTCGAACACCGTGGAAGTACTTGGCGCAGGTCTCGACGTACTTGGCCATGTGGTCCCACAGCCAGGGAGAGTCCTCGGGCTTCTGGCCGTACCGCAGCTTGACACAGTCGCCCCAGATGATGACCTGACGCAGGAGGTAGGCCTTGGACTTGTCGGAAGCAAAGTCGACCAGAGGGTTGGCTCCCCACATCCAGCCGTTGTTGGCGAGATGCAGCTTCTTGCCGTTGGAGGTGATTCGCGTGTAGTACGTCTCGACAAGAGGAGACTTCTTGGACACCTCCTGGCCGTGCTGAGGACCGTTCTCGTCCAGACGAGTGTACGAGACTCGGTTCTTGACCTGGTCGAGAATGGTCACCTGGTCGGCGTTGAACTCCTTGTAGAAGGGATCGTTGACCTCGTCCAGCACCTTCTTCACCTCGGTCTTGATCATGTCCGCAGGGAAGGCCTTGGCGTCGGTGCTCTCGAGCTTGGACAGGTAGGTGGCAATGATGCCGGCAGCCTTGGCAGCATCAACCTTCTTGCCGTATCGAGAAGAAAGAACGCCAGCCTTGGGAATAGCCTCCTCGGTGACGTACTTGGCAACGCCCTTGAGATCGTGGGCCCACTCGGGGATGTCAACGTACTCCAGAGAAGACCAGACGTCGGCAATGGCGTCAACGGACTTGGAGACGTCGACAACGTAAAACTGCCACAGATCCAGACCGGAAACGGTGTCCTTGAAGGTGCTCATGATCTCGTCGAGGTGTCCAGGGTCCCGCACAAGACCAATGCCGTCGGAAAACTCGATGATGGCGTCGTCCAGAACAATGGCAGACTCCATGTGAGGCGCAGTCTCCACGTTGTAGCACGCCTCGGGGTGCTCAGACAGCCAGGTGGTGTTGTTGGCGGTGTGGTTGAGCACAATGTCGATCATGGCAAGCATGTCGTACTTCTTCTCCATCTTGTCAACGAGCTCGGCAACATCGGAATCGCCGTTGGGGAAGATCTCCTTGTCAAACTCGAGCTGGTCGAAGATGGAGTAGGGAGAGTTGGACTCGCCTCGGGTCTGCAGAGGCGTAAAGTGGATCATGTTGTATCCGGTGTCCTTGATGAACTGCAGCTTGCTGTCCCACGTCTTGTAGGGGCCCATCCACTTGGAAATGATGGAGATGAGGGTGAGGGCGGAAAAGGGAACAGGGTCGCCGTTCAGAGTGTAGCCGGAGGAGACGTTGAAGTAGTACTCGGGGGTCTTGCCGGTGGAGTGGGACTCCTCGGAGGCGTTGAAAAAGTCCTTTCGGGGGGTCTCGAACTCGGCGTAGAAGGAGTAGGCGCCGGGGGCGTGGATGGGAATGTCAATGTAGCATTCTTTTTCGAACGAGGAGGAGATTCTATATTAGTAACGGTAGTGAGGGCCGAAGGTCCGAGCGGACAACAACCAAAAGTTAGGGCCGAAGGTCCGAACGGACACTCTAGATTGAATATGGTCTCTTGATTCACCGTAGTGAGTCAAGGGTCGAGCATACCATCTGGAGTCGCAACGAACCCCTAGTCTGAGCAATCTAGAATCAAACATGGATTCTAGTATAGTCAAACAGTGAGTCTAGTAGAGCTGGATCAAATGATAGCTTTCTCCACCTGACTCAATTGGGAGTGCTCAAGCAACTGTACAGCCTATACTCCATGACCTAGATTCAATGAACAGATCAATGTAGCGACCCGTAAGGACAAATCAACCACATCTGCGTCCAATTGAGCCTTGGCTGACATTACCCAGCCACTGCACCTGATCTCAGACCTAGATCAGTTCAATGTGTCTCAGATCAACGTCACAACTAGTATGTCCCCAGACTCATCCTGCTCAATCCTAGTCAATTGACTCGTTCTCTCGCTCAGGAAGCGCTTCGCGCTCCCTCGCTATACTCACTCGAAAGCCTGGTACTTCTTCCGGTCAAAGTCCTCGCCCTTCTTCGGGACGTTCGTCAGAATCTTTCCGTTCCGGCTGATCTCGGACACCGACGAAACCACAAGCCGCAGCACGTAGCTGGGGTTGGGCACGGGCAGCGAGATCAGCGAGCCCTTGCCCAGCGGTCTGGGCTGGCCGTCGTTGTTGAGAGGCAGCACGTAGTACGACATGGCGGGCGTCTTGGGGGAGGCAGACGACTTGGATGGCGTCTTGGGGGACTTCTTGGGGGTCTGGGGGGCGGTCGTGGGCTTAAGTACTCCGTTGCGGGGGTCGAGGGAGGGTTTAAGCGTGTTCTGGGGGACGGGTGGACTGGTTTCCCTCAGCAGCGGTGTGGTCTCTTCAGTGTTTCCTGTGTCCTGCTTGATACCGAATATCCAGCAAAAAATCCTCCACGGGTACGTAAGAATGCTGAGCAGCGACAGTGTGGCAGTGGACTCGAGCAAAAATGGCGTCGGTGTAGAAAACAAAAAAGCCTGGTGCCGTCGATAGTCCTTACTCTCCAAGGTTGGTAGCAATCATCCCATAGCGCTGCATGAACTTTGTTTGAGTGCGTAGTAGGGTGGACTTGGGTCAGTCACAGTGACGAGATGAGCACTTGTACACTTAAATAGATGGTATGTAATACTTATGGAGACGTCGTTTATGTGGTATATTCACTTTTCCATCTGATCAACTAACCGTAGCTGCTACCGTGACCGCTCTACCAGACCTCAAAGTTATGTCTGACTACAATATTACACTGGGTTTCACAGTTCCATACGCTTGGATTCTGTGGTCTTGTTCCCTTGTCTCAGTCTCTCTGAATGAGTCCATTCTCCGGCTTCTTTAGGAGCGATAAGTACGATCTGCCCTCCCACAAGACTCCATTTCTCTTGTTCACCTGTTTCCTGGCTTCCTACCGCTCCAAAAACCTCTAGTCTACCTACAATCAAACCCCACACGCTAGCGTAGCAACAGTGGAACGATTGCGTGCATTAGCGACGATTATGGTAGCCACTCCATCCAGGCCTCGAGGATAAACGCTGCGTCGCAAATGCACAGTCAGGCTTTATTGTTTCGATAAGCGGGATTTTGGGGGTGGTTTGGAAGACGTGGAAGTGGTCCGATTTGCGACTTTAAAGCCCTAACATACTCCTCACACTCTTCCGAGTACAACAATATAATAAAATCGCAAATCTACCCACGCCAACCTCCCTTTCAAGACACCTCCACAGCACCGGAAAAACTCACTGCCGAGTAACCTTTGCGCATCCCAAAGTGGACGAGACGAGAATAGCAATGAACGATTGTTGCTGCGAGAACGTTTTTCGCGAATGAGACGCTTCCGAGACGTCCGAGACACGCGGGGCGTTGCATGTGGAATACGCTGGCTGAAAAAGACTATCGTTGTGGATTTGGAAGTCTCAAAATCATGCCATTTTCTTCTCACGGCTCTCTTCTGGCTCTAGCTACACCTAATTCTGAAGATAGGCGGATAGGCGTATTTGGTTGCGGTTGTCTGCATGGGGTTACTCCGTAGAAACCAGTTTCTTTTTGCTGGGTCGTTTTGAACTAGTGATCTCTATGCCAAGCGAATGTACACCTCAATGCTACGTCTCCACGGAATATACGCGCTTGAGACAGGCTACTTGGTTTGAGTGTAAGGGTGAAATAACGTGAGATGTTGTATCCTTTTTGCTGCTGGATGATCTGGAGACTTTGAAACGCTGCTTTATTGAAGTAGTGAAGATATCACTCCGAGAACTCGTATATCACCGGAGATGACGCTTCAACGCCGTATTTCATGCATTTAAACTGCCGTTTAGTCCATCTCAAACCTGGATATGGTTTAATCACCTCGGAAAAAGGAATTGCTGCAGCCTGACATTTTAGTTTTGGCAGTTTTGTTGGGAGTAGTTGACATATTAAATCATTTGGGAGTGTCTATTTCGGGTTCCTCTTGAGAGATGAAGCATCAGCGAATTTATTGTGATACTTCGAGTAATGTTTTCTAACAACAAGAACCTCGTATGTACTTCTTGCAATACAAAAATCCAGAAATATTTTCACTTCTGACTTCCATCCCAACTACTATTTGTGAGCCTATTACTTCACCATTACTTGGCTTATTCCAAATAACTTAAAACTCACCCGAACCACTCCAAAATCAGCAGGAAAACACTCAATTGCAATTTAACAGTTCGCAAAATCGCGTAGACACATCTAAACCACCACCAAATCCCCACAAACACCAACAATCCCCCTCCACAAACCTCCGATGATAACCCGAGGGTTAACCTTGCAGCGCATATCCCCACACTTTTACATCTTGATCTCAACCACACAACTAACACTACACTCACGACATGCTCAGAACAATCACAAAAAGCCATCTGCTCAAAGTCAGGCCCTACTCGACGGCCTCCGCTGTTTCCGCGCTCAAGGCTCGAGTTCCGTGGAAAAAGACCGACTATGTGTCTCCTACCCAGGCCCAGATGCTGAAGACCACAATCAGCCATCTGTTTGAGCAGCCGTCTAAGACATTTAAAGCCGGAGACGCCGTTCCTCCAGGCTTCCATCTCGCCTACTTCAACCCCTGCGATCCTGAGCCGACCCTAGCATCTGACGGGTACTCTGAACAACAAGCCCCTGGCGAACCCTATGTCAACAGAATGTGGCTGGGAGGATCTGTGGAGTTCCACGAGGGTAAGGGGCTCCAGATGGGCGAGCAGTCGACGTGCTCGGAGACTCTTGTCGATGTTCGAGAGCCTGGAAGCTCGGCTGGAGACAAATTGTTGGTGACCATCCAGAGAGAGATGCGAAACGACTCTGTGGAGCAGCCTGCTCTGACTGAGAAGCGGACGTTGATCTACATGAAGGCGGAGACGGGCGAGAAACGAGGCGCGTCTTTCGATAAAGTGATTACTCCGCCTGAGGGAGCTACCCACTCGGTTACCTTCATTCCCTCGTCTACGCTGCTGTTCAGATACTCTGCTCTGACCTTCAATGGACACAAGATCCACTACGATCCTGACTACGCGCGAGAGGTTGAGTCTCTGCCTGCTGTTATTGTTCATGGACCTCTCACTGTGACGCTGATGCTGACCTGGATGAACGATATTGTTCACAAGGAGCAGCCTGGCAAGCGAATTGCGGCTTTCGAGTACAAGAACGTGCTCCCTCTGTTTTGCAACAACGAGCTGACGCTGAGATGCAAGCCCCTGAAGAACTCGGACGGATACAAGGTCTGGATTGAGAACCACAACAGTTCCTTGTGTATGAGTGGCATGTTGAAGGTTGAGTAAGGACGTGATGATGATCTCTCTTGTATAACTATGATGAGCGAGAGTTGATCTGAAAGCTCGTCTATCTACCCCTACTAACGTATATAACAATTGCATCGCAAATTGCATACTCCTTACTTCTGGCACACCAGTGTGTACGGTAGTGTATTCCTTAATTTTGTAAGTGTAGATGTTCTCAGATATGAAGAATGGCGCGTGTACAAAGAACTGAAAGACAGCCTCAATGTACCCACGAACGTCAATCTCCCTTATCGAACCAATGAAAAACAAAACCGAGACTCTGCAGCCCCATTGTGGTTGTTCGTGATATTATCGCATGTGACTGATGTGCGATTATGTACTTTGTAATTATGGAAACACTTAACGGTAGAAGGGATGTCATCTGGAGTTGATTGAAGGTGTTAATCTATCATATTGGCTACATGGTTTAAATCAGGAAAGTCCAGATCTTCAGACTCGTCTTCAGAGTTCATATGAGGTTCCTTAGATTACAGTAGCACAACTAAGGTCAAGTTCGGCAATCGGCTCAATCATTAAATGAATACCAAGAACCCCGCACATAAGCCAACTTTTTTACATTCCTCTTCTCGCACGCGTCCCTTAATCAATCAAAACAAATGCAATTAGGTTCTCTCCTGGGCCTCATATGAGGGCCTGTTTGGGGCTGTCGTTTGAAATATGTTGTGATCATTACTTGTGTGCTAACTTGTATAAATGTGTTGGTTAATCTACATCAGTCTGTTTAAATTGTTTAATTGTGCAAAACCCCCTTTATTTCCCATTTTTTGCTCTTCCTAAACACACCCATATTCATCCCCTTCATCACCATCTTCTAACATGCAGTGTCATGTGCACGTAAAGATTTGCCCCAAAAGCGAAGAAGGTGCACGCCTCCTAATTTATATATCGCGTCTGTAAACATGATGAACCCACCAAATGTCGAATAAACCTGCTCTCATCAACCTCAAAAGGCGCATGTCGCAAATCCAGCCTTTGATCCAACTTTTGGCTCATCTCCACAACATCAACTATGCCACAGATACGCTAGATCCAGAGCTCTGGGATAAGTTGTACTCTCTGCCTATCGCCATGAACTCGTCCATCCAGAGCGAAATGTTTGAAGAGTGCGACTACGAGCCTTCGCAGACATTTCTGAACCAGATGCCGATTATCATTCCCAGGGAAGCAATGGACAACCTTGCAAAGTCAGAAACGGTGGCTGATTTTTTTGTCACGCTCATCAGATACGTGTATCCGCACATTGGACCGCTTCTCAGACACTTTTCCAACATGGAAACGGACGTTGAGAAGGTCAGGATGATGCGGTCGTTCTTCCAGAAAGACAACTGGGCAGATGTGGCAGAATTCATGCACAGCTTCTACTACGGAGCGTTGGTAGTTGCGCTTTCGCCTACGAACTTCAGAACGAAGCGATTTGAAAAGTGGTTTGCAGAGACGTATTTGTTGGAGTTGTTGACTCCGATTTGCAACTACTTGAGGGTTCAGTACGCCAAGCCTCAAAGAAGGCTTACTCAGTGGTAATTTGAAGGCTACTGCTTCCTCTTCAACTAGAGCTATTTATATATTTATTTGCATTCCTTTGGTATTATCTAGTACGTACAGCAGCTGTTGTATAACGTACTGAGTCACCCTATATATACATTATGTGAAGGAAGTCTTCAGTTTTGGATAGAATGATACCCAAGATTTCTAGCCCTTCTATATATAGTTGATCAACTCTCCATAGTATCGCAGTCTCCTTTGGCAGCTGCTTAATAGCATATTTGTTAAGATTTGGGTCGCTATTACTTCATATGTGATCGCCTTTACTTCAGCCACTCTACAATAGTCTAAGTGGCCACCTATCTCATCGCCAAATCCACATAATTAGTATTGTCTATAAACATGCAATCAGTACAGCAGCACCTTGGCGTCGGAGCTGTCCAGCACCCGCTTGATCGCCGGAATCGTCTCCTCCAGGTCCCACACCGAGTTCTTCTTGGAGTCCAGAAACGTGCTCTCGACCACAATCGCCTTGATGTCCTCGGGCTTCAGCACCTTGCTGTCCAGCAGTCTGAGCAGCCGTCCTGGAGTAGCCACACCGACAGAGGCCTGCGTCTTCTCGACCGCAATCGTGTCGTTCTTGATGGTGTTCTTCTTGATGAACTTGATGCTGCCGGCCTTGAGAGGCTTGAGGTTTCGGTGCACGTCGCACACTCTGATGGCCGAGATGGACAGCACAATCGTCCACTTGTCGCATGCATTCTTCTCGAGGAAGCGGGCCAGCTTGTCGTCGACCCGCGGAGTTCGCCACGAGGCGGTCTCCTGGATCTGCTTCTCGCTGATGGTCAGCTCGTTGATCTCGATGTTGGAGAGATCGGGGTTCTTGGCCCGCACCTTGGCGGCAATGAAGTCGGCAATCATCGCAGAGTCCTTGAGAGCAAGCTCGACCTTGGCCTGCTCGTACGACTCGGCCTTCTCCTTCTTCTTCTCGACCGCGCTCTCGTTCTTGGTCTTCTTCTTCTTCTTCTGGGGCTTGTCGCCGTTGGTCTCGGGAGCCACCCGCTTTTTCGTCTTGACAATCTCCTCCTCCTCGTCCTCGAGAGGAGCGAGATCTGCGGCCTCGGTGTCCGAGTGCGCGTCGAAGGTGTATGCCAGACCGTCGTCGAGTTCGTCCGAAGCTGTGTACGCCATTGTGTGTTGGTGAGGAGTCTCGGTCAATCTTTTTAGGTCTTGCGTCTCACACGCAGAATCTTTTTCGATAGAGTTGATGCTCGTAATCTGTGGTTTGTTGGTGGCAAATTTGATTGTGTGAAACGACCAGCCTGTCGTAATATCAACAACCTGCTTTTTATTTCACAGCTGTTCTCTCTGCTACTACCACCCACTACCCTGTTAAGCGTTAAGCGCTAACTACACCATCACAAAGTTATGCATACGCGAACGCGATAGTTGCAAGTCAACAAGCCATGGACCAACCGGTAAAAACCCCACTACGGCAAGGCTCGCCTCCGGGAGCTACGTCGTCGGTTAAAAGGCAACGGCTCAACCATGAAACGCCAAACCGAACGCCAAACAGACTGCTCAACACGCCAAACCAGATGATGGTCGCACAAACACCACGCACAAACCGCGTTAAACAGCGTCTAGCACAAGCAGCAGCGACTCCCAGACGTGTCAGAGAGGACCAGGGGCGCCAGATGACGCCTCGAGACATTCTCAGAGCTCTGTCGCGCGTCATGGTACGTGAAAAGGTCGTCGAGGAGGAAAAGGAAGACTCGCCAACTTCTGCAAAGTCTAGACTCTCAGGAAGGCTCTCTGACGCCACAGGAGCGATGGGAAGACTCAGCATGGGCTCTCCGGGCGAGCCAGGAGACATTTCTATGGCTTCAGCACGCTCTGTAGAGCTGCAGAGAAGAGTCAGCGTTATGTCGAGGCTGTCCAATGCTACGCGTATCAGCGACATTTTCCATACTACGGCAGGGGATGAGGACGGAGGACAGACGCCTGTGTTGACTCCGTATAAACAGGGTCAAATGCTGCCCGAAATGGACCTCGAGTTTGGCGAGGAGATCAGAGCTATGAGCAGCGACGAGGACTTTGGCGGTGTGGTTGACTATGATGATTTTGCCGACATTGAAGAGGCCAGAGACGTTGATCCTGAACAGGAGGATGAGCCTGAGCAGGTGGATATGGCTGAATCAGAAGCAGCTCCTTTCTCCCCTCCTCCAGAGGATGTTGTTGATGAAGGGACTGGTGAAGAGGCTGTTGAAGAGGCCGAAACAGCTCCTGAAGCAAACCTCGAACTCGACTCTCCAGAAGAAGAACCTCCGGTCCAGACTGGAGAGCCCATGTTCTCGGACGAGGAAGTTCCCGCTCAACCTACAGCTACAAAGAAGGTTGTTCGAAGACCGAGACGAAAACGACCTGCCGAAGACCTTCCTCCTTCGATCTTTCCGCGAACATTCCTCAAGTCCCTGGTGGCATCAATTTCAGGCGAAAATGTCGACAAGAGCGTCATTGAGGAGCTTGTGGCTACCTCAGACATGTTCTTTGATCAGGCAGCAGACGACCTGGCAGCCTACGCAGACCACTGCAAGCGAAAGACTGTCGAGCCAAAAGACGTGGTGCAGTTGATGCGACGTCAGCGGCTCATTAACGACTCTTCTGACGTTCTTCCTCTGGCTCAAAGGCATCTTCCTGCTGAGTTGATCGCAGAGCTGTCTGACGTTTTCACTATTAGAGCTCCTAAACGGCGATCTAAGAAGGCGAAGCCCGTTGAGGAGGCCGAGGAGGTGGGAGAGGAGGTTGAAGAGACGTTTCACGAATAGACTATTTATTAATTTATTTATTTACGATACTTGGCGTGGTACGTACCGGTACAGTACATACTTACCATGTCGTTGTAGAGTTGGAGGAACTTGATGATGTTCCTTGAAGTCGATAATCACCAACGGGATCATTAGTCATCGCATAAATTTGAATGGCACGGCTCAATTACCCTGTAAGCAGCTCTTTCAAAAAAAAAAATTATGCCTGTTGTCTCAACTAAATAAAGTCACCTTCTCTCGCTAACATCACCACCTGCATGAAATAAATTACGGCCAGAGTTTACCTGTAATCCGTACACACAGCAATGGTTACGATACACCCGACTCCGGTTTATGCGATTAAAACACGACTGGCAACGTCCGCCAAAGGCAAGCAGCAGGGCACCAAAGTCTTCCTGAACGTCTGCTACGACTCCAACGTTCCTTCTCCAGACACACCTTTTGGACCCGAGACGCTTCGCAACCTCGAGCAAGGCATCGACTGGCATATGCCTGTGGTTCTGGGCAAGGAGCGCAAAGACACAGACAACAAGAAGCAGCTGTGCTACGTGTGGGACTGTGTGGTCTCTCTGTCTGTTCTGGAGGCGTCCATGACGTCCATTGAGGTCAAGTCGCTGCTGATCGAGACGTGCATGGGTTTGGTGGAGATGAACTACGGTCTGGTGCTGAGCAGAGAGTTCACTTTGCCGAATCTGACAGCCAAAGGCACGCCTGAGGCGATCAAGCTAAAGGAGGAGGGAGACGAGGGCGTTACGGACGAGGACGTGGACATGGAGTCCTCCGAGGCATCGTCTTCCGACGACAACATGGCAGACGACATAGACGCGGTAGCAGGAGACATTTTGCAGTCGCGAGGAGACGAGACGACCAAGCCCAAGAAGACCAAGCCGGAAGATACACCGATGCCCATGCCGCCAGGAATGGAGTGGAAGCCTGATGCCCTGGACAAGGTGGGCATGGAGAAGGAGCAGCTGGTCGAGGAGGTCAACCAGGAGCCCAGCAAGGAGTTCATCATCACACACGCCATTCGCAAGTTCAAGCCGAGGGAAGAGAACAAGTCTCAGGACCCGCCAACGTTCGAGATCGAGGTTGTGTTTGATCCAAAGGCAGACATGCAGTGCGAGCTGCTACAGAAGGGTTCTGATTTGGAGCTGGTTGGCAAGGAAGGTAAATATACGCTGCCGCTGTTCAAGAGCATGCTGAAGGCCAAGTTCCAGGCGTATCTGGTTGAGAAGGAGCACATTCTGTGGATTTTCGTTTGGCCGCAGTAGCCAGTACAGTATATAGACAACATGCATTATTATTTTGGTTTTTGCGCGTAGCTTACAATAAGCTATGGTGTCTCTGTACCAACAATCTATCAGGTGCGAGGTCAGGTTTTTTTGTAGAATCAGGGCTGCTACGAGTACAAAGACTAGTAGCTTACTGGTAATTACTGTAGCTACGAGTACTGCCAGTTCGAAACAATGCTGTTTCTATTCTGCAGCTACAAGTATAGTACAACTACAACTAGTTCATCAAAGTCATCTCCGTTCTTGTATCATTGAGCTGACAAGTTCAGGTAGAAGCCTCTGCTCTGATGCTTAAGCTACAGTATGTACCACAAACCCTTCAAGCGATCACGTTGATCCCTTGTATGCTTATCTACCCTGTTTACTTTTATTCGCGTCTGTCTACAACAGAGACTATCTTCTACAATCTCATCAGCTATTAGCTAGCGTCCACCTACTACCACCACAAATACGATCAACGTTATCTATATATATAATGTCTCTAGGCGGGGCTGGACGGGGCATTAGTGTGGGGCAGGAAGGCAATGTTGTCTCGGAATGCAAGGTACTCGGAGTCCATGAAGCCCAGCACGCTCTCGATCTGATTGCTCTGCAGGCCCTTGATGAGCTCCATTTCCGTGGAACCGTAGTTGACCAGTGCTCGGCCCACCTCCATGTCCGCAAAGTCGGGGTGCGGGATCCACTCGCCGTTCTCCAGCTTTCGGCCCACGTGGATGGACACAGTTTCGGATGTGTGGAAGGTGCCGACGGTTCCAAGCAGGCCAGCGGGGAGCATACCGGCCCGGTTCTTTCGCGTGAGCGCCTTGTAGCAGCCCGCGTCGATGTAGATCTTGCCGGAGGCGCTGAGACCGTGCAGCAGCCAGAACTGCCGGTCCTTGATGGGCTCCTTGTCGGCGACAAACTTGGTGTGAAGCGGCACGTCCTCGATGACCAGGCGCTCGAGCTCCTGGGCCTGGTACTCGGGAGTGACAATCTCCTTGGCGTCGGCCTCCACGTCGTACTTCTGGTTGTACTTGACGATGGCGCGGATATTGCCGGGGACGGACGACTTGCAGATGACAGTGGTGGTGCCGACAGAAGTAGCCAACTCAGCGGCAATGAGCTTGGTGGTCATTCCTCCGGTTCCGACATTGGATCCCGTTGACGAGACGTCGACCTTGAGCGAGGAGATGTCGTCGACAATGAGAATGGGCTTGGCGTTAGGGTCAGACCGAGGGTTCGCAGTGTACAGACAGTCGACGTCCGTCATGAGGAAGAGGTAGTCTGCGTTGGCCATGCCGGCCGTGATCGCAGAGAGCGTGTCGTTGTCTCCAAATCGGATTTCGTAGGCCGACAGCGTGTCGTTCTCGTTGACGATGGGAATCACACCCATATTCAGCAGCTCGTTCAGGGTCGCTGTGGCATTCAGGTACTGCGTTCGGTCCGCCAGATCGTTACGCGTCAGCAGAATCTGCGCAATGGGCTGGCCCATCTGCCGGAACAGATCGTCCCACAGACCAATGAGACGAGCCTGACCCACGGCAGCAACAGCCTGGACCTCGGCAATGCCCTTGGGTCTGTCGGTGATGCCGAGACGCTTCAGGCCGACGGCAATTCCGCCGGAGGACACGATGATGACCCGGTGGCCGTCCCGCTTGAGCTTGACGATGGTCTCGACCAGCAGAGACATGTTGGCGATCCGGGGCTCTCGTGTGACTTCATCGACGAGAGAGGAGGTGCCTGGGTTAGTATGGAAGGGAGAGCACGGAAGTGAGAGACCGAAGGTCTCGAACGGACAACCTTAGAAGTTGTCTGAGTCGATTGACTGTAATCAGAAGGACTCATGTCCTGGTGGTAGTCAATTGCTATGGATCGGAAACTTCGGTAAGATCATAGTGGCGGTGTGGTTGAGATAGCAACTGAAAAGAATGATCCTCAGACCAAGTTCAACCTCGATCTGTTTCCTGAGCGCCCAAAACAGTCCATTGAAGAACCGTACGGTCCTCTGTATGGTCTGCGGATAGTCCATGGTATGACTGCGATCATGTCATTCTCACGTCATCCCATGATGATCCGCTTTCAAGACACTGTCGAATTTCCCTCGCATGCAATACTCACCCAGCTTGATAACAATTGTGTAGAGAGACGCCATGGTTGTAAATGTGGAGATCTCGGGTCGAAGGAATTTTCGAGTTGGGTGTGCCTATGACTGAGCGCTTAGAGTTAGAGGGG
This sequence comes from Yarrowia sp. B02, assembly GCA_017635955.1. Taxonomy (NCBI): domain Eukaryota; kingdom Fungi; phylum Ascomycota; class Dipodascomycetes; order Dipodascales; genus Yarrowia; species Yarrowia sp. B02. The sequence continues at coordinate 4,277,562 of JAAQQV010000001.1, forward strand.
TGCATTAGGGGAGCAACACCGAGGTGCACGAAAGATAGACTAAAGTAATGACTAGATGGTGGGGTGGTTTTGCGACGTCTTTTGGACACTTGTACGAAGCTGCTTTGTTGTCTACCCGGTGAATATAATAAATTGGCTGTTTGTGTCTCCACCCGTGCCCCATTCGCATACCCCACATCCTGCAAAGCTGACTATGCGCTCAGCAAGGTTGTTCGTTGGCCGGTTTCTTGGTTTTTCTTTTTCAAGCGATTTCACGTTAGGGTCGTTTAGGTTTGGCAATGGGGCAGGTTTTTCGAGAAATGCGCGGATTTCGATTGCTGAAAGGGGCTCCAGACAGGTCACGTGGCCTCTCCAAACCCACACATATCTCCATTCCAGCTCTCCTTCTCTTCTCTTTGCTGAACACTATTCTGGCTGCGTGTCTAACGAGAGTTGCTCTCTTTTTCTATGCCTCACGCAAGCGAGATGATCTCATAGCACAGGCGGGTTCCCAAAGCGGAAGCCGAGACACCAAGCCGAAGCAAGGGCTGAGCTGGCCTCTCCGGGGTCTGCGATGTTTGGCTGGAGGCGGATTGGGGTCCGCATACAGCCACTGCGCTGCACCGCCACGGGCCTTTTGATTGGCCCATTTGGGAGATGGGAATTTTGGAAAAAGGTGGGAATCCAGGGGTATGTATATTTTTGGTAGTTACACAGACGTAGTCACACAAACAGACTACGCTTACCCCACAGCAGATGTCTGTACCTCTTGGCCATATCTCTGCCTTCTGGCGATAACATTTATCTCGCGTCACACATGCAAAATTAGTATGGTGGGAGGCGGTGTATACCAAGTGTGTGAGTGAGTGGGAGCAACAGTAGGGGTAAGGAGTAGTTTTTGATGTTGTATTATTTGATTGTGGTGAAATATCTATTGTGGCAAGTTCTGATTCGTTATCGTGTGGTACTTTCTACAAGTTGTAGTCTCTATCATAAGGCTACAGATCAAGATAGACTATGAAGTGTTCGTTGATGATAAAACAACGCTCAGTTTCATACAGTTTCATTTCGTAGCATTTGTGGGGTGTATGAAGAAGCACGGCATATACTCCTTTTGGTCATGGCCCCTGCTTTACTAGTGTTCACTTTGTATATCCTAGCTATTACCGGTACAGACTATCTGTTACAAGAAAACATGATGGCTGCTTCGTAAGGCTGACTAGACGATAAGCAACCACAAACACCTCACCTAGAACTAGCGGAAACGTCAGGATTTAAGGTGTTTGATAAGCACGTGCTTAGTTCTCGGGGTGGCTAGTGGGGGGGGGGTCGAGGATAGTGCAGCTAGCCGTGATTCTCGGACTTGTGGAGCAGCGATAAGATGCGCAAGTTGTTAATTGCATTTCATTTCAAATTATCAATATATCACCGCTTCTACCGCAGAACTGCCTCCTACCCTTCTTGAAACATCAAAGCCCGTTCATAATTGATGCGCAGAATAACTCATAAACGCCCTGGACCCTTATCTTAGCACGAGCGCGCTAAGCCTCAGACAAGGAGTGGATCTGATGCTGGCAGCCTCTCTCCAGTATATCTAATCACGTCGACATGAGACAGCATGCTGCTTATCTAAAGTTGATGGAGACACAAGATAAGGGGTTTTCGACGTCAGAGCTGACGACGAGAAGTCATGGCAAACGCCAAGTGCCAAGGCGCCAAGCGATGAGCATTCGTGTTATTTTCCGCTGTTCCAGTACCTATCTTCTCTCTATCACCTCTTACCCCATATCGCAGTATCAAACTCTGTGCCTGATAAGACTAATCTCAAATTAAAAGACAAACAGTGACACATACGAGTCGGGAAATGGAGGCCTATACGATAGCAGCTTAATGCTATCCGGGGCCATATATACATTGCGAGACACCCGTCTCACCAGCCAACCAAGTCCAACATGTCTGATCCAACTATCGAAGATCTCCAGTACACCATCAACACGGCCTACATGCTGGTGGCCTCCGCTGGCGTGTTCGTCATTACTCCGGGCATTGGGCTCTTCTACGCGGGCATGCTGCGCAAGAACAGCGCCATGCAGGTCGTCGTCCAGTCGTACATCACCACCTTTGTCGTCACGATACAGTGGTGGATCTGGGGCTATGCTCTGGCTCTAGGAGACGGCAGTTCGTTTCTGGGCACCCTGGACTTTGCCTTCTTGAAAGACTCAAATCCGGGTCCCGTTGCAGCGGATGGACCAGTTCCCAGCGCAGCTTACTTCATTTTCTCCGTCTTCTTTCCCGTGTGCACAGTCCAGATCTTCCTGGGAAGTACAGCTGAGCGAGGAAGAATGATCCCGGCACAAATCATCGGCTTCCTGTTCACCACAGTCGTCTACTGCCCTCTGGCATACTGGTTCTGGGCTCCCAAGGGCTGGCTGCTTGTTCTGGGAACGCTGGACTTTGCTGGAGGAGCCCCTGTTCACATTGCTGGAGGAACAGCAGCTCTGGCTTACGCTTGTTATCTCGGACCTCGAAAGATCACGCCTCGTTATCACGCCTACAAGCCGCACAATGCGACCATGTCCATGCTAGGTACCACACTCATCTGGTACGGCTGGCTCTTCTTCAACTCCGGAACGCTGCAGGCAGTCAACACCAGAACGGCCTACGTCATGCTGAACACGCATCTGAGTGCCTCGGCGGCCGGTCTGACGTACATTGTGTGGGACAAGGTGGTGCACAAGAAGTTCTCGATGATGGGAGCCTGTGAGGGAGCTATTGCTGGTCTGGTTGCTGTGACTCCTTCCTGTGGCTATGTGGCTCCCTGGGCTGCTTTTACGGGCGCTGTGATGACAGCTCTGGTCTGCCGACTGACCATAAACGTCAACAAGTGGCTCAGAATCGACGATGCCATCTACTCCTTCAATCTCCACGCCATTGGAGGCTGTGTGGGTTCGCTGGTGACCGGTTTCTTTGCCTCGTCGACATGGACAGACATGGACGGATCCAAAGACGCAATTGCAGGCGGATGGATTGCCAACCACTGGGTCCAGATTCCCTACCAGCTGGCTGGTCTGGGAGCGACTATTGGCTGGACTTTTGTCGTTACCTACATTCTCTGTTTTGTCGTTGACAAGATCCCGGGTCTGCATCTGCGAGTGTCGGAGGAGGACGAGCTCCGAGGAATGGACGAGTACGACATTCTGGAGTCTTCTGGAGAGACCATTGACGGAGTTATGGTTACCCAGACCGAGATTCTCGAAGCCCACACTCCTGCACATACTCCTGACTCTGGATCGTTTGTCCGAGGCGAGAAGATTGAGTGATTGGTGCAAGTACTTTGTAATAGCATTGTTTGTTTGTATTGTAGTGTCTGAGCGTAGTCTGTTGGTATTGTACTTTGGTATCAGTACGAAGTGTCATCTCGATGTTGGAAAGTGTGGATGTCTTAAATCTTTTAGACTGGAAGATCTGATAAGAGCAGGAGTTTTATGAGACCTTGTTGTACCCGTATTTACAGCACTGGTAGCTCATAGTCATCTATAAATTAAGGCATCTCTTTTAACCACCAAAATAAATGTCATATTCTTCGTACTTGACAACGAAACGCTTCCCCACATACATCTTCTACGACACACTGTACAACTTGACAGCACTGTACAGCACCTGATCTGACATCTTGCCGCTGAATTATGAAGAATAAAATACACAAAAATACAAAACAATTTCAGCTATGCTGTTAAATTATTCTCCAGATTTTTCTCTATTTTCCTATCTACATTCCACCTCATCCCATGCCACAGCCTATACCTCATGTTTGGATGCCGGATTGGATATAATATCCCTTAGCCGCAGAACATGGACCTCTGCAAACGTCAAAATGTCAAATTATGACAAGGTCAGCTATCTTCCGCCCGCCAGCGCCCTCAGCCACTATCCCAGCACCCACAGAATGCCCCACGTCGAGTTTTCCAACCAGGACGTTGATCTGCTTTCCAAGTGGAGTGTACGCACTCTCGAGCTCTTTCTACATGTTCGCAACCTCGAGATTCACGAAAACGCGTCCTACGTCGAGATCCTGGACATGGCGACGTCCGCGGCTTCTGTGCCGATCCGAGTCGTTTCTCTGACGAGAACAATCTTCGACAGAATGACCCATCTGCAGCTCATCTCGTGGCTCGAGTCCAGAGACTACGTTGTGCTTCCTAAGGCTAAGCCAATGTTCACTTCTGCTCCAGGAGCATGCTACACGCAGCGGAGAGAGCTGCTCAAGTTTGCCAAAGAGGACTATGTCGACCACATCGCCCATCTCGATACTGAGGCCAAGTACGAGCTGGAAATGAAGCTGGCAGACATTTTCAGCACAAGCTACGCCTTCACAGTCTCTTCAGACCCCGAGCAGCCACCTTCCATGGGCTCCTACGGCACTCTGCACCGAAACCACTACCAGGACGACGATCTGGAGATGATGTGGACGCACTTTTTCGGCGACCAGCTCGAGACGACAATCAAGAGTCGCGAGGAGAAGGCGGTTTTCGTTCAGAATTGCATCCGGGTGTTTGCCCAGGGTCCGAGGCGACTTCTGAACCTGTAAATGTCGAGAATCGGGGTTTGGAGAAGCATGGGCTGCATTTACCGCATTCATTTAGTTAAGGAATAGTCGGAAGACAAGAATCGAAAGAGTTGTCGAGGTTTTCAGTGCTCCAGGAGTCTTAAACAGACATCCAATTAATATGGATAAAAAATCCACAGATATACACACAATATTCTCTACAGTACTAATAATGCATCTCCGGAGCCACAAGGAAGTTTCAAAAAGTTTCAAATCAAGGTTTTTATCTCATTGGCCTGCATAACGCAAGAAGGCACGCTCTTACCTCTTTACTCACTATGAAGCCGAAACCGCGACTCAGGATCTACGTTCTTGAACCGATACCGACGCTCGAGATCGGTGGAGATGTTTTCATATCCGACGAGCACAGACCCACACACCACGTTGCAAAACAGTTCTTGTACCTTGTGGATGATTCACACCTGACTATGAAGGAACTGGCAGACGACCTCTGTTGGACTTTTCGAGAGCTCTATCCCCATCACACGAAGCCTGAACTCGAAGTCCTCCAAGACGAGAACGCCCTGGATCTCGACAGCAGCTTCAGACTCCGCCATGTGTTGAAGAACGATGGTCTGGTTCGAATGGTCCTGAAACTGCCTACTGATAAGGATGAGCTCGCAAACTATCAAGCCGCGAGGTACTTGGCTGCTGTGAAAGCTGCCAGGAAGAAAAAGGCCAAGGCAGAAGGACGAGGCGGCCTTAAGAGTGATTCTGAAGACGATGACGAGATTGTTAAGATCATGGTGAAACGCCGCGCCTGGGAAAAGAGCTGACTGTACTGTACATACAAATTTATTTATTGCCTTTTATTGAGCTTTCTGTACTGCCCAGAGGCAGAGAAGACTGCGCAGGGGTCTTTGCATACTTGGAGAAATTTTGGTAGGAGATACTAATGTTGTAGATTTCAGCATGAGAAAATGAGGAATACGTGTTTGAATGTACGAAGATGCTCCACGTAAGTACTACGAAGAACTTCCCACGTGTCTCTTATGTCTATTCTTATACTTGCCAATTTAGGAATAAGCTATGGACATCTTCGAGAAGTCGTCTCGGAGTTACAATAAGTCAAAAGGGACGAATCAGACCACTTTACTGCATTAATAACACCCATTTCAACCCATTTATCAACTTTCGACGCGCTTTGACGCCTTTTTTCGCGCTGAAAACCGCGTTTTTCCTCCGCAAATATCCCCTCCCCAGCGCCGAAAAACACAGGGAGTTTGGCCGAGTGGTCTAAGGCGCTAGCTTCAGGTGCTAGTCTCGAAAGAGGCGTGAGTTCGAACCTCACAGCTCTCATCTTTTTGCTCTACGCGCTTCTCTTTTTCTTGTTTCATGCTGTCTTTTGCTATATCACTATGTACTGTGCTAGAAGTCGACCCTGTCTCCCACCTGCAACTTTCTTCTGGCGACCGAAGCCTCAATCTTGTCGAGCAACGTCTGGGTGTAGCCGAATTTATGAATCTTACCGTCCACGAGACTCCACAGCGACGGTCTGTCTTTGTTAAGCAGCGACTCGTAGTGCTGCTTCTTCTCGAGATCATAAACGTGGTATCCCTCCGAGTGGTGAAGCACGACGTGTTTGGCGTCGATATGGTCTGCCCAGAGAATGGCTTTCGACGCCAGAGGCGTGTCGTAGCTCCACTTGCGCATGGACACGAGTCTCGGCACGTCTCCGTCGTACGAGAGGTAGCACTTGACGATCTGCGAGCTCTCGATGAGGTACAAGCCTCCATTGAAGAGAATGGGAATCGGTCTGGTTTGCGAGGCGTTCCAGTTCGGGCTGTGGAACGGCTTGATGCTGCAGATCTGCCACAGCCTCTGGTGCTCCCAGTCGACCCAGTGCAGGTGGTAGTTGAGCTTGGGGTCCTTGTACGAGACGAAGGGCTGGCCCGAGTGGAACTCGAACATGGGCAGGTGTCCCTGGATCTTGTTGACGAAGATCATCGAGTGTGCTCTGGGCGGGTTGGCCTGCATACTCGAGTCGAACGCTCGCTTCTCGCTCATGGGCTTGACCTTGACCAGGTAAAAGTGGCCCTTGTAGTGCATGTCTGCGTCGTAGACCCAGCCTGTTTTCGGCGTGAGCTCAGCGAAGATGACGGCCGTGAGCTCGTCGTCCGTACCGACAAACGACGTTCGAACCACGTAGAACCAGTACTTTTCGGGGTCGTTCGCTCTGTTAGAGTGATGCGTAGCCCACATGTAGTACTTTCCGTCGCGCTTCTCGGTGAAAATCGTCTGGCCCTTGCTATTTACAGTGTTGTTGAGGGCCAGGAAGTCCTGCATGGGCGTCGTGCTCTCGGCCTTTGCGTTTCGCACGCTGTAGACGGTCTGCGAGGAGCAGTTGAGACGTACTTCTGGTCTGGAAACAGTCGTCAGAAGCAGCGAGGAGGAGGAGCTCTGAGGCGACGGTTTTGTCGGCAGAGACAGCGTGCACGAGTGGTAGAAGGGCTTGGACTCGGTGACGAGCTCGTTTGTGTGGATCGTGGGAGCGAGACTCAGCGTGGTTTGAAACACTGACTCTGTGTCGCTAGCTTCAGGCTGTACTTGGAGCGACTCAAGCTTCTCAAGTAGGTACTTATCCGACTCAAGTAAGTCCGGATCGTCGAAGTCGAACTTGATCTCGTCGCCAGAAAGCACATGTTCCTCGCTGGCAAGCCGATTCAGGCTCTTAAGTACTCTGGACCAGCTGCTTTTGTCGTCTGAGGCCCAGGGACACAAACGCAGGGCGTCGTCTTTGGCGGTTTCGGCCATTGATTTGCGCTCAGCCTCGGGCGCGAAGTTGGTGCGCTTGTTTTTGGCTCGCAGAAACGAAAAGAGGCTGCGAGAGGGCTTGGGGGGCTCTTCGGTAACAAGCCGGGGAAGAAGCTGGGGAGTCTGCATGATAGCGGTGTGCCTTGGATTTGCAGAGGGGTGGGCCAGGGCTTATATATAAATGAATTGGAAGATTCCAGTGGTTAATGGCGGCGCTATGGCGTTTCCATACTCCAGCAACCTGCATTTTTGGGCCATACTCTTGCAGTAGACAGTTCGATAGACGCCGTTAGAGTTTGACCATCGCTCCAAGTTGGCATACGAGCAGAATCGTATGTTGATTTTTAGAAGTGCAGGTCAGCGGTAGATGCGATAGTTATAAAGCAAGTTTGGGGTTGTGTGAGCGGTGACAGTGTGTGGAATCACGATTAGTGAATATTCTTCTACCAGTATGTGATGTATCAACATACTCTATGGCCCGTCTACTTGTTGATTGAGTTTAGACAAGGTTAGGCTTGCCACAATAAATTACAAAATACGATGATCGGAGTGAGAGGTAATGCCTCAAAAGAAGCAATGATTTGAGGTTTTTGCAAAAATTTGAATATAAGTACAATTTAGCTGACTCCCCAGTAGTGCAGTTTGTGGTTCTTCCCACTCTGTTCCATTTTCACTCGTTTCCGAAATGACCCATACACACCCAAAATAGCCCCTGGATACCATAGACTCCAGGTTGGCATAATTCATGCTTGGACTGGTGATCCTGGCATTAGATAGGACCCGATTTTCCATGAGTTCACAATATTCCACCAATAACGAATTGTACAAGTCTGCAAATACCTGATCCTTACATCGCGGCTTTCCTAAACCACTCAAAGTCCTGTTTTCTCGCTATATTACATCTCAGTCAAAAGCAGATATTGATATGGGAACATACAGTAGCTACGCCCACATACAACAGCAGCCCAAAAATAGAACAATTAATTCATATTGAAACAGATAGAATACACTGCCCAGTCTATGCCATTTCCTATCCTCCATAACTCTGGCCGTTATGAATGGACAACAGCAAAGCATAAACCTGTAAAGGAGCTGACAGCATAAACCTGTAAGATGAACTCTCAACAGTCAGTAGTGAAACAATATCACAGCAATGAAACAATATCACAGCAATGAAACAATATACCAAAATGGAATAGAACAACATCCAGTCTCCCTATTCCCACCTACACATATGAACATATACTGGCTATAGCCTTTTACCTTCTAGTTATCCCGGCCCTGTTTGGAAGGAACAAACATGCTGGGCGGAGGTCTGGGTCTGCCGCGGAAAGGAGCACCTCCTCCTCGAGGAGCTCCTCGCTGCGTGTATCCTCCCCGACCCGGAGGACTGCTGTGGCCTCCTCTATATCCTCCCCGGTCTCCATAGTGGTCTCCTCGGTTGTCGTAGCCTCGGTTGTCGTAGCCTCGATCATCGTAGCCATGATGACCTCCTCGGCCGTCGTAGTGACCTCCTCGGCCTTCATAGTGGCCTCCTCGACCTTCGTAGTGGCCTCCTCGACCTTCATAGTGACCACCTCGACCTTCATATCCTCCTCTACCTTCATAACCTCCTCTACCTTCATAGCCTCCTCGGCCTCGGTTGTTGTTGCCTCTGTTAGGGCCATTGTTGCGGTTGTCGAAGCCCTGGTCGTTGTAGTAGTCCTGTCGGTTGCCCTGTCTGTTGTCAGGACGGTTGTCAGGCCGCTTTTCTCTACCCTGGTGAGAATCAGCATCGCTCTTTCGCTTCTGACCGGCCTCCTGGGCTGCAGGACGCGTGGGAGCAGGCTCAGAACGTCCAGCGGCAACCAGATCCTGCTTTCGAAGAGGTCTGTTGCCGTCCATGAGCATGTTTCGGTCTCGGGCGTCGTCAACGACCTTTCTCCAGATTGTGTTACGGCTCAGCGTGCTTGCATTGCCGAGAATCCACATGGAAGAACGCGCTCGCGTGAAAGCGACGTTCATTCGCCGTTTATCGGCCAAGAAACCAACAGAGTCGGAATCAGGAGACGCTCGAACACACGACATGATGATAATGTCCTTCTCCTGACCCTGGAAACCGTCGACGGAGTTGAACTCGATCTTGTCGAGAATGTCGCCGCCGTACTCGCGCTGAAAGTGTCGCTTCAGACGCATCACCTGCTGCTTGTACGGCGAAATAATGCCAATGTCGATCTTGCCATACATGGTGGACATGAGACGGTAAAGCTGGTCGGCATAGTGGACCTCTGCGTCGTTGAAGAAGGAGTGGTTCTTGGTATCCTGGTGTCCGGCAACGTCAAAAAACGCATACGGAGCCAGCTGCTTGTACTCGTGCCAGGGCTTCTTGGTCTTCTCGGCCATACCTGCTCCATCCTTGAGAATGCCTCGGTAGAACTGCTCTCGCGGGAAGACGGAAATGTCGGGATGCATTCGGTACTGCGTGTCGAGCATATGCAGAGCCGAGGGGTTGGCTCTCTGCATTCGCACAAACAGGGACTGCTCGTACTTGGACTTGGCTGCAACTGTAGACAGAACCGTGGGAGGCAGCTGGTTGGGATCTCCGACCATGATGGCGTTGGTACAGCCGTACTTCATGGGGATGAGAACCGACAGCTCGATACACTGACACGCCTCATCGATGATAACCGTCTCGAAAGCCACTCCGAGAGACTTGAGCATGTTGTGCGAGGAAGCAGACAAGGTCGAACAAATGATCTCGGCCTCCTTGAGAACACGGATGTTGAGGTTTCGCTTCTCGGTCTCCTTTCGTCGGAAGTTGGCAGCATGCTTCTCTCGCTGCTGGTCAATCTCCGAGCCAATCTTGTTCTTCTCGCGGTTGATGATCATGAGCCGCGACTGAATAGAGGCCACCTCGTCGTTGCTCAGCTTGACGTTGCTGTCGTCGAGCTTGGCAGTAAGCTCCTTGCGCTCGTCCAGCAGCTTGTTCATCTTCTGCCGCAGCTCGGGCGTCGAGTTGACCACGCTCTCCTTCTCCTGCGCCTTGAGCATCTCGTCGACCCGCTCCTCCAGCACGTACTTCTTGACCTTAGAGTTGACGGCCTCGGAGCGTCCGATACGGATGATCTTGGGCTCGGACTTGACGCCCGAAGACGAGTAGATGCCGTCGGACAGACGCAGGACCAGTTCGTCAACAGCTGCGTTGGAGGGAGCACACAGCAAAATACGTCGGTTGTCGTTGCCAATGTCCGACGCCTTCTTGGACAGGAAGCTGCCGACTATTCCGAGAATCGTCTTGGTCTTTCCGGTACCGGGAGGACCCTGGATAAGCGAGAAGCCGGTGTTGTTGAGAGATCCGTAGATAGCCGCAGCCTGCGAATCGTTGACCTTGTAGGTCTTCTGGATCTCGGCGACCTGGGAGGGAGTTCCCTTGGGGAGGGGGGACGCCTTGGCCTGGAGAATCTCGTCCTTGAGATCGTACCACTCCAGGGCCTTGAGCGATGCAAATTCACGTTCGATAGTGACCATGCTGGGTTAGTATTGGCGATACGGAAACGAGTGGCCGTAGGTCACGAGTGGACAACAACCTGGGATGCAACACAGTGTACATTTTTGTTGTTGCTGTCTCCTTTGTTCCTAGACTCATGTTCCTAACAATAGGAATCCCAACAGTCTTTCTTTGCCGTTGCGATCCTTCTCTGTTCCCTCCTTCCCTCCTTCTCTGTTCTCTCCTTCACTCCTCGTTAGTTCCATACTCACTTCATAACCTTGTAACCCTGCCAGGAAGTCTTGGGGTTGATGTCTCTGGCCACTCCGGTGTTGTTGGTGCGGATAATAATGTCAAAGAACTCGCCAGCAGCCTTGACCTCCTTGATCTTACCCAGACACGACGTCTCTCGGCTCGAGTCCGTGCTCGACGTCAGCAGAATCAGCGTGCTGTCGTTGATGATAAAGTTGTTCATCGTCTCGGCGGAAATCGACGCGTGGATGTCAAAGAACTCGTCGACGGAAGTACGCGTTCCAATCGTGATGTTGAACAGCTGCTTGGAGTTGAACTGCTCGCGGGCCTGCGTGATGCCCTGCCAGCACTCCAGCAGCAGCAGAGGCTCCATCGTCTTGGTGTACTCCTCGACGTTGGCAAACTTGTCTGGGACGGTCGTCAGCGTCTGGTCGTCGGTAGGGAAGTGGCCCTCCCGGTTGAATCTCCACAGCAGAATCTTCTTGTAGAGGTTGTCTAGACGCACGTTGAGTCGAGCACGCATGTTTCGCTCCTTCATCTCGGCGTTGGAGAGTCGAGGAGTGTTGCCAACACGCATCTGGGAAGCTCGGCCGACGTTGGACATGGACGAGATCTGCGTGATTCGTCGCGCACGCGTCTCCTCGAGCTTCTTCTTCATCTGAGCAGCAAACAGAGTGTCGTCTTCGTCCTCAGACTCGGACTCCTCGTCCTGCTTTCTGTTGAAACCGGCAGGTCGAGCAGGAGCAGGTTTAGCAGCCTCAGCTCGTCTGGCTCGCAGCTCAGCTCGCAGAAGATCCTGCGTCTTGTTCTTGTCAGGCAGAGCATGCAGCGAAGACACGTGGGCAGGAGGGTTGGGAATGTTCTTGGCAAACGATGTGATATGCGTCTGTCGAGCCACAGTTCCGGGCTTGGGACGCTCGGCGACCTTGGGCTGCTGCTCGGTGTGTTCGTAGAGCAGCTCCTCGACTCGCTCCTTGTCGATAGCCGAAGTGGCCGTGATGAGCCGAGAACACTGCTCGTTGGTGAGCTTGCTGCGCTTGACACGCTTGGAGAACATGACAAACAGACGCAGCAGCTCGTCGGGCAGCTTGGTGTTGTGTCGCTTCATGAGCTTGAGCGCGAGACAAATGTTGTCGACGGACTTTTGCAGCATATCCACGTCGGCCAGACGAAGCCACTCGGCCATCTGTCGCAGCGACGTGAAGATGTTCTGCACCATTTCGGGAGCCTTGTCGGTGCCCGAGTACTGCAGCATCTTCTCGCGGAACTGCTCAAACGAGTCCAGCAGCGAGTACGAGTAGTCGAGCACGTCGGTGAGGAAGGTGATCATGAACGACCGCTCGTACCGACCGCTCCACTTGGCACTCTGCTTGTAGATGGGCTCGAGGACCTGCCACGACTCGGACCAGAAGGTCATGAGACAGTCGCTGAGCGGCTTGTTGATGTCCGAGTGACGCTCAAGCATACCGTCTCGGGGGTTGAGCAGCAGGTCGAGAACTTCAATGGCCAGCTTGATGAGTCGCTGACACGAGCCAAACGTCGGATCGCGTCGAACGGACGCCAGACACTCGTTGTAGTCCTCGAAGGTGTTGACAATGTTGTCGGCAAAGATAGCAGCCAGGGCTTCTCGTCTGTCTGAGGCTCCAGAGTCAGCAGCAGCAGATCGAACCAGAGAAGCACCGGTCTGGTTGATACCGGCAGAGGTGGAGAAGAGGAAGATGAGCACGAGTCGTTCACGCACAAGCTCCATGATCTCAGCCGGCTTGAGCATACTCAGGTTGCTGAAAATGTCGGCCACGTAGTCGGAAATGGACTGCAGGTCCTTGTTGAAGGCCACTCGGGCCTCGTTGGCCTGCGCTGTGTTGGCGGTGGTCTCCTTGGGGATCGTCAGACGCTCCAGGAAGACAATGGGCTTGCATGCCACGAGCAGCTTGCGTGCAAAGTCGACATCGAGACGCGGAGGCTCAGCCAGCCTGAGAACCTGTGTCCAGAGGCCTTCTCTGAAGACGTGCACGGATCCGGGCTCGGATTTGCTGCCGAGCTTCTTGGTGTCCAGGACCATGCAGGTGATGTCGTACTTGATGAGCGAGCAGAGTAGAGACAGAACAAGCTTGTCTCTGGCAGTGTCATTTCCACCGAGCAGACCGACGAGTTTCGTGACGTTGGCCTCGCAGGTGGCTCTCAGCTCGGAGATTCGAGTCAGAGCAGCCTCAGAGAGAGACATGATGTCGTCTGTTGCCGAGGTGACCACGAAGACAGCTCGCTTCAGAGCCAGAGAGAGAACAGGATGCTGAGTGTCGAGAGATAGGGTGAGCATCTTCGACATAGCCGAGACCGGCAACGCGTTGATCCACGTGTCTCGCGACGGTTTCGTCAGTTTGAGGAACTCTGTGTTTTTGAAGAGCCCGTCGAGGAAGTACTGCGGGTTCATGGGGGCTGCAAACGCCCAGAACGGGTCTCCGATCTTCATGACCGCGCCCATGAACGACAGTGCTGCGTCCATGTATCGCGTGTCTCGGTTCGTGAGGTACTGGACGAGCATCTTGGGCAGGTTGACGAGTCCGCAGATGGACATGATGGAGGCAGGCCCCAGCTGCATGAAGAGCACGCTTCCGCCAGACAGAAAGTCCTGCGTCAGCGTCTCCTCCTCGTACTTTTTGCACTGCATGGCCACGTAGTCTCGCGTCAGAGCGCCAAATCCTGGTTCAGCCAGAGCCGCGTCCGAGAAGGGCTCCATCTGGCCGTCCACCGTGAGCTCCTTGATGTTGTCGATGAACGCCCAGCGGCGCATTTTGGGGTCCGCGTCGAGCAGGAGGTGCACGACGCCCGGAAAGATGGTTCTGTCGCCCCTGGCGTTTCGCAGCTTGAAGAGGTTGACGGAGTTGGGGTGCTTTGAGAGTACCACGGCAGACAGCAGCTTCATGAACAGCTCCTTGACTCTGGCGTCCTGCATCAGCTGCGGCGCGCACATGACCTCCCACATGGTGTTGATGGCAATGTCTCCAAGCGTATGGGGGTCAAAGTCGTCTGCTTCCCACTCCTGGCCCTGGAGCTTCTCCACGCCGATTTCGAGCCGAGGAATCACGCGACGCGTGTCCCACTGCTGGATCACGCGCGCAAAGGCGTTGACCTGGTCCAGCGAGTAGTTCATGCGGTTTTTGACCGTGTCCATCATCTCGTGGCGTCTGGTGTGGAAGTTGATGACGCAGTCCTTGCAGCTGGCGAGACGCAGTTCCAGGTTCTTGAGCACCGATTTCGACATGGGGATCATGCCAACGGCCAGCAGAAACACGCACCGCACCGCCAGAGGCGTCCAGTCCTCGTTTTTGGGGTCCTTCTTGCCGTCAGCACCCCTCACACACGCCCAGTGATGACCGGTGTAGGGCCTGGGGTCCTCGTAAAAGTCGTCGGTTTCGTCGAGCGAGGCAAACTCGACCGTCAGATGGTTGCTGAGAAACCGTAGAGTCGCCAGCGAGGCGGCATTCTGCGCCTGGGGCGAAACATCGCGGTAGCCCTGCTGAACGAGCTCCAGCACGGTTTCCAGCGGAGGAGGAGGCGATTCCGATTCAGACACTGGGTTAGTAGGAACGGGGGACGAGACCGAGCGCGGACACACGCTTATATATATACTTACTGCTCGTCACACGTCTCAGGGCCAGATGCACAAGATGGCTAGGAGGAGCTCTCGAAATTTCTGTGGTAGGTTCAGGCCTGCGTCAGGGTTGTGGTAGGTCTCATTATTAATTAGTCGCGTGTGACTGAAGCAGTCAGCACGTGGCTCCGGTGCTGGTGGACAGTATTATTTGGTTTTGGACACAGAGTAGTGGAGTGGTGCCAGACATTTTTATTTCACAGTTTTTTGTTTTTTACACAGTCGATTTTCTCTCGGAGCTGTTTAGTTAGACTTTTGTTGAACACGAAATTCATTTGGGGGTGCTATTTCCGGGTTCCCGAGGGGGTGATGGTTTGGGAAGTGTGTAATCAGAGAGAGGCAGTGTGGCCGAATATAATCATGCTATAAAAAGATATATATGTCTACTGCGAGATGGCTTTAGTGGCGTTTTCTAAAAAATTCAAATTTAACGTTTGTTCAATATTTAGTTGAAAAACTTGCCGGGACAGGTCTGATCGCTATCCGTAGATCGTGTTGGTGCTGTTTAGTTGGAGTTTTGTTGAAATGAAAAGTCACAAAGTGGTGTTGTTTTGGGGTTAATATGGAGACAGAGACGAGAGGGGTAATGGAATAGAACGATATAATGTTTCTGATGAAAATCAGCTGATAACATTGCATATGTGTACACTGTTGATTTGCTCTGATGGCGACTTTCTCACATCTCCGGATTTAACATTTGTTTACATCTAGTTGACAGCCCAGGACAACGTGCCAAAACGTTGTACTCGATCCAATAGAGCAAAAGCTGAGATCGAAAGATATATTCTAACACTTCTGCCTCCATTATATCCAACTATCAACTTCACCAACTCCCAGCGCCTCAATTGCCTCAGTTGTGGCTATTCTATTGTATGTTTACTATCATAACCTTGGTGGACGAACCACATTGGACTTACCACATTGGACCTATATCCGTGGACTTACCACATACTGTACTGCTGGACTACGCTCTCTCAATCATCTAATCTATCGTTAATCTATTACACCTCCTTCTATGTCGACGGGTCTTCTGCTTCGTCCAGAAGAGTTGCAGATCTAGTTTGATACAGTTATTTTGACCTAGCTAATAAATAATCTACAACTTGCTCTGAGTGGTTCGTCGTCCCCACTCGCCTGCGAGTCATTCAGCGGCCAGAGGGGTCGTTCGCAGGTAGGGCTTGATGGTCTTGAACTTGGGGAACAGAGTAGCAGCCTCCTCGTTGGACACGGAGGGGTGGACGATGACGTCCTGGCCGGGAGTCCAGTTGATAGGAGTGGTGACTCGGTGCTTATCGCCAGTCTGGAGAGAGTCGATGACTCGGAGAACCTCAGCGGTGTTTCGGCCGGTGGAGGCAGGGTACTGCAGGATCAGACGGATGGTCTTGGAGGGATCGATGATGAAGACGGATCGGATGGTGAAGGCAATGCCCTTGGAGTCGACGTTGGTCGCGTCCTGGTGGTCGATCATGTCGTAGAGCAGCGAGATCTGCCGGGTGGGGTCGGCGATGATGGGGAAGGTCAGCTTGGAGTCGTTGACCTCGTCAATGTCCTTGATCCACGCCTTGTGCGACGAGGTGTCGTTGGCAGACAGGCCGATGAGCTTGACGCCTCGCTTGGAGAACTCGGGCTCGAGCTTGGCGAAAGCACCGAGCTCGGTGGTGCACACGGGAGTGAAGTCATCGGGGTGCGAGAAGAGCACGGTCCAGTTGTCGCCGATAAAGTCGTGGAACTTGATGGGGCCGTTGGAGGTGTCGGCCTCGAAGTCGGGGGCCTTGGAGCCAAGTCGGAGGGGAGCACGGTCAGCCATTGTGGGTGTGGGGTCTACGCTGGGCCCAGGGCCTCCTATATATACCACATGAGCTGATGACATTGACTTTGGCTACAACCTAATGCATCCATTGAGAATTTTTAGTGTGCATTACGCCATAGTTGAGGGCAGAGAAGGTTTAGACCGTGGCTAGAGGGGAGGGTGTAAGCGGGCGATCGGGGGCAAATTCTCGGGGTTTTTTCACAAACATCAATCGCAGCCAGCCAATAAAGCTCCAATTCCAACTCGCACGCCTCCACCGCCTCCACCGCCTCTTTGCTGATCGGCCCAAAGATAGTCTTGCTGGTGCATAAGCGAGAGACAGCGGTTTAGATCGGGGCTCTGGCACACGCCACGAGCACGGCTTTTGCCCCAGAGTCCGCCAGATGGCGTCACTGGCTCCGTGGCGCACTCGTGGCTTGTCTGCAGTCCTCTGCGGGCTCTCAATCACCTGTTCCAAGCCACCCAGAAACACCAAGGTTGGCGAGCATGCAAGCCACAGTTTGAAAAGGTGGCGAGAGTGCAACGTAGTGGCGTCATTGGACTGGG
This sequence comes from Yarrowia sp. B02, assembly GCA_017635955.1. NCBI lineage: Eukaryota > Fungi > Ascomycota > Dipodascomycetes > Dipodascales > Yarrowia > Yarrowia sp. B02. The sequence continues at coordinate 4,294,627 of JAAQQV010000001.1, forward strand.
AAGGTGGCGGTGCAAGATCGCTGGAGGAGGACTTGCTGAGATGCGCAAAGAGGCAGGCGCACGGGAGGCTGAAAATCGCGCAAAAAAAGTGAAACCGCTTCCTGCACGGCCACATCTCACACACTGACGTCAAGACATATAGCTCGTCGAGCAGCCCACTTAAACGCAATTCGCAATCTGTGGCGCACCGTTTGTCTATTAGTGAGATGAAATGAAATTTCAAAAAAGTTAATCCGGCGCTAGAAACAGCCAAGAGTCCTACGAGAAACCACGGCGGGGAAACACCACTCGCAAATTGCACAGGCACGGGAAATGACGTGATTGCGCATTTCCCGTGATTGTGCATGTGCTGCGCCATTTGTAATATCTCCGGAGGTGCTGCAGGTACACGCTGAGGCGGTAGGTCGCCATGCGGAGGGCGAAATACGACGCCGATCGCCAATTGGTCGACGACAATGGGTTTGGGGAGGCGAGGGGAGCATAATGGTGGGTTTGTTTTTGTGTTTCGACTGCAATTGGGTGTTTTCCGTGAACCGTGTGGTTACCGTCATAATTATTGGCCATTTTAGCTGCATATTTAGACTGGTACGGGCTTAAACTTATGTTGGTTGTGGTGACGTCTTGGTAATTTTCGGAGAATGAGCAATTGACCTGGAAAAATATGACTAGATGGATGTATTGGATTAGCACATATCAATTGCCATGGAATCGTATATTTATAATCTTCATGATGTAAATTTAAGCCTTTTAATTTTTTTTCTTCACATCAATGTATGTAATTATTTAATTTTTTAGTTTTTAAAGAATATTTATTAAAATATTCTGTTATTAAATCATAATTAATATTATTAGATGATATATTAGTACCTACCCTGGTACAGTCGTCTCCAGATCATACTCTTCAAGTTTCTGTATACAGACCACAGCAGAGCTATGGAGTGTACTTCTATTACACAGACCTCAATTGCACACTATTATGCTGTGAGACTGCTACTGTACGTCACTTATCAATCACTTGTTTCACCTACTACCACATACAATCATTCTCAATAATCTATTATCATCATCTCTCCACATTAGACCTTCTTAACATGGTGCGACTTGAGCTTGGTGAAGCCGGCGAAACCGAATCGCGACAGAGAAACACCTCGGCCAGAGTTCTTCCAACCGGTCCAGGCCAGAGTGGGATCGGGGTAGTCAGCTCGGTTCACAAACACAGTGCCAGCCTCGATCTCGTTGCCCAGAGCCTCGCCCACAATCAGGTCCTTGGTCCACACGGACGACGTCAGGCCGTACTTGGAGTCGTTGATGAGATCAATGGCCTCCTGGTCCGACTGGACCTTGTAGAGGGGCACGAGAGGTCCAAAGGTCTCCTCAACAAGCACCTCAGCATCGTGAGACATGCCGACTAGGATCTGGGGAGCCACAAAGGCCTTGTCCTCGGTGACAAAAGTGCCCTCGGGAATCAGCGCCTTGCCGCCCTTGGCCAGAGCGTCCTTGATCTGGGCCTCGACGTTCTGCTTGGACTTGACGGAGACGACAGGACCGAGCTGGGTGGCCTTGTCGAGAGGATCTCCGACCTTGTAAGCCGAGAGGACCTTGACAACGGCCTTCTCGAACGCGTCGTAGATGTCGGCGTGCACGTAGACCCGCTCGATGGAGCAGCACGACTGGCCAGAGTTGAAAACGCAGCCGTCGACAATGTCCTCGGCCACAGCGTCGACATCAACGTCAGGACGCACGTAGGCGGCGTCGTTGCCTCCGAGCTCGAGAGCCACGGGGATGGTTCGTCCGGCAGCAGCCTTCTGGACCGCGAGACCGCCAGCAACGGATCCGGTGAAGGAAACGCCGTGGATGCCGGGGTTGGCGATGATGTCGGAGATGAGCTCGTTGTCGCCGGAGTGGAGCACCTGGAGCACGCCCTCGGGGAGCCCGGCCTGCTTGAACGCCTTGGCGAACGCGTCGGCGACCTTGGGCGTCTGTGGGCTGGGCTTGATGATGACGGCGTTGCCTGCGAGGAGCGAGGGCACCAGAGCGTTGGTCAAGCACAGGTAGGGGTAGTTCCAGGGGAAAATGATGAGCACGGTGCCGAGTGGCTCGTGCGTGATGTACTTCTTGAAACCATCAACGAAGCCAGCGTCAGAGCCCTCTCGCTGGGGAGCCAGAGCCTCGGGCGCAACCTCGAGCAGAAACTTGGCTCGCGCAGCAGCAGTGGTGATTTCGCCCTTGGTGTATGCAATGGGGCGGCCCATCTGCTGAGTCAGCTCCCGGGCGAGCTCGTCGACGCCAGGCTCGGACGTGAGGTGCTCGTAGGCCTTGGTGACCAGCTTGATTCGATCGTCCAGCGTCGTCTGCTTCCACGTCTTCTGGGCCTTGTTGGCGGTCGCGATTTCGGCCAAGGCCTGCTCCTTGGTCGCCTCGGGCGTGGTGAAGTCGGGAACGGCGTCGATGGGGGATACGGTGGTGAGCACGGACATGTTTGCGGAGAGTAGTGCTGTGGAAGACCACGGATCAATGTTCGCTTAATATGCAGCGAAACTTAGATGGTTGACGGGTTGGGATGAGTGTACCAGTGCAGTAAGAGGATGGCATATTTCTACAAGTACTTGTAGACACAGAAGTCGACCGTGTCTGTGTTCAGTATTTGTTCGACTTCCGCACTTTGGTTTTCAGAAAAATAATTCTGCCTATCAGGTGCTGCTCTGAGATAAGCCTGGTCTTGAAAAGTACTGCACTCTTCCTTATCTATGCAGCTACAAATAGTACAGTGTTGTACAGTGGAGAATTGGTGATGACGTGTTGGAAAGGGGTAGACAGGTGTCAGTGACAATAGGGGTTTTGTTTTGGGTATAATTGACACGGATAGGTCTTCTGGTGAAAAAATATCCACCCGTTTACACACAAAAATGTCCAGTTGTGGCTGCTCTGTCGTGATCTATTTTTAACACTCCACCGTGTACTTTTTACCAGCGTGTACATACTGAAGTGTCGAAGAATTGACAATATCAAGAGCACAAACAGAATCAATCAATATGCCAATTGCACAAACAAGAATTGGACTCACTACTACACTCCCCATCTTCACAAGTCACATGACCATACACCACCCTAGTCCAATTGAATCAACCTCATCCAGCCCTCCAGGTTAAACCCAGACCTTGTTGATATTGACTATTGACTACTTTTTAAGCCCACACTAGGCGATACCGGCGCCATTGTGGACGCACATGTCACGTGACGTGCACTAAGAGCGCTACCCCGCCCTCTATATGCCTTTATCTGCCACTCTATACTCTCCATGTCCAGAAATGCTACCTCCGAGACTCCACTTGCTTGTTCCTCCACTGAACGTTATTTCTCAATCAGTGCTAAAGTGCGATAGACAGGACGACGATTGGGGTGGATAATAATCTGGGTAGGCGTTGTTATTTTTGCGTAAAAAATATTTCACGACCACAAGACGACGCTGGGCATTCCGTAGACGCATTTTCCGCGCTTCCATCCCCAACGCATAATCCCTCAAACGGCTCTCAGCAGCTTAGCTCGACACACATCTAACTTTGAACCTTTGAGCGAATTGACAAGTTCCGTTCCCAACCCACGTCTGTTTAGGTGTACACCATCATCACTCTTTGGTAACACATCACTAAAATGAGGTGAGTGGAGACGGCAGGAATTGCGGAGAAAAGGGGTTTTGAGTGTGGAGACGGGTACTGGAGCATTCTGGGGCTCCAAAAAACCACCCAAACGGCTTACTAACGCAGTGGAAGATTTGTCCGATCATCAAAGTACCGACATGTCTACGGACAGTCGACCAAGAAGGAGCTCTGCTACGACAACGTGCGAGTGAGGTGAGTATCGGAGGGACACAAAAACGATGGATGGATGCTTCGTCGACGCTTCGGCGATAAGGACAGCACACGACCTGCCCGCAAACGGCGCTAGTGATGAGACACGGCGATGGATTGGGATGGTGAGACGTAAGCGGCTTACGCGGACTTGGACAGCTTGACGGATTTTCGATTCGACTTGAGCGAACGCAAAACCGTCGAGGATCCTGTCTCGTGTCGCTTCATTGACGTTGATTGACGTCTCGGACTTACGCAGTAGGTTCCGGCGTTATAATGGCGGCTGGTTGGTATGGCATGAACTGGATTTGTCGTGAACAAACTAGTTTGTGATTTTGTCGTCTAGCATTGATTCAAGTCGAATGCGATGATGCCGTCAATGTCGTCATGTTGCCTACGTCGACTGTGTTGATGTCTAAGACAATGACGTATGTCCGAGACCAGCTTAGTCATTACGTTGTCCAAGCATGATTCACTTGTCGTGTGCTCAGTCTAACGACATGGCGATCATGTTTATGTCTTCAGACCCACGCCTCTCTTGCTGACTACATGATTTTCCTGCTGTCATTCAGTGTCGCTGTCCTCATCCCAGATGCCTATGGACTCAGACTTTCAATGGACTACTCAATCAATGCCTCTCAATCGTTAGACTTGTCTTTCTGATGACTGGTTACATCATTGGCATGTTTTCCTTAGCTCTGTGGTTCAGTTTGTTGTCCGCTAGACTTACACCTTCCGTGGTTAAGTCTGTTGTCCTCAGACCTACAGCCTAGCTTCGTGGTTAAGTCTGTTGTTGTCCGCTCAGACCTTCGGCCTTCGCTTCCGTTACTAATTTAGCAACAACGCTTGGGACTCCAACCTGCTCAAGGTCAACCCCGAGTACATCTCGCTCAACTGGGAGGCCTCTGGCGGAGGAGCTTTCGCCGTCATCCCCTTGTCCCACAAGGGCAAGCTTCCCGACCAGATTCCCCTGTTCCGAGGCCACACTTCTGCCGTCCTTGACACCGACTTCAACCCCTTCAACGACCAGGTGATTGCCTCTGCCTCCGACGACGGCAAGATTGGCCTGTGGAAGGTCCCCGACGACTACAAGATTGTGTACGAGCCCGAGGAGGAGATTGAGGACGTTGCTCCTGTTGCCAAGCTGTCTGGCCACCAGCGAAAGGTTGGCCACGTCAAGTTCCACCCCACCGCCAACAACGTTCTTGCCTCGTCTTCTGCCGACTACACCGTCAAGCTGTGGGACGTTGAGGCCCAGAAGGCCCACCAGTCGCTGGCCCACAAGGACATCATCACGTCGTTCGACTACAACCAGGACGGAACTCTGCTGGTGACCACCTCGCGAGACAAGCAGATTCGCGTCTGGGATCTGCGAACCGGCGAGATTGTCTCTTCTGGACCCGGTCACACTGGCGCCAAGAACTCGCGAGTTGTTTGGCTCGACTCCGATCGAATTGCCACCACCGGCTTCTCCAAGCTGTCGGACCGTCAGCTCGCTCTCTGGAACGCCTCTGACATTGCCGCAGGCCCCATTGGCGGCTTCCGGTACCTGGACTCGTCGTCCGGCATCTGCATGCCCTTCTTCGACCACGACACCAAGACGCTGTTCCTGGCCGGCAAGGGCGACGGCAACATCCGGTACTACGAGTACGGCAACGACGACTTCTTCGAGCTGTCCGAGTACCAGAGCACAGACCCCCAGCGCGGCATTGCCTTCATGCCCAAGCGCGCGCTCAACATCAAGGGCAACGAGATTGTGCGGGCCTACAAGACCGTCAAGGACTCGTACGTCGAGCCTGTGGGCTTCTACGTCCCCCGCCGAGCCGAGACCTTCCAGTCGGACATTTACCCCGACTGCTACGCCGGTGTCCCTTCTGTTGAGGCCTCCGACTTCTTCGAGGGCAAGTCTGCGCGACCCTACGTTGTCGACGTCGAGATTCTCTACGAGGACAAGCCCATCACCAAGGATAACGTCCACGAGGCTGCCGAGGACAAGACCGAGTTCAAGAAGGAGGAGCCCAAGCCTGCTGCTGCTCCCGTGTCCAAGTCCGCTGAGCCCAAGGCCGAGCCCGAGGCCAAGGAGGACAAGCCCGACCTGCAGTCCAAGGGCTCGTTCGGCACGTCTTCGTCCGCCTTCTCCGGCGACAAGGTCAACTCGATGCTGGCCAAGGCATCCGAGGAGGAGGAGCCCCGCAAGAAGGACGACGACAACAACGACGAGTGGGAGAACTCGGGTCTGCTGGCGACGCGAAACCGGCTCGCCAAGACCGGCAAGATCGAGGTCGTCCACCAGGCTGCTTCCGGCGGCAAGACGCTGACCGAGAAGGAGATTGGCGCCATGGTCAAGAGCGGCAAGATCTCCTCTTCCGAGGGCGCCAAGGCCGTCGAGAAGGTCCGCGAGGAGGAGAAGAAGGCTGCCGAGGTTGAGAAGCCTGCTGAGAAGGAGGTTGAGAAGCCTGAGCCTGTTGAGAAGCGTGCTGAGAAGGAGGTTGAGAAGCCCGAGCCCGTCGAGAAGGAGGTTGAGAAGCCCGTCGAGAAGAAGGTCGAGGAGCCTGAGACCTCCACCAACGGCAAGGAGGAGGAGATCAAGCCTCTGCCTCTGCTCAAGGAGGAGTCTCTCCCCCAGACCGACTCTACCTCTGCTGCCTCCGGCGAGTCCGACAAGCGAATCTCGTCGCTCGAGGAGCTCGTGCACTCTCTGGTCTCGCAGGTCAAGAGCCAGCAGGAGACCATCCAGCAGCTCAGCAAGAAGCTGGACGCGTGCACCGACTGCTGCGCCGCTGAGGAGCCTGCCTCTGGCAAGAACGAGTGTGCCAACCGGCCCGAGGGCGCTGAGCAGTGCGACAACTGTGATTGTTAATCGAACGAATCGTTGCGAGGCTATGGTCGAGCTGCGATACTAATGAGTTGAATGTATACTATGATTTACGCGGGAGTGAGTGGCCGAAGGTCACGAACGGACAACATCCTGAAGTGTATGAGATTGTACAAGTTGTAAGTTGCGAACGGACAACATCCCCAAGTGTATGGGATTGTACAAGTTGCCTAAGTTCCGAACGGACTACATCCTGAGGGATTGCAGGGAGTAGTATGTACTGTAGCTTAAGTCTCAAAAGGGCCTTGAAGGATCACTAAGAAGAGGTTAGCTGAAGGACGCAAACGGAAAACACCCTGAAGCTTCATTATAGACTGTGTAATTGTACTGCACTCAAGCAGACAAGTCAGTGATGAACATCCTGAACCACAGTGTAGACTAAAGTAAAATTGGTTAGTACAAGTAGAGACAAGTTCCTGGGCATGATATTTTTCTGCAAGCGTATCGGATGTGCAATATACGACTCAAGGGTCACTGGAGCTGTATGCAGAAGTATTTTTGTAGAGTGCTGTTTCGTCAGTTCAATGAGATACTGGTGGATCCTCCTTAACTGATGGTATGCTTATAGACATGCTACGAGTAGATGCTACTACGGTGTATACTGCTATAAGTATGCAAATGCCGTATGTATTTCATGGTCACTTCCCAACCTACTATTAGACATCTCTATTCAATGATAAATACAATTACTGATCCTTCTTCTCCAACAGACTCTCAAAGACGCCGGCAAACTTGCTGTAGACAATGAAGCCGTTGAAGTCGAACCAGTCGTTGAACTTGGCGTCCACCGTCTTCTTGCCGCCGTTCACGTCAACCACAATCTTGTAATCCACGCCGGGGTTGGCTGCTGTCGTCGAAACAACAACCTTGGAGTCGCCCTTCTTGCCCACGTAGGCCACGTTTCGCTCCTTGAAGTAGAGCCAGCCAGACACGAAAAACTCGAGCACGAAGAAGAGAGGCACCGTGTAGGCGAGGTAGGGTCGCGCAAAGTCGAAGCCAAAGGTGTAGTCCAGGTAGAAGGAGACTGCGGCAAGGATGACGGACGCGTAGCCAGCCGCGAGACGCACATCTAGGAGAGTGTGGTCCTGTGTGTATCCGAGTTCTTTGAACACCTGTGTTAGAAAGGAAGTGAGTGGCCGTATGTCACGAACGGACACGGAAACGACTGGCCGAAGGTCAGGAGTGGACAACGTCCTGAATGTTTAGGTGGAGCAGTAGCGTAAGTCACGAATGGGCCACATCCTGAATTGTCATGTAGAAAACATTCGGAAGACATGTCAAAGTGAGAGTGGAATCGGAGCTTGATGTCCTAGTCCTAAACATGAAAGTAAAGGAGCTGCTCCACTATCAATAGCAGACGGAGACTAGAGGACCAGTAAGTGGTAACACACAATCCTCATGGATCATGTAGCTGAGTGTCACAACAGAGAACAGTTCTTCGATATGAAACGTGTTTGTCGCCTCAAATTGAGCGTGTAAGGAAGTCGTCTCAGACTAGGCAGATCACGACACACCATGCACCAACAAGTCACGATCAAATCACCATTCTGCTGTTTAACAGAACTCTCGAAGCTGAGACACCAGTCTGGCCTTGAGTGACCTTCTCGTGAAATGACCTGCTGTAAAGACAAATCCTCATAGCTAATAACCAACATGTCACCAACAAGCCAGTCAATCAGCTTCAAGTCTCAAAACGCCACTGAATCACCAAATCACCAGTCCAAATCACCAATCCAAATCACCACACACACTCATACTCACATAGGCAATGTGCTCATCGGAGGTCTTTTTCAGCTCCGAAGTCGAGCTGGGTTAGTAATCGTGAATATCGCCTCGCATTTATCTGGTACTCACTAGAGGTTGACGGCCTGGGTCTGTCGAGACATTTTGTGCTGGTGATCGCGATGTGGACACGCACCTGTTCAACCTAACTTTAGGGACGCATAGATTAGCTAAGCGTTACGTAAGCGCTGGACTTCCCAAGGATCGCCACTGCGTTAGTGCCTGTTCCCAAAATGGAAGCGCCCAAAGAGGAATACGCAGGAATCGGGAGCAACGGAAGTAAAACAAGCGTGTTGAGTCAACACATTGGAGATTAGAGAGGTTTTTGAACGTGTCGAGAGAAGCGAGGGAAGAGGGAAAAAATGGCACAGACCGGAAATCGGGTATTTATAGACGCAGCAGTCGCGACATCCCCTCTGTAACCCGCTCAACTGCGCAAATACCGCATGCTGCTACAAGTGCTCCCATGTAGCGTTTCCATTTTAGGAAGGCAACAACACAGTTTTATAGGCTTCTGGAGGCCCGCGTAACCTCTCTAATTATCGTGTTATCAACCGATAGTTGCGACCCGCCTCCCACGCCCTCCCGGACCTGTTTGTGGCATATTTAGTGTCTAATTCGGCTCTTGAACCCTCAAAAGTCGTCTTGCTCATCTGGCGGAAGTCACTCTCTACCAGGTGTGACGCGGTATCTCTTACACCCGGTTTCTACGGACCAGTCTACGCGCTCTGACTGAAGTCCTTGATCACTCAGTCCTCCGACAGTCTTGTTCACTTCCGACGTTCTATCTCACCTTGAACACTCTCTCACCTCGAACTCCTCTATCTCCTCGAACACCTCTATCTCACCTTGAACACACCTCTACCAGACCAGTACAACTGACGTCCATGAGCAAAAACTTCAACTTTGCGGCGCCGTCGTTCGTGCCGTCGGAGCCCAAGCCCGCGCAGAAGACGCCCAAGGCCTCCAAGACTCGCTCTGGCCCGCCCAAGAAGCCCAAGGCCATCAACACGCCCCAGCGCAACAACCACCGCAACCGCCAGCGGCCCGAGGACAAGAAGGACCTCGAGGAGGAGCTTGCCGCGCTTTCCCCGCGCAAGGGCAAGGTCAACATCTCGCACCTTCTCGAGTTTTCGCCTCCGACTGCCTCCAGACAGGCCGTCCAGTCGTCCAACCACTCCCATTCGCCGCACCCGCGAAGAAAGACGCCTGTGAAGGAGTTCGACAAGGACGCCTACACGAACGCCAACTTCTCGTTTGTCGTCAAGCCCGGCGAGTTTGGCAACCCGGACCATGTCGACATGTCCAGAGTGGTTCGAGTGCTTGTCCCGCAGGCCTCGGACTGCCTCATTTGCCTGTGCGAGCCTACTGCGCCGCGCATGCTCGGCTGCGGACACATCATGTGCCTCGCGTGTCTCAAGCGCTTCAACACGCAGTCCAAGGAGTGCCCGCTGTGTCTCGAGACGGTCAACAACAGCCACGTCAAGCCCGTCATCTTTGGCTCCAAGGAAGACGCGCAGCCTGTTTTGAAGACCGGCGAGACTCACGAGTGGACGCTTCTCGGACGAGACCTCCACGACGTGTTTGCTGCGCCTGCAAACTCCTCAGGCGTCGTGCAGTCCTCGATTCCCTCCGTGGAGTCGCCCTACGCCTCGTACTCGCGTCTGCGCCTCGGAACAGCCCACTGGGCCCGCGAAATGTACCAGCGCGAGCTCGAGGCCATCTTCGACATGCGCAAGCAGGACGAGTTCATGTTTGGCGACGACGGCCACTTTGCGGACCAGGCCGTCGAGGACATCATGGAGAAGATGGAGCTCGAGGAGGACCCGTCGGACCTTCCGTTCGACCTCGAGCTCGAGTCTCCGCCCTCTGTGGGTGGTCTGTCTGCGCCCAAGGAGTTTTACTTCTACGCGATCCGCCCCAACTACTTCCTGGCGCCGCTGGACATCAAGGTGCTCAAGCACGTGTTTGGACACTACTCCATGTTCCCGCCATCGATCAAGCCGCGCATCGAGCACGTGGAACACTCGTCCGTGACCGTCGAGCTGCGCAAGCGGTCCAAGTACCTTGCCAACCTGCCTGTTGGCGCGGAAATCGGCTTTGTCGAGTGCGACTGGCGTCAAGTTCTGCCCAAGGACAAGCTTGCGCCCTTTGCCGAAGAGCTGCGCCAGCGGTTCAGACGACACAAGAACCAGGAGCGTCGCGACGACCGAAACAAGCGTCTGGCCGAGCAGCGAGACCACGTGGAGTTCGACACGTACGTTGAGCAGCGGGGCTTCTCTTCGCCTCCTCTGGGTGCTTCTGCGCCCTTTGGCAGCAGTCCTATCAGCTCTCTGGACCCTGTTCTGGGCGAGTCTTCTTCCGGAGACACGCCTTCGCCATCCGGAAACAAGAAGACCGTCTGGGGCAAGGCCGTCAACTGGAGCTCTGATCCTGTTGCGCCTCACGACTCGGAGGAGAACGGCTGGGGCGATATTGCCAAGGCTCTCGAGGCTGCCGAAGCCGAGTCTGGCACCCGCAAGAAGGGCAAGAAGAAGCTTGTTCTTGTTTCGCGGAATGCGTTCTAGCGGTTGGTGGCCGGCGATTTAACGATTTGGTTAACTTGGCAATTTGGTTGACTTGTTCTTGATTGCTTGGCTGACTAACTTGGTCTTTGGAGGACTTCTGTCTTGCTTTTGCCCTCGGTTGATGTTGGCGCTTGGCTGACTTCTCCTTGGTAGATTTGGCCTGCCTGGCTGGCACGCTGACTTTTTACTATTTACTCACTTACCATATACAGATATATTTATTTATGCATTTTGATGATTCCTTAGGCATGGTTGAGTGACCATGTCCTTCCTGTATGTACCGGTACTTGTAGATTGCTGTGTTACGAGTGCTATGGTGAGCTCATATTCTGGCGTTGTGCTCTTCTTCAAGCATGGTGATGTTACTCGTACAAAGACTATTGCTATGGCGCTCAGGTATAGGCTGCAAACGGGGCTGTGTGATAATGTACGCTTGGCCGGAAGTCTCAGTGATACACTATCATGGTTTGGCTCCACTTTGGCATAACTGAGCGCTCTCAAGATCAACTCTATCTCCAGCAGCTTTTTCGCTTCATCCGCAGTATTCGCTTGCCTCGTCATGGCCCAGGCCATCTCGCTAAATGACCTTCCCGACGAAATCATTGAGCTCATCTGCGACCACTGCGCGACCTACACCCTGGTGCGCTTCAGCTTCACCGACTCCAGGCTTCGCAGCATCGTCAAACCCTACCTGGAGAGCTTGGCCAAGCAGAGATGGCCGTGGACGAGTCCTGAAGACGCCTACCGCAGCGTAGGGCGTCTTGGAACGCTCGGCAAGAAGCTCCAGAGAGCTATCAGGAAGAACTCGGGGCCTATCACCCAGACCAAGACGGTGGTTCAGGTCGAGATACCGGCCCACTGCATCCACACCAACGAGCCTATTCCCAAGGAGGCCGTTCTCCTGAGCGAAAGGCAGCTCCAAGTCAACCACCGCGACTTCTCCGAGCTCAAGTTCCCCAAGATCCGGCCCTACTACCTCGACTTTGAGTCGTGCACGCTTCACTCGAAGCCCAGAACGGTCTTCCCTCCAGGATGCCACTCTATCGGCACGCTGAGACTGCTCAACGGCACCAGAGACAGCAGAGGACACATTATCCACACGCACTGCCACCAGAACCGCATCTGGGCGTTTGCCAGACCTCCAGACTGCGCCAACTCGGGCTTCTACATGAAGCAGTTTGTCCACAACGAGTGGCTGTACATGTCGCAGGGGCAGAGAGACGGCTCGCAAACGATCATTAAACACCACTGCACGGAAGCCGAGATCAGCGACAAGCCAGACTATGTGGTTAGTGTCCCTCCGTCAGACCTCGAAGGATACGTCTCCAGAGTGACGTTCACCCCAGAACACATCTTTGTGGGCTACGCAAAGGTGCCCGAGTACGACGAGGACATGAAGCCGGTTGAAAGCACACAGTTCGCGCAGTTCTACCTGCTCGATCTCGATACTGGCGTTCTCAGAGGTCTCTGTGCTATTCCCCTGGCAATATGCCCTACAGACGTCTGGCTAGATGGACCGTCTTTCTTCGGATGCAACGTCGACCGTCTAGACAGTCTCATTGAAGTGGCTGCTCTGCCTTCTCCCTGGTCGATACCTGACTCGTTGTATTACCAGCCGTTAGACCTTCCAGAGGATCCAAACTCCTCCAACATTTTGCATTCGCACTTCTGGACTACTTGTGTCCAGGGCTTCTTTACTTACGGCACCTACAAGATCATTGATCTGCGCACTCGGCGTCTCTACTACAACAACTACAAAGGAAAGTGCATCACTTACGGACTGCTGGATGGAGAACTGCATTGGTGGACGTTTCCTGAGGCGGACAAAATGATAGAGGCGCAGATGGAATTGGAGGATCCAGTTTACATGTGCCGAGACTGGTCCAGGGGGAAGGCGCATAGTTTTTGAATTCATTAGATTGTATAGATAATCAATATTTATGAGAGTAATCAAAAAGCACGTGTGAGCGGAGCATCGGCGTTTACTTTTGGTTGTCTATGTAGTATTCACTGTCCTGACAGACGTCTATAGGTGATGATATACTAGTAATACTTTTACCGAGGTTGACCGGTAGATCAATAATACAAATGCCAGCAGTGAGCAATACTAGTACATACACCTACAGGTAATGCCAGCAATGAGCAATTCAAGAAAGAGCTTCTCGTACGAGCGCCAGGTACAAACTACAAATACTTCACAATTGAATACAAGTCGCTCTCAAACTACATGTCAATTCCAAATCATAAATACATTAATGTCCTAACATTTTAGTCTACAGCTCGCCTCGGCCGACCTTCTTGTGCTCGACCTCCTCCATGCAGCCATCGAGGTTGGTGGCCCATCGGCAGAAGTCGGCCATCCAGTGGGGCACGATTCGGGCCAGAGGAGTCAGTCGGGCGTACAGGGGCTCGATGACCTCGCCTCGCTGGCCGTTGGCAATGTTGTCGACGATGATCTTGGCCAGAGCCTGGGACTCAACGACAGGAGCAAAGAACTTGGTGGGGGTAGACAGATCGGCAAACAGTCGGGTGTTCATCTGGCCAGGGCAGACCAGAGTGGTACCGACCTTGCCGGCCAGACCTCGCTCGTGGGTGATGGAGTCGTGCAGACCGACCACGGCATGCTTGGAGGAGGTGTAGGCAGACATGTGTCCGGGGCCGATGAGACCGACGGTGGAGGCCACAGACACGACCCAGCCTCGCTTGTACTTGAGGAAGTCGGGGATGACGGCCTGGAGGGTCCAGAAGTGCGAGACAATGTTGACCTCGAACAGGTTTCGGATGAGCTTCTCGTTGAGGTCCTGGACCCGCTGCTCGCACATCATGCCGGCGTTGTTGACGAGAATGGAGATGGGGCCCATGTCTCGCTGCACCTCGGCGAAGGCCTTGTCGATCACGGTCTTGTCGGTCAGGTCGCAGTAGTAGTAGGTGGAGCCAGGGAGGGTTCGAGCAGGCTTCTCTCGGTCGAGAATCGCGCATCGCACGCCTCGCTTGGACAGCTCGTAGGCAATGTAGTGGCCCAGACCGTTGGAGCCGCCGGTAATGACAGCCACGTCTCGCGAGGTCAGCTTCCAGCCCTTGATCTTCAGGTATCGTCGCGAGATGACTCGGAAGAAGTAGAGGATGGTGACGAGCACGCCGGCTCCAGCAATGCCGGCAAAGCGGGGCAGGTTCTCGTAGAGGTCGCCGTTCTTGTAGGAAAGCGCCAGAGCAGCTCCGGCAAACAGAGGGTTCAGCAGGACCTTGTCGGCCAGCTTGACAATGTTGTCAATGTTGAAGGCGGTCTTGGCCTTGAGGAACTTTTCTTCGTGAGCGAATTCGGACATTGTGTGGATGGAGATTGTGTGTGTGTGTGTTAGAGACATAGGGACACACGCCAATCCTATATATATACCCCACACATTAGACACTTTTCCTCATGTTAAACTCTTTCCCCATGTGAATGTGCGAGGTGCAGATTATCATGCCACTCTCGCTACCTCTCTGGGGATAAACCCAGCGGCGTGTACATGCTAGACGCAGCACCCGGGAAATCTTGATGGGCAAAATGGGCTCATATTCACGTGAAAGAGTGCTCGAGTTGTGGTGTTGGCTTGAGGTGCTATTTTTTTTGCCCCAGTGTCACTTGTCTGGCTCTCTGTCTTCGCATGAAAGTTCGCTGTGGGGTAGACAGGCATGTGAAACAGGCTACGGATGCAGAGCATAGAACGAGATTGTAAGGTTGCTGCTGTTGTTCTGTGTGCGAATTACGGGTTTGCCGGTTCGACTCTGGCTCATTGCTCCCATACAACGACTCTATACTCCTCTGTTTTTCACACTTGCTACAATCACACTTTGGCCTCGATAACATTCACCCCCACAAGACCTCGAACTTTTTTTGTACCTGCAGTTGATCCTCAGCATGTGGGGTGTGCGATATTTGGCACCTTGCTGCAAGCCAATTTGCATCGACACCGTCTTGATCAATTGCAGTAGCCTCTGCAATCTCCAATTCCATCTCGCTAACAAAAATCCAGCCTACTCGGCTCCCACTTTCTGATTAGTTTACACCCCACACTCCAGACACTCGTCCCCACAACAAATCCAATCGCTATCAGAGTTTCATTCTCAGGCAGCTGAGATACTCCTACCTGGGGTGCGAATGTGATATTGTACCGTATTTGCGCTTGCGAGCCACGAGCTCAACAAAACAAACCCGCCTTGCTGCCATTGTATCTCAGCCCCGTTTTCAGACCGTTTGACACCGCCGATCATACCCAATTTGATCGCATGCTCCAACGACCGCTTCTCGCAAAGCCAAAACTCAGCCTGTAAGCGGTTTCACGCTGCCACACAAACCTCCAGAGTGTCGCGACAGTCCGCTTTTCTGATTTCAGGAAGTCGAGTTTTTCGTCCCCTGGAGACCTGCATTATCGCTGCCCTTGTTGCTGGTGGGAAGCAATGCACCTAAGCGACAATAAGCGAGAAGCGGGGTGTGTGAGTGGTCGAAGAGGTTCAACTATCGCTGTTTCCTTCTACAAGTAGTTTGTCGACGATGTCTGCTTCAACTCTAGAAAGGATACATCCTTCTGATTGTACCATAGACTCTACAAGAGGCTTCAGGAACAGTCGCATGACCACGACTACATTAGTCCAGATGCTCTAGACTATAGAAGACCGTTGTATGATAACGAGAAGTCCAGGTCGCTCCTATTACTCAATCCCCACTTGAATCTCAACAGGTGGTTAAGTCCCCACGCCTCTATGACGCTCAAAAAGGAAATGGCAGTCGGAGATGGCGTCGGAGAGTTATCAGATCCGGAACATTTGTGCAAGGGTAAACCCTGGATCATTTTAGCGTGTCTGACGGATTTACTTTTTACTGTAACGGGCAGCTCCTTGTATATTCTCCGACGAGCTTCGTTTCACTTGTTTCATGATGTCAGAGGGACGTTGGTTGGTGTGAAGAGCTTCGTAAGCCAGTAGGAAGATCAGAGGACTTTAGTGAGGAGCAAGAAGTCTTTCAGCGAACAGTTGATCTATGCCTGAAGCTCCTATTCTCATTTCTTATACCGATCCATCCACCACAAGTCTTCAAGCTCACTCGGAGAAATTATGGAACGTCGTTCTACTGTAGAAGCTACAAAGAAGAAATGAAACAAGTTGAATGCAGAGCTCAAGGAGCTGTCAATGAACTTCGTCTTACTTAATTAAATGAGCATGTTATGTAAGTTAATCTGCCACTATTTCTGAAATACACCACCATCCATCTAGGTCGCTGGCACATCATTTCATGTCAGTGCTGTTTTACATGGGGACACAGTACACATCGCTTAAAGCGGGGTAGGTCCTGTCGTTATTTAATCACGTGCTATACCTCGTGAAAGTTTTAAAAAAACACATGCAAAATATGTTTTGAACAGCCACTTCTGTTCAGGCGATCTTCGTGATGCCAGTTTCATTTGGATCAGGCCATTATTTTGTGTTCATGATTTAAGGTTCCGGGAAAATTTTGAGTGTACCCCCTAAACGGTCCTCGAAATATTTCTTATGTAATTAAAACCTTATTTTAGAACGTGAATAAAACGGGACGGGATGATTCCAGTAATAAATCTGACTGCTTATAGGTGGTTTAGAGCTCTTGGTTTACTAGATGGTAATTCTGATACGGCCAAAATCAGTCGTACTGATGTGGGGCTTTAACGGCCAAGACGTTACCCTCACCATGAACGTGATTAATAGAAGACGAGTTGACAAGATACAGGGGTAGACTATTGTTCATTTGGTAGGTACTAATTTCCTGTTTTGATACTGCTTTAAATGACAGATGGGTACTTGTACGCGTTTCAAGTTCGTTGGCTGTTCAATCCACATTCAAAATTAGAGTATATGATTATAATTATTGACCACTTTACTATTTCTACTGTTATGACACACTGGCCAATACTTATAGCTATACAAGTATATGAACCAGGAGGCGCAGGATAGAAGTTCCAGGTGTGATATTATTCAAAGACGAACTAATACAATGAGAACAAACACTCTAGTTTATTATTTAGCACTTTAATTATCGCTAACGACTTCCAGAAGCGAGATCTTCTTTGAACAGTCTATCCTTGTATGAACTGGAGAACAACACAATGAAACAGCTGGGCTGCTTCACCTTTAAAGCGCTCCTCTGCTGTATCTGAAGACGGGGGCGCAGATAATGCATTGATCTGGGTGATCAGGCAGAGGTCAAGCAGCAAAGGGAAGCAGTGTTAGTTTTCAAGTAGACTAGAGTTAGGTGGTTTTGTGACAATCGTGGTTCACGTTATCACCAATATTATCTCTTGGACTGCTTCCAATGCCTCGGGGAGCAATATTGGGGGGTGGAGACATATATTGCTCATGTTTTTCGATTATTCATCGTAATTTGCTCGCATGCAGCATCTTCTTTCGGCTACTTTTCGGAGTGTACCTGCCTGATTAGGTTAAAAATGTGACAGATATAAGACAGGCCCTTCCCAAAAATCGTACCATCTGGAGATGCGATTTCGATATATACCTGGCGTGAAGACGTCGATTTGGCAAAGAGATACCCCGTGATACCATACATTGAGCAGATTGATTTATTGCCAAAGAGCCAATCTCGAGCATGACGTATGTCCTGAAGATTTGTTCTTGACTACAAGGTCTTCGACTAGACGTTCACTTCAAGGTCTTCGGCTAAGACATTCACTTCAAGATCTTCGACTAATACTTTCACTTCAAGATCTTCGACTAAGAAGTTCACTTCAAGGTCTTCGACTTCAATACATTCGACTTCCAAGATTTGACGATACATTGGACTACAAGACGTCATTGTATCGTCAACACTTCAAGCGATACGCAACGTTCAAGAGGACAGTACAGTTACAGCGAGGCAATTCACTCAACATGCTCAATTCAATTAAATAATAACACGCTCGACGTGCTCCTCGACGGTCTTCTCCTGCGCCTTCTCGGCCTGCTCCTGAGCCACAGCCTCGTTGGCGACTCGGACGGCATCCAGCACCTGCGGATCGTCCTCGAGGTTGGATCGCGGGCCGGTGTACCACCGTCGTGCGTAGAGGAAGTAGTAGGCGAGTGCGCCGATCCACACGCCGACGTTGAGCACGACGACGTAGTTCATCGTGTCGGTGGTCACGTGCGGAGTTGCGGTCGGGAACATGAGCAGGATGATGGCGAAGACGAGGTAGCCCGAGGCGGCGATGCCGATGATCTTGGACAGCGTCTTGCCGAGGTAGAAGGGTCCGGGGACGAACTTGGCGCCTCCGTAGACGAGCTTGAGGAAGATGGGCAGCAGCCAGGCGAGATCATTGGAGACAGGAGGCAGAGAGAACAGAGCATAGGCGGCCTTGTCGTCAATCAGACAGATGCAGCCGATCGCCAGACCGACAAAAGTGCCCATGATGACGGTTCGTCGCGGAACGCCAGTCTCCTTGTGGACGACCTTGAGCCAGTCGGAGAAGGGCAGCGCTCCGTCTCGAGCGAAAGCCCAGTTCTGACGCGAGCCGGCGACGAGAATACTCAGACCCATTGTCCACTGCAGGCAGAAGATGATGGACATGATGGCAATCGTCCACTTCTTGCCGAGACAGTCGTAGATGATCTGGGCCATGGGCTGACCCAGGGGAGTGTTGATGATGGCCTCGACGTCCGGGTTGATCACAGCAGCGCAGATGATGTTGACAATGACGCCGAGGATCCAGCACATGCCGATCGACGAGATGATGCCGATGGGAACGGCTCGGGACGCGTTGGAAGCCTCCTCGGCCATGTGGACGCACGAGTCGAACGCTCCAATCGTCCAGACGGGAGCCAGCCACGACAGGAAGAAGTTCCAGCCAGTCGGCCACTCGGAGATGTTGTCGATCTTGGTGAAGATGAACTTGCCGTCGTTGAGATGGTCTCTGGCTCCCACGGGCAGAGCAATCACAACAAGCACGATAATGCCAATGTTGAGAACAATGCAGGCCGTCTGGATCCTGGAGATGAGCTTGGTGGTGAGAATGCCAGCCAGGCCGTGGGTGAGAACAGCGCCCGCAAAAACGCCGTAGACGGTGTACTTTGAGGGCTCGAAGGCTCCATCGGTAGCAAGCGAAACGACAGACAGCAGCATCAGCGAAAAACCGTAGTCGATCGAGACGAGTCCACCGATCAGACCCAGCGAGTTGGAGTAGCCGCAGAGGAACGAGAGAGGCCGTTTGGCGTTCTCAGGCGCAAAGTGGTAGGTCCACCAGTACAGACCTCCCGAGGTCGGCAGAGAAGAACCAAGCTCGGCCATAGCCAGACCGACAACCATGATACAGGCCGAGGCAATGCACCATCCCCAGACCATGCCGACAGGTCCGGCGGTCATAGAGTAGCCGATAACGGAGGAGATAGAGGGCAACAGGCCCATGATCGAGAAGGCAATGCCAAACACCTGAACCACGGAAAAGTGCCGCTTGAGCTCCTCCTTGTAGCCGATCTCGGCGAGGATGCACTCGTCCTGGGTGGCATAGGGTACGCCCTTCTCTTGGAAGCTTTCGTCGCTCTTGCGTTCTGTCATGATTGTGTGTTAATTGTGTGAGGAACTACACTTGATGGAGCTCTTATATATCGTGCGAGCTCCATCATCACCACATCGTTATCTTGCAGGAGAAAGAGGTTCATGCGGGGGGAAGCTGCGTCTGAACGGCGGATCTTCTTGGTCCAGGGGCCACCCTACGCGAAGGATGCGGGATATTGTGATTAGTGATCCATCTCCAGGCGTCAGAGACGCGATCTCGGGTTCTTGGCTCTTCTTGGCGCTCTATCCGACTGTGGGGTTGAACCTTGAGGAGTGATAGTGATGTAGAAAGTATAGCAGTGTCTGTAGCTAAATTCAGGACAGTGGTGTATTCATTATTGACATTGAGTGGAGATTGTGGTCTGTAGTTTGTTTGATCATACACTGTGTTCATTGTCTCGTTGTGGTACATCTAACCAAAATGGAATATATAGCCGCTGTAGTTGAGTGGCACTTGTACGGTACAGTTCAACAGCTCTGGTAGTTGCTACTGTCAAAAACCCGTCTCGCCAAATCCTGTAGTGCGTGCCTGAAGGCGTTCAGCCTCACCGATAATCGTTGTTCGCTAGAGATGCGTCTCCGTAAATATGCCGGAAGTGGGGAAGTGGAGGTGAAGCTACCGGTGCTGTAAATGTAGATAAAATAGTGTAACAAAATAAATACGGAGTTTTTTTTTACGAGTTGCCATGGGAGATAAAAATCACATACACCCAAACTTTTGCAACGCACGGCTGATCGACAATAGCGCGATGAGATTCTCGCCGATGAACCTTTTTTGACGTGCCACAACATCGCCAACAGACAAAGAGGTGTATTTCCAGCACTTCGAGTAAACCTTCCAATTTGCGAGTGGGGGTGAGATGTAGGTATGTGTTTGTATTTGTATTCTTACAGTACCGTACTGGAGTGTATGCCTTCCTTCTTGTAATTAGTAGACAGTATACGATCTTGTCCGATCTTAAGCTAATCTGACATCTACAAACCCATCAACACGATATGACAGCTGTCTATTGGAGATGTTAATTCCTGACCTTGAAATACTCTGACTCACTACTCCAACTACACAGGGAAAAACACCCGCCACGTGTACCATTGCCTGTCTTGGAAGTTTCTAGACGCTGCAGGGACACTTTCAACCCCGCACACTCAACCACGTTCGTTTTTTAACCCTTTACGGAAACAGACCTAGCAACTGGGCTGTGTCTCCGGATGTCCTCCGGTCTTTGTGTGGGGTATATATATGGAGGAGATTTCTGTGGGGTGAATGTGAAGATGTTGATGATGCAAGTGTTTTCTGGGGACTTTTGAAGCCCAGCTCTTGCTGGAATCTTAGGACTAGTATTTTTGACAACCACTATGATAGACAATCCCTAATTGTGCTACACACACCGTCTGTTAAGTTGTTGTACTCGAACTTCGTTTTCAAGCAACAAGTAGTCAGGTGTTCAGCATCTGCCCCCATTTAAAGGAGTGCGTGTTGTATATTATTGCCTCAGTTTCACCGACAATACGACGAGGCTCTTGTGGTGTATCTACTCGTGCTCATACTAATATTCGGTTGAACTGTCAAGTCACAAGGGGGTATAGAAAGTGGTTCAACAGTTGCTATTCACGATAGTATATGTGCATATATCGGATCTCAGATATCAAAAAGCACCTAGTTTATGGCATAAAGTACTTCGTGATACAGACCCTTTGAAATCAAGGAGGTTAATAGACAGTCTGGAAATTGGTGGTATCATTGCAGAAAAATATTCACTTGTGCTAGAGCTTTAAGTGACTCTTTACTGTTCCCTGGACTGTTCTTTCACGCCTAGTTTCAGTCCATACCCGCATCCAACTAAAGCTCAACTAACTGTAACCCCAAGAGCCCTCTCAATCACTCGTCTATCCAGGCATTTTGTATTGAAAATATTCAATCTTTTTGTATCAAGGCAATCCAGCAACAGCAATTTCCACTTACTCCTCCCTATCCTGGAACACGACAGAGGTACCCCTAGGCACATTCCCTCAACAAATCCTCAACTAAAAGAAACAGGAGTAGTAGTCATTGAACTGTCTACTCCGTACTGGTACCAAACGAAACCTGTATCTATCAGAACGATAGACTCCGCTCCTATCTCAGATGGGTTACTAGCTCACTAAAATAGCAAACCCAGAACCGCGTGAACGGAGTCCGAATTCCCAGACATTACATGCCACAAGCAGAAAACGTGCTTCGGAGTCCGCCTTTTTTTGGTTACACGAGAGAAATGCCAATTGTACTTGCGCTCAAAGTGCGTCGGCAGAACCTCCGAGGATCCGTACAGAGATCTCCAGCTTTCTTTTTTTTATCAATAGCTCGAGAACTTATCGCTGAGCTGTGTTTCACGTGTAAATCCGCGCTTGCTGCATGACTCACCATAAGGTATCCACTCAAACCCACTGATAATTGCACGTCTTATTATGAGAAACGCGAGCTCTGGTCCTGCCATAAACGAAGAAATAATCGAGATCCGCAGAACGTTGATCGTACGAGTGTAAACGGCCAATAGGACTGCGTTTAATTAGACCTCGTAAGCAGAGTCTGAATCTGTCAAGCCACAGATAGGGGTGTTTTGGAGCCAGTTTGCACGGAAAACGAGCCACTGAAGCGGAAAAAACACCTCTGTAAATACCCTCAGTTTGCACAACGCCCAGTCGAACTTTCCGCCACGCTAATCCAGTTCCCACCGTTGGAAATTCGTTTGGATCGTTTAGACGCAGGCCTGAAACTCTGTCCCGCATGAGTCATGCAGCCGCTAGGTTATCTAAAACACCCAATGGTATAAAAACGTTTGGCTAGACGCTAAAATCCGCCGCTATTTTTCATGGACTCTGCGACGCCAGTTTTGACATGATTGGAGTGAGTATTGCTTCGTTGCATCCGAAATTTCGCCGCTAACCCAGTTCGACCCAAAGTACTACGATCTGACGCCCCAGGCGGCTCAGGCAGGTCTACTTTTAGTCCCCGCAGCCTTTGCACTGACCCTAGTCGTCTATGGACACAAAGGCGTCAAGTGGCAGCTCAGCAACACTTTGCTGTTGCTTCAGATCTTTCTTCTGGTGCCTCTGTTTCAGTTTGGACCCGTTTGGCAGCTCGTTTGTGCCGTTGTAGGCACTCTGCTGATGCTCTACAGAGAGAACTCCACGATCCACCTGTCTTATCACATTGCTCTTGTGGCGTTTGCAAGCTGTCTCGTGGTCTCGAATATCAACAGACACCTTAAAAGTGCGTTTGTCGGCGAGATTGGCTGCCAGACCGTCTCTGCTCTGTGTCTTGTAGCCAACTCGCTGGTTCTGTGCTATCTGCAGCCCCAGTCCGAGTTCTACTCTAATCTCACTTTTGGCTGGCTCCAGAAGACGTTGGATCGCGAGATTGTGACCCAGGACAGTCTCGAGAAGACTCCCCAGCCTCTGATCACCGAGAACGCTTTTGCGGACTTCAAGCAGTTCCAGAAAAAGTACCCCGAGGGAACGTCTTTTTCCACGCTGATCCAGAAGCGATACACCTGGTGGTACTTCAAGGCTGCCACCTTCTTCCTTGGTGAAGTCCTCTTCCCCTTTGCTCAGCCTCTGCTGCTCAAGTCGCTGATCGTCCAGGTGACTGCCTACGACGAGAAGCAGAACTCCAAGTACATGTCTCGAGCGTTCACGCTGATCCTGGCACTCGCTGGAATCGACTTTCTGGCTACCCTCGTGGCCACCAAGTTCAGAAGACAGGTCACCACCATGGCTCTCCACATGATGGTCGGTCTGGGCGCTTTTATCCAGGACAAGATCTTCCGACTCGAAACCATGCCCGAGTCGTCGGGAGACATTATCAACCACTTTGCCACGGACATCACTAACGTGCTGCATGTGCCTTACTACTTTGACCAGCTGTGGAAGGCTCCCCTCCAGCTCGTTGTCTGCACCTTCTTCCTCTACCAGCTGCTGTCGTACGCTGTTTTCTGGGGTCTGCTTGTTCTGGCTATCTGTGGACCTGTCTCTTACTTCCTCGCCAAGACCCAGAGCATGGTCTACCGAAAGATGCAGAGCCAGCGATCTGCTCGATACTCGCTCGTCGGCCAGATGCTCAAGAACATCAAGACGCTCAAGTTCTACACTCTGGAGAAGCACACGTTCGACACGATCCGCGAGATCCGAACGCGCGAGATCAACACCCTCAAGCGCGTCAACCAGATCAAGCTGTTCGACACCTTCCTGTGGCACACGTGCATCTTCCTGTGCTCGTTTGTGTCGCTGTACATGTTCCGAGAGCAGCATGGAGGCACTCTGACTCTGGACGTTGTCTTCCCGACTATGGTGCTCTTCCAGATCCTCCAGCAGCCCTTCAAGGTGCTTCCCACGAACGTGTCGCTTCTTGTTGAGTCCATTGTGTCTCTCAAGCGAGTCAGCGGTTTCCTGGATCACCCTGAGGACCCTGTCGATCGAGAGTCTCTCAACCTGGAGGAAACTTCGCAGCAGATTCTCGACGATCTCAGCAAGAACGTCGACCTTGTTTCTATCATCGGCAAGGTCGGTACCGGAAAGAGCACTCTTCTCGACATGGTTGTGCAGAAGAGCTCTGAGGCAGTGGCCTACATGACCCAGGGCCACTTTCTGCTCAACGCCAGCATCAAGGACAACATCATCTTCGGCTCGAATCTCGACGAAGAGCGATACAGACAGGTGCTCTACCAGTGTGCTCTGGTTCCCGATCTCGCCAACCTGACCCACGGAGACCAGACTTTGATCGGAGACAAGGGTCTGTCGCTCTCAGGAGGCCAGCAGGCTCGAATTTCCATGGCTCGAGCTCTCTACTCGGGCTACACCATGTGTCTGGACGATCCTCTGGCTGCTCTGGACCAGCACGTGCAGAACCACGTCATCCGACACGCTCTGGCGTACGCTGAGTCTCAGATGGTGATGGCTACCAACTCACACAAGCTGCTGGAGTACGGCAAGGTGTACAACCTGGACTCTCGAGACGTGTCTGCGGCCTCCAAGAGCCTCGAGGACCTCAGAGAGCCGAACGTTGTGCCTGAAGACATCAACGTTCAGCCTCCGGCTTCTCTGCAGCAGGAGGAGATCACGACGACCGGTCGAGTCAACTGGAACGTGTACCGACGGTACTTCCAGGAGTTTGGCTTCTTCACCTTCTTTGTTTTCATGCTGTTTGCCATTGGTTTCGCTGGTCTCGGTATTGCTGCTGGTCTTGCCATCTCTCGAGCCAACGTTTTCCTCTACCTTGCGTTTGGTCTCTTTGCTGGTCTTTCCGAGATCATTTCCAACCTCATTTTCCTCAAGGGCAGCTGCTCTGTTGGTCTGAAAATGCACTACAGACTTCTCACCTGCGTTATCACGTCCCCCCTTGCCTTCTTCGTGTCCACGCCTATGGGCCGAGTTCTGAATCGACTCACTGCCGATCTCAAGCTCACCGACGAGGAGGTTGCCAACAACGGCCGTCTGTTCGTCTACTCGTGCATCGAGGCTGCATTTGGTCTTGGTCTGATTGTTGCTGCTGCTCCGTTGTCCATCATTTTTGTCGCTGGTCTGCTCATGCTGTACAAGCACTACGAGGCCATCTACGTCAAGACGTCGCGAGAGCTCAAGCGAATTGTTGCTGCGACTTCCTCGCCCATTCTCACCATCCTCGGCGAGAGTATCGACGGCAGACACGTTATCTCTGCCTACAACCGTCAGCCGTACATGTCTGGTCGTCTTTGCGAGGCCCTTGACGAGAACAACAAGGCCCGCTTCATCCAGGGCAACCTGGGCTACTGGCTGGGTCTCCGTCTCAAGGGTATTGGATGCGGTATCATTTTTGTTGCCGGTATTCTTTCCCTCTTTGCTCTCGAGAGCGGACGTCTTTCCGTTGCTCTTCTCTCCCTGACCATGACCTACGCTCTCGGTATCACCAAGCATCTCGACGCTATTGTCTCGTCTCTCATCATGGTCGAGACGAATTCTGTTTCCGTCGAGCGAATTGTCGAGTGGATGGGCAACGAGCAGGATCCTCTGGACTACGACGTCGAGGCCAATGGCTCGTCTGGTATTCCCTACCCTACTGAGATCTCGCTTCTGTCCGACAAGCCTCCCCAGAAGATCTTTTCCCACGGCCACGTCAAGATCGAGGGCTGGAACGTCTTCTACGGCGACTCGCAGGTGCTCAAGAACATCAATCTGGACATTCCTGGCGGCACCAAGCTCGCCGTTGTTGGCCGAACGGGATCTGGAAAGTCCACTCTTGTCAATTCGCTGTTCCGACTCGTTGAGCCTCGAACTGGAGAAGTAGACATTGACGGCTACAACATTGCCAAGATTCCTCTTCTCGACTTGCGAGCCAACATGGCCATCATTCCGCAGGACTGCCAGGTGTTTGCTGGCACTGTGCGTCTCAACCTGGATCCTCACGGCATTCACACCGACGAGGAGCTAGTTTCTGCACTCCGAAGCTGCTCTCTGGACTTTGCGCTGGACATGCATCTGAGCGAAGACGGATCTAACATTTCTACTGGTCAGCAGCAGCTGCTGTGTCTCGGAAGAGCTGTTCTCAAGAAGGCTGCTGTTGTCTGTCTCGACGAGGCTACCTCTTCTGTCGACAAGGATACCGAGAAGGTGGTTGGATCTGTGCTTCAGAGCGCGTTTGCCAACTCGACAGTCATCACGATTGCGCATCGTCTGGAGACGGTGATGGACTCGGACAAGATCTGTGTGCTGGACAAGGGCGAGGTGGTGGAGTACGGCTCTCCGGACGAGCTGCTCAAGAAGAAGGGGCTGTTTTACGAGCTCCACAAGTCGAACCGACTGGACTAGTGAGGAAAAATTAACACGCTTATAGATTAATGTATTTGTAATTGGATGGTTTTTGTATTGAAGTTATTAGATGGCTGTTATCCGTTGTAGAGTCCTAGCTAGTCGATTAGCTAACTGGTGGTTTTATTATTGGCCAATATACAGCTTAAACTTGGTGAAAGCGTGGCCAATACTTTAAAATGTTTGAGAGAATATTCCGCCATATGTATTGGCCATATGTAGAGCATATTATAGTGCAATATTGGTTAATACTTTTGATTATTTTACCACCCTTGGTAGTCTTTAAAGACGGTAATCAGAAGCTGTTAAATCACCTAGAAGCCGTAAAAGAGGATTAATTGGCAAGCAAATCATTCTTAGTACTCTACTTGATCTAAATGAACAAAATGGATACCATGCCACAAGTTTTGACTATTTACTTGTATCAAAGTGCAGATGTAGGCTAGCTACCAGTACATACAGTACAAGTACTCCGTACACACAAGTTCGAATTCATCTCCGGAATTAGAAGAGAGCATATTAGGGACACACCGGCAACGGAATGAGACACTGATTCAGACTGCCTTTCTAATCACCAAAGCACCAATAGCATGAATCTCTTAGGCTCGTAATACTCGCACTGTGCCCCTTGCGGAAGAAATCCGCTATACCTTATGCAGCGCTCTAAGGTGTCTGTTATCAGCAGGGGCAGCAGCTGTATCAGGAGAGCTTTTGTGAAGCTTGTAGAAAAGCCGTAAATCTTCCAGGCGCATGTCTCTCGTCTTTTGCGCCCACGCCCAAAGGTGACGTCACCCATGCTCGTCAGCTGCATAAGGTTCAGGCCCACGTTTCCATCTCATTACATCGTGTCCTGAACGCCTCTTCTTCACACAACACACAATGGCCCGATTTGTTCTTCTGATTGTTGCGCTGATGGCGCTGGTTGCCGGCGTTTTTGCCGCCGAGGACAAGCTGCCCAAGCTCCAGATTGGTGAGTAGTGGCGAACGATCTGCGATGTTCCACTGGGTGTCACGAGAGGCAATTGAGATCGGATGTTGGTTGTTCCGATCCGAGAAGTATACGAGCAGTGTGAAGCAAGTGGATTGCGTATACGGTGGTTCTACGTGGTGACTACTGTGGTGACTACTGTGGTGACTACTGTGGTGACTATGTGATGACTACTGTGTCATGTCTTCCATAGTGGCAATGTCTACTTGACATGGTCTACAGTGATGTCTACTATTATGGACCACAGTGCATAGGCCTACTATGGATACTTCATGTTTGACTGTGTCTAACTTCGTCTAACTGTGATCAATGGTCTTGATTCGTCTACGGACGACCTCAGGGTGTTGTCATAGTCAAAAAGGTCGTTGTCCGCAGCTGACCTACGGCCAGCAGCTCCCTGCGCTCCCGCTAACCCAGGCATCCTCAAGAAAATCTCCCCCGAGGAGTGCACCCAAAAGGCCCGAAAGGGCGACACCGTCTCCGTCCACTACACCGGCAAGCTCGAGGACGGCACCGTCTTCGACTCCTCCGTCGAGCGAGGCCAGCCCATCCAGTTCCCCCTTGGCACTGGACGAGTTATTCCCGGCTGGGACCAGGGCATTCTGGGCATGTGTGTCGGCGAGAAGCGAAAGCTGACCATTCCTCCCCACCTCGCCTACGGCAAGCAGGGCGCTGGCCGAGTTATTCCTCCTGACTCGACGCTCATTTTCACCACCGAGCTGGTTTCCATCGACAATGACGGCGACCGAGACGAGCTCTAAGTGTTTTGACGGCAGTGCGGCTTCTTGAGCCGTGTATGTATCTACAAAATGTGTACTTTATTTGTTGCTGTAATGTGTGTGTTTTCGTAGAATAATTTTAGTTCCGCACAAACCCGCTCCGGCTGTTGGGGGCTTAGCCTCGTTCAGCCCCACACTATTAACCGTAGCGCCCTCTGTACACACGGCCCAGGCCAGACGTCGAAATGCAGTATATATATTTAAGACTGCCATTTAGACACTGCGTTGTTTTCCACACCTTATGCAAAAGCTTCGGCTCCGTCACAAAACTGCATGTCCCTCTACACTCTGGTGAGAGCCGCGGCGACCCACTCGCGGCCTCCGCCCGGCACCAACTACAGAGCCGAAATCGACGACTTTGTGCGCTCCGACGAGCGGGTCCGGCTTCTGGGCGACCTTCCTCACCGAAGCTCGCGCGTGGTGGTGCTGGACTCGTCCTTCAACCCTCCGCACCTGGCGCACCTGGAGCTGGCGACGCTGGGCATGTCTCATACGAAAGATAACTGGTGAGTGTGTTTGTGGTTTTGTTCTTCGAGATCATGTTGAGGACTCGGCATCATGTTGGAGTGCATGATATGACTGCACGGTGGATGAGGTCAAGATATGGGGTTGAACTACTGAGGTGGTGCGAGATGATATTGCAAGGAGAACTCTTCCTCGTACTCTACTCCTACTCCAACTCCTCCTCCGTACAGTCATACCTTTAACCTCACCTTGGGCTTTCTCGGAAGATGATCTGTGAGGTATTTGGCATAGGGCAGACATTGGCAGACGTTAGGCAGATACTAGGAAGACATTTGGCAGACGTTAGGCAGACGTTAGGCAGATACTAGGACGACATTTGGCAGACCCACAACTAACCCAGCATCCTCCTACTGCTCTCAATCACAAACGCAGACAAGAAGCCCGCACCAGCGGCGTTCGACCAAAGGCTGGAGATGATGGAGCTCTTCAAACGCAGCATCGACGCGGAAGTCGTCCTGGGACTCACCAAGGAGCCGTACTTCGTCGACAAATACAAGGTCATCAAGCGGCTGCTGGACTCGCGCTTGCACGGCCACTCGCCACACCTGCACTTCCCCATGGGCCTGGACACGTTAGTACGGCTGGTCGACCAAAAGTACTACAAGGAGCCCGTGCACGAGGCGCTCAGGTCGTTCTTCCAGGACTGCCATGTGCACGTTCTCACGCGCGACGACATCGCCTTCAACCCCAAACAGCTCCCCGAACAATGGCAGCGCCACATCCACATGTCGAGACACTCGTCCAAGACGGACGGGGTGTCTTCTTCAAACGTGAGAGCCGCGGTCAAACACCGCCGAAGGTCCGGAGACTTTGAGCGGCTCATTCCGCCACAGATTCTCGCGTACATCATCGAGCATGGCCTGTACAAATAGCACCACATGTACATACTATATATTTGGCTAGTAGTTTACTTTGAAAAAGCAAGCGTATATCGGCGCTATCGCCCGGTTTAACTATAAACATGGAACAATCGTCATGGGGTCAGGTGTAACGTGTCTCTTACCTCCTCGCTATAGGTCTGGCGTTTAGTATTGTCCGGTGGAGTGAAGGATTTGTGAGGTTATTCAGCGGTCTACTGGAGGCTCATTTGTACTTGTACTCCTACTTCGTCTTGTATTTATAATCGAATTCCCCGCCAATATCTCAAAATATACAAAAGTCCACATCCAGACACTCGAATATCTTTTAATATTGCCACTAGACAAAGAGATTACGTGAACAGCGTAGAAGTGGTACTAGTTGGTTGTGAAAGCAATGGAGGCTGTGGTGTCTTCTAAAATTCACCCCGGTCTACAAAAACAACCTCTCGATAGAACATTTCCAATCACACCACCAATACCATCCTCATATTCGCTTCTGCTCAATATGCACCTGACCCCTTGCCTCCGATGAGATATGCACCTTTATGCATCGAGCGCTGTGAGTTTGTTTTGGGGTGTCCCAATCTGGGCGTTGCTGTGGTAACGCACGTAAACAGAGCGGCCTCGATAATATGCTAAGAAAATAACCTCCTAATAATACCGTCTTAACCACACAACCAGACCATGTCGAAAAACAGCAACCACGACCGCATGGTCGCCTACACCGAGAGACTGGCGTCTTTTGAAGAAGCCCGGCTTCCTCGGCGCAAAAAGAAGGTCCAATGGCCCCACGAACACCCGGATCCCGAACAGCTCGCAAGAGCAGGATTCTACTTCAACCCTCGAGTCGACAGTCCAGACAATGTCACCTGTTTTCTGTGCGAGTGTTCGCTCGACGGCTGGGAGCTCGACGACACTCCTCTCAAGGAGCATCTCGAGCACTCCAGAGGCTGTTCTTGGGCGACGATTATGTCCAAGGAGTGGGAGAAGGAAAAGAACCACGACCCGCATTGCAAGGAGAACATTGGCATGCGACTGACGACGTTCGACAACAAGTGGCCGCTGGAGAAGAAGCGAGGATGGCCTACATCGCTCAAGCTGGCCGAGGCAGGCTTCCATTATTGCCCTTCAGTCGCAGAAGAGGATCTTGTGGGTTGTGCCTACTGCGACATTTCCCTGGACGGCTGGGAACGCACAGACGATCCTCTTCACGAGCACGAGCGTCGAAGGCCCGAGTGCTACTTCTTCACGTCCATGAAGAAGGACAAGCGGACCTCCAAGCGAATGTCTAAGCGCAAGTCTAAGCAGGTTGAAGAGATCGCCTCGGAGGCTGATGACAGCGTACAGATCATTTCGCCCAAGCCCATCAGATCCAAGAAGGAGGGCCGAAGCCAGAACGTCAAGACAGCCCCCAAAATCAGACAGGTGTCTGTGGAGGAAGAGCTCGCCAAGCTGCAGAAGGAGATGGAGGAGGACGGGGACATCAGCGCGGCTGTGGAGGCAAAGGACGACGAGTCCGACTTTGAGCTCGACCAGGAGCTCTCGGAGATGGCGAAGCAGGCCGACAACGTCATTCACAACTTTGACGAGGGCATCAGTGACCTTGACTCAAGCCGAGTTGAGCCTGAGCCCGTGTCCAAGAAGCCTGAGCGTAAGTCTATGAAGCGAGCTTCGCATGTGCTTGAGGAGGATCTTCACCCGCCTGCCAAGCGCCGAAAATCGTCTGTGGTTCCTTCGGCGCCTGTGGCTCGCATTTCTCTGCCTATTTCCGAGGGTACTAACAACTGGGAGGTGTTTTCCGGTTCTTCTTCTGCTGCCGAGGAGGAGCATGGTGAGGAGGAGGTTGAGGAAGAGGAGGAAGAGGTTGAGGAGGAAGTTGAAGAAATTGAGGAGGTTGAAGTCAAGGAAGTCAAGGAAGTCAAGAAGGTGGAAGTCGAGGAGGAGGAGGAGGAAGACGAAGAGGAGGAGGAGGAGGAGGAAGAGGAGGAAGAAGACGACGACGACGACGACGAAGACAACTTTGAAGAGGCAAAGGAGAACCTCTCGGAGGACTGCGTTGTCATTTCTCCTGTTCAGGAGGAGCCAGCCAAGGAAGTCGCTGTCGAAACAGAAAAGGCCGAGCCAGAGCATGAAGTCGAACTCGAGGTCGAGCAGCCAAAGGAGGAGCCCAAACCGGAAACCTCGGCCACTACAGATACCCAGGGCACTCCTTCCAGCTCTGCAAGACGATCCAGAGCAATCACCCGATCTCCTCTGGCAGTCCGAAACCTCAACCAGATCGCCTCCACAAAGTCTTCCACCAGCACTCCACAGAAGTCCAAGCAGTCCATGCAGTGGGAGCCTGTGGACTGCGATCAGGTCTTTGATGTGTGCGAATCGAGTCCACACAAGGAGGCCGATCTGCTGGACATGACCGTTGCCGATTGGTTCGAGCATCAGGCTGAGGAAGCCGAGAAGCGACTGATGGACAAGTGCAACCGGATGGTGGAGGTTGTGCAGCGGGAGGGCCAGCGGGCTTTGAACCACCTCAAGGCTCTGCCCACCGTGGATGGCTAAGAAGAGTATATAACGAATATTATTTATAAATGGATTTCAGCTAGAAGGAGACTCTTGAGGAGTGAGATGTAAGGAGTGAGTGAGAATGAGGTGTGAAATGTGGGAATTGACATATGCGATGAGGAACTAAGGTAGAAAGTGTGAGGTATGAGAACTAAGATACAAAGAGTATACGAACAAGACATGGAGAAGGAAATATGAAGAGAGAGGCAAGTCACTACCCCGTATGTACCGGTTCTTCTTACTTAGAAGGAGAAAGGACTAAGGGCGAAGAAATCTATGTTTTGGTAGCAATAGTTACACTGTTGAATGTCTTCATCCAACGATGCATGCATCCGTATGTCAGCCAAACAGGAAATAGGAAGATCCAAGTCGTGTGACAGACACGTGAAAACGACGCCATATTCAGAGGTACAGCCCGCACCTTGAACCTGAGAGCCACCTCAACAAATGGTGACAGCTCCGACAAGATGCAGAGAACGTTGTCGACCCCACCCTTCAGTGTCATAGAAGCCGTATAGAAGGGCTGTAGAGACCCGTGTCACATTCCGCAGCACGCTAACGCGTGCTTATTGTTATTTCTGGCTGTTTTTTGCTGTTTATTTACTTTTTCTGACTGACATTTGACACAGGCACTTGATGGAGGCACAATGGCATTTTGATGGCACAATGGCACAATGCCAAATAGGCGTCTGTCAAATAGGCGTCTGTCAAATAGGCGTCTGTCAGAAGTAGCACCACTGCCAAAACGTCTGTCTCCACTCGAATGAGCCACTTGCTGGCTACTTGCAGTGCGTTAGACGGGATTGAGCGGAGTCAGTTGCCAAAGTGTTTGCCATATCTGCATCAGGGTCTCCACTTGCTGTTTAGCCATGTTTAGCTACATGTTTAGCTACATGCGAATAGACAGTTGCATTGTCTGTATACCATATTGAAAAGTGGGTCTGTTGTAGGACGACAAGGCCATAGCCGAGAATCTGCCCTTGTTCAGAGTCGAACAAATCTGCCTTGTTTAATCTCGAAAGTACGCCTGTATTACGTGTGACTAGCATGCCATGATCTTACCATTCTCTGGTTCGACTACAGCACCTATGGATCGACTATAACACTCTCTGCTAAAATCATACCATTCTCTGGTTCGACTATGCAATTCTCTGCTTTGAACTTGTAGTATCATCTTCATTCTCTGCCTCCACTTCAATTATCCCATGCTCTAATTCGTACTATCGCATCTATGGATTGACTATAGCACTGCCTGCTATAATCATACCATTCTGTTCAACAATAGGATCATTTTCTTTGAACATAGTGTCATCTTCTTCAAATATGCCATTCACTGCATCCACTTCAATCATACCATGCTCTACTTCGTACTATAGCACATATGGATCGACTATAGCACCTGTGGATCGACTATAACACTCTCTACTGCGATCATACCATACCATCCTCTGGCTCCGCCATACTTGTACCATTCTCTGCTTTGACTACTATAAAATTGACAACGAAATCTTCTTCAATCATGCCAGTCTCTGCTTCAATCATACCATGCTCTACCTCGTACTTCTCCGACCACATCTCAATAGCTTCACTTAAGCCAGACCCACTAAGAGACCCACTCTTAACCCACCCTACCCCTCCTAATACAGATGCGATTTATTGGTTATGTGTCTTGTACAGTATTCGTCTGTGCGGCCCTACCACAGCTGCACGTTTTCCATGCCGTTGACCAGCCCGTCCACGTCCGGCCGGTAGCCCGCGGGCTGGTAGCCCAGCGGCTGCCGCTTGGGCGACCGCTGCTGCACCAGACCGACCTCGTCCATGAGCCGCCGGTGCGCCTGCGTCGTCTTGATGCCCATGAGCGCGGCCCGCACCTTGTCCACGGCCACCTGCCGCGTGTAGCCCTCGAGATAGGGGCTCATGAGCACCTTCAGTACAAACGTGGGCCCGTGGATCTGGTCGGACAGAATGGCATGCAGGTTGAGCGGCTCCAGCAGCGCCGACAGCAGCAGGTCGCGCGACTCGGCCTCGCGGCTCGCCAGCAGCTTGAGCGCCGTCAGCGCCGCCAGCTTGTGCGTCGCCAGCACCACAATGTGCGGAACCAGCCGCGGCGCCAGCACCTTGTGCCGGTGGGGCAGCACGCACGTGTCGAGGTACCACGTCAGCAGCAGCGCGCCGTTGGGGTTCACGGCTAGCTGCGGCGCGTGCAGCACTATGGCCGCCGCGACCATGCGCTGCTGGTCTCGCGAGGCGTGCGCAGACTCGAGACAGGCGCGCATGGCTCGCGAGCCGAACCGACCGAGGCCAATCTCGGAGAAGCGCGCCAGCATCGTCTCGTAGACAAAGTCGGACCACGGCGCGCCAAACTTGAGGCAGCCCTGCAGCACGTAGTTGCCAAACTGGTCGAGAAACAGATGCACCGTGTACGGCCGCAGGTGCTGGACAATGAGCCCGCGCTGGTGCGGCGTGCGCGCCACGTCGATGATCTTCTGCGCCGCCCACGTGCCGTTCTTGTGGATGCCGATGGCGGCCAGGTGCGGCGCAATCTGCTCCAGCATGCGGTCCTTGGCGCCGTCGGAAGCCGCCTCAAACAGCTTCTGCACGACCGTGTTGCCGAGATAGTCCGCCGCGAGCTGGGCGACCTCGGGCAGGATCTCGTCGACCACGGTCTCGATCTCCTCGGCAGCCAGGATGCGCGCGTCCAGCCGCTTGCCCAGGTCTCGCAGACGCGCGCTGTCAAAGATGCGGTGCGCCGTCTGCTCGGGGACCGCCGAGATCTCGGGCTTGAGCTCGACAGACGCCGCCGCAGCCCGCTGGACCGCAGGAGCGATCCACGACAGGTCCCACGGACCCAGCTGCGCGCACACGGCCAGCAGCTCGTCCTGGAAGCGCGTGTCCTCCAGGGGCGGCACGTCCGGGAGCGGCGGCAGGTCCGGCTGCAGGACGCCGCCCTGGGCCGCGAGCGAACCGGCGTGCTGCAGCTCCTCCACGCTCTCGGGGCCAAGCTTGGCGAAGCCCACGCGGCAGGGGCCCGCGCCGGGGAAGAACTCCTTGCCGTTGAGCTGCTGCAGCGCATGCAGGGCCGACTGCGCGTCGGCAAAGTTGATGAACCCGCAGTTCTTGTGCGTCAGGATGCGCGCGCTCTCGACCGTGCCGTACGCCGAGAAGATGTGGTGCAGCGCCTGGGGGGTTGCTGTGGGAGGCAGCTTGCCCAGCCACAGCGATCGCGACGGCTTTTCCTCGTCGTACGCATGGGGCTGCGTCTGCTGCTGCACCTGCTGCGGAGGAGTCGATGCAGAGGCCGCGGCATGCTGCTGATGTGGTTGCGGGCCCAGCGGAATGTCGTAGTCGTAGTAGGGCACGGAAACCGTCTGGGCGCGCTGGCGATGCTGCTGGACCGCCGACGCCTGCGGAACCTGCTGCGCAGGATGCATCTGGGGCGGCGGCATGGGCTGCAGATGCTCGTAGGGGTCGTCCTCGCGGGGCATGGCGTTGATGGTGTACGACCGGATGCGGCTGGGGTCCGTCTTGTTGTTGAGCTCGTGCATGAACGGCTGCAGCGGCTCGTACGGCTGTGTTACGGGGGGGAACGGGATCGGGGCGTCGCCGTCGATCAGCGACGACCGCTTCGAGTTGGACCAGATGGACGATCCGGACAGCGAAGGGTACAGCGACGGTCGCGAGTCTGGCAGAAGATTGAGCGAGCCAGAGCGCAGACGCGAGCCCATAGCATTCGCCAGAGCGTGCGATCCGGGCGTGGACGATCCGGACAGCGGCGACGAGCCTAACGGAGGGCCCATGGGCACGTCCAGAAACGACGAGCTGGACGGCTGTGGAATGGGCTCGGCGGGCGTCGAGGCCATGGAAGGCGCCTGGGCGACCGAAGGCGGAGGCATAGACGTTGTGACGGCCGGAATCTTGTTGGGATTCAGGCTGGAGCCCTGGGTGGAGGGCCAGTCGCGGACAACTTCGTCATTGTCTGGCGACAGCAGGGCCAGCGATCCCTTGTGGTCGCGGTCGAGATTTTGGGTGGTGAGGCGCGACGGGAGCGTGCCTGCACGTGCTCGTGAGCGCAGTGGGGAGTTCCACACGTCCATCTGGGTTAGTAGGGAACGGGGTCGGGAACGAGGGCCGTAGGTCCGAGTGACCGATGATTGTGACCATGAGGTTCATAGGAAATCGGCCAAGTCCGAGAATGAAGTGTTCCGAGTTCAGGAGTAGCCAGTAGAGATGTAGACGGGATCGGCTTGTAGCTGGATATGTTGATCTTCGTCAAGTCTGAAGTCGTGCGGCGTGGTGAGGCGGAGTGGTGTGGAGTATGATGATGTGGTCAGGAACGTGCTGAGACTTGTTGTCAGAAATACCAGCGGAATCGTGCAATGAATACAACAAAGCCCGCTGCATCGCCCTGTCCGACAACATCGCGATTGTCACCAGTCTCAAGAGTCTCGTATCATCCTATAGCCCACGAATGATCAAATGCCTATAGCCAGGAATGCCACCACATCGTGTCAGACACGCGAAGATATCACGAATAACGTCACCTGGTATCGTCTCTGTACCCCAAGCCTCCATCTCTCAGTCTCCTTCCTTGACTCAGTCACAGCCACAAAGTGAGCTGTTCACAGTGGCGACCTTTTCGCTCCTTCTCGTTCGCCCTCCTCTCTCCGCTCATACTCACATGTGTAGATTCAGAAGTGTTCCGTGGCGTGCGGTAGTGGACAGATAACTGAAGCAATGTCGGAGTAGACTCTTTACCGTGCACCTGTGCTCTACGTGTATCCAATCTATGCTCGAGTCAAAATTATGAAGTCAGGTCTCCCAAGCCCACACAAGGTTTGGTCACGAGCTGTAAGCTCCAAGGGGTTGGATCAGAATGGACACTTGGATATAAGTAGGAGTGGGCGGAGGGCTGATTTGGAGTTCCTGGTGCGACTGGAGCCGTTTTGCGCAAAAAAAAACGCTCGCAAATTCGCCCTACAGCGCAAGAACAACTCATCTCACTCCTAGCTCGAACACATGAGCTATATTGACTCAAGCTAGGCTGGGCTGTGGTATTTAGCCCTCTGGCGGTGGAGGACGAGCTGGGGAGCTGCTCAGCGAAGCGGCTCACGTCTTTCTGGCAGCCCGGGGCGTCTTCTGCACCTCCGAGCCGCTCAAGAGCCCGTGTTTGTTCACCTAGTTGAAGCTACTTGGAAACTCAATTGGCGTAGTGAAGAGCGGTACACTCCTCTGGAGACCGCAATTGACGTGGAAATACCGAGAAAAACACGCTGTACGCTCTGTAGACCTGCTGCGACTATTATACTCGCTCGCCTTTCCAAAAAATACCCACAAACACCCCACACTCTCGAGCTACCCCATATCGCCCGTTCCTGACCTTCCCCTTAACAGTTACCCGGCCGAAGAAAGCGCGCTTTTGGGCACGCTCGAGATGCGGGATATGGATATCTGTGGGGCTGTGGGATGATCAACTCAAAGCGGCTGCCCAGCCGGCTTTTCGGGCTTTTTTCGGTGTCAGACTGTCGAGCACTTTTGCCTCTGTTGTTCCAGCGACTTTTTCTTTCCCCTCGGCCTGTAACAATGACACCTGACAAAGCTGGCGTACCTACCGTCAAACTAAAGAGCTCCACTTGCTGTTACTATTCTTAGGCCTGCGGAGCTGCGCGCATCACGCTACACATGCACTCCAGACGCATGGAGCAGGCTGAGAGGTGCTGCGACTGTTGAGCGGTCAGTGTGACCAAATGTACTTTGAGCAACCACGAGATGAAACGGGGGTGCGTGGAGTTGCGGTACGGGTGACCATCAGTGGGTCCTTCCGGGTTGTGATGTTGCTACTTGTACAACTACTTGTACGAGACCTGGAGATCAATTGTGCTCGTACAAGTACGTATAAGAACAAGCACAGTAATTCCTCCTACAACTACAATACAAGACCGATCTCTCGATATTCGTACAAGTAACGCCCTCGGACTTGCTGAACCGGGGCTTCTATCGGGTTCCAGAGACCTGCCAACCCCTTATCGGCCTCTTCGGGATCTGGAAAACCGTCCACACCATCTCCGTATGCACGCTGAAAGGGAGGTCCATATGACCAGGCTTGTGGACTTTTCAGCCGGAGCTCGGGCTCGAGACGGAGAAGACGCGCTTCACCTCCGTTATCACCGTGGCAACTCATTGCCAGGCTTGTTTGCACAGGTAATTTCCGTCATAATATCGACGATAAGCAGGCACTACGATAGCCGGGACAAACGCATAAGAGAATGCTAGTAGCAAGCCCACCGGGCCAGATTGGATAGAAGCCCGATAGAAGACCTGGGCCACCGCCTTTGCGCCCAGAATACGCGTCTCCACGTCCTAGCGATCAACATACCAGTGCGGCATTAACACAGTTTGATGGCGCGATAGCAAAAGCAACCCTCCAGCATGTGCAAGAGAAGCTGAGGGTTGCCAGACTACAGAGTTGTAGTTTGAGAGCATTTCCCAATTGTTATTTCTGTCAACCGCTTATCGTGCTATCGCCTATCCACGTCAATTGCACTTTCACATGTCTCAGTAAGATTGATAATCCGCCCAACCTCTCCACCAGAGTGAAACAATAATACCACGCTGCTAGCGTGCTGTAAACTGCGAGCGACGATTTACGTTGCCAGACCGCCCTGTTGCAAGTACTCAATCTACACATGTGAAACGGGTACGTAGAGTTGTTTGGCGCTCGGTAGGTCCAAGCGAAAAAGCAAAGTGAGCGTTAGTTGGCGTCTATAGCCGCTTGCAACAGAGCCAGAGAGACATCTCCGCAGCAACGTGGTCCAGGCTGAGATGTCCAGAGCGTTTATTATAGAATTCACCGTGGTTCACAACATACTGCTCCGGGACAGATACTACACGATCGATCCGGAACTCGATCCGCAGGGCCCCAATTGATGTGGGAGCGCAGATTCAGGAAGGCGCAGGCCTTGCACAGCCGTAGAGGGCCTGAGGGCCAGTCTGTCAGTGTCAGAAGGGCGTTTTGGCGACACCTGTCAGTCTACACTCCAAACAACCCTGCAGATAAACAATAGGTATTGTTATGCACGGGCTGCGTCAACCGCACCAAAGAGGGCCCTGGGCTAGGGCGTGTTGGGAACAGCAACCCCAGGGTGAAGCGCATCTAGAGGATTCTACGCGCTGCAAGCAACTTTTGCCACCATGCAGACGTTGCTGAATTGTACGGATTTTGCGGTTTGGATGATTGCTGTTCTATACTAGCCGACACTGGTACTTGCAATCGTTCTCCACACCGTAATAACCATGTCTCAGGGCCGAAGATCGGCTGCCCCACGTTCCAGACCCTAAGTAGCCTCGGGCTGATCTTCCGAGCCCAAAGAGAGAGCGGCGAAAATAAATGCCTGAGCAAAAAATAAAAAACAAATAGGCTCGTAGTGAAGGCTCGCTACAGCACATCCACTAAAGAGACGAAGGGTGGTTACGCAAGTCTCAAAGTGTGTAGGTTACGCCACCATTTGCAAAGCGAGCCGAAGCCACGTTTGTGAGGTCCAGGCAGCTTGGTGTGGCATTTTGTTGTGGCATTTTAGAACGTCAAAATTTTCTTAGACCCGGGTCTTAGTCATAGCTACCACTTTTTTTTGTTATCACAACTGCCACAGTGACTCACTAGCACGATAGATTGCACAATCTTAAACCCCGATGTCGGCGTATGTAAGCAACCGTTGACTCGGTGCAGATGAAGGAGAGAGCGGTAAAACAGCCTGGCTTGCACCTGTTTTTCGCCTCTACAAAACAGTAACCGCTGCCCACGTATATTGCACGACAGCAGACACTTTTTTTTTGCTCCAAAAAACCAAGCAAACTGTTTCAAACTGCTCGTACCTGTGGAGTGTACCCCTCTCAAAGAGGCAAGCACTCGCAGCCCTAGCCCAGCCACAGGTGTAGGCACTGCGATACAGGCATACTGTCACAGATCCACAAAATAGGAATGGGCAAAAAAAATGAGGTCGTGTACAGCTCTACAGCGTGCCACAGAGCAAGTGTTTCCGTAGCAATGCATTTTTTGCGTCTCCCTGGGTGCCACAGTTTGTTTTGTGTAACCACCTTACTTCAAGCGCAATAGCCAAATGTCGCCATCTCACAACGTGGCATGGCTTGAGTCACCAATGACTCTATTCCTCGCATAGGATTTTTTTTATTTTTTTTTTACTCCAACTGTGGATTTTTGCGTTTCTGGGGCTTTTCACATTAAGGTTCATGACCCATATTTAATTTCACGCAGACAAAGAATATACCTTTGTGGTATCTTTAGTGGCGTGCTGTGTTGTTGGGATTTACACTTTTCGTTTTGTGGTTATGTACGAGCAATTTGGACCGCCCGAAAAGTGGCTGGCAAGGCAGAAAGCGGATTGAGCGAGATTTTGGCGGAAAAATGTGCCAGAAAAAGTCGGAATCGGGTAGATAGGCATCTCAATGCCTATAAACGTGCTTTTCGCCTTTTTTGCAGCATTTCTGGGGCCCCTTTTAACATGTTCCGAAATCTCCGTTGTGGGTGACTTCAGCTGGAAATGACAAATAAGTCACCTGAAACCTTAATCTTTATACTAAACCTTGGGGATGACAAAATATAGCTTATCTTATCAAGGGTGGAAATATATATATAAGACCAGGTGGTTATTTCCACTATCATCACCAACTTCTTCCACACATCTCAAAAACACTTGAGCAGCCTGGCAACAGTCTCCACACACACGACCAAGCCCGACACATCCTCTCAACCACCACAGGATCCTTATCTACACAAACCGACCCTTATCTCTTGCGCACAAAATCACAACACAAATGGACTGCTTCCACAACTACTGCACCGTCTGCGACACGATCATTGACACACAGCGAAAGGGCAACCGACTCAAGTCCACCTTCTCGTCCCAGGCATTCGACTCGTCTCTTTACTGCTCGATAAAGTGCAAGCAGCAGGATGAGGCTGAGTACACCTTCACTCAGACCAAGTCGCCTGTCTACGACGCCGAGGACCTGAGCATGGTTCTCCCCTCGCATCTCAACCTCGACGACTCGGAGCCCGAGCTCTTTGAGTGCGATCTCACCGACTCGTCTTCTGTCGACTCCTCCTCTTCTGTTCTGTCCCTGGATGCCCCCTTCTCCACCTCCCTGAACTTCTCCCAGGGCGAGCCCAAGTACATTTCCCAGCACAACGCGTCTCACCCCTACTTTGGATCGTGGGCAGCCACTTCACCGCTGTCCAACGAGGCGCTTGTCCTGCCTACCGCATCTCCCATCAACAAGAAGAAGGAGCGACAGTTTTCCTACGCTATGCCTAAGGTCTCTCACCTCAGCCCTGGCCGTCCCGTGATTGCCAGCAACACCTCTCCTCTCGAGAGACAGTGAGCGGAGTCCTCTCCACTAACAAAACAAAAAAAAGCCGAGCCAGTCTCCGCATTGCATCGAGTGACACCCTGTCCCTACTGACGACTGTCTTACTCTCCTCTCACTATTTATAGGCATATTTATTAGGTATATAGAAACATCTTACCACTTACTCTCTGACTTGTAGTTCTTGCTGTATCTAACTGTATCGTAGCCGGAGTTGTACCTCCAATCTATCATCAATGTTATCGCAATCAGCCACGAATTCAATACCCAAACAACGAAGATAATATTGACCAGTCTCCGCAATATCGCACACGTGTGTTAATACCTATCTCTCCACCCTGTACAGCGCGAGATATTATCAGCCCGATAACCCTGATCTGCTATCCGTGCTATTCGCACTAAAACGTCTTGCGGCTAACTCGGGTTTTGAGAGCCGGGTTGGATTTATCACGCTGTTTGTGGCACAAACACGTACTCGTGTATATACGTGTACCGCGGCAAAAACGTCTGAATTCATCTCCGACTTCAACGTCATTCTCTTTATCCTCCTCAATCTCTTTATCTCGCTACCCCAGTAAACGTCCGTGCTCTTTATTCGTTCGCTTAACTCATTCCTCCACATACGGCGGATCTAACCCCACAGCAGCTGCAGCTCCGGATTGATCTACATAACGTCATTGTGGGGAAGCGAGGGCTCGTGGAAAGCACGTGAGGCGATCTCCGGGAATCGTGAGCTTCGGCGGAGACACCAGCGTCTTCTTTCAGCCAGCCATCGCTGCTCTCGGACTCCAAAAACTTGTGCCTTAGAATTTAGCCTGCGGGGACAAAGGGTCAGACAGGTCGGAGAAGAGTCTAGACGAACAGTTTTGTTGGATCAACCTTGTGGAAACGCAGAAAAAAATAAAAATAAAATCGGCACAAACAAACGGAACCGTCGTATACCGCCCAAGCGCTCAGCCCAGCCCCTGGACTCTCTGCGCGCTGCATACGTGGCTACAGGGCCGTACCCCACATTTTGCTAGAGTTTATAGCCTCAGCTAACCCGCACAGAGTTTAATTGTATGGAGAAAGGGAATGAAAAATGCGCGAAAATGCGACAAAAATCCACAGGTAAAGAGGTCTAGATCCAGGCGGATAGTGGGTCTCACCAGCAACAGAATGGCGAATACTTAGCCGAAATGGTGTTATTTGCTGCATCCCGTATTGTCTGACATGACACCATAACATCACATCAAGGGGTGCATTTTTCTCTTTTTTTTTTTTTTTTTTTTTTTTTTCATACTGTACCCCACAGACGGATCGGCTTCGGTCCTCAACAGACGAGAGAGGTGCTTGGCTCATGCCGCTGCTACTGAGACACTCGTTTACTTGTCCTTGACGTCTTGTCTGAGCTGAGTAGGTAATTGCGAGTGAGTATTGGTAATATTTTTCCCATACACAAATGGTGACATAATATCTCTGTCACCATACGGAAAGCTGGGCTGACTGAATATCGCCAGAGAAAACTGCGCAGATGGTATGCTGTACACCGAAATGACCTGATCTCAATACGAGCGAATGTGAATGCTCGCCTCACATACATCTCGCCTAACAGATGCACTCCCTGAGGGCGGATTCCTTTCTTAGCCAAACCGGTAGGCAAACCGGCGATTTGAGCGCGGAAAATGCTCATTATACGCTTGCTGTGTCTGTCCACAGAAACAAATCTGCTGGAGCACGCCATATTCGGACTCCGCAGGCTTCTTTTTGCTGTATAATACATCTTGTGGACCAAGAACCATAAGAGACCAACTTAGCGGGGTGTTAGTCGGCGGACAATAAATCAGGTCGCCTCGTACTAATGCCTCAGACCAAGGCAACTTTTCACGCTGTTTCTCATTTTTTTCTCTCAAGCTCTCGCTACAGCTGAAACACCTGCTTGGCATGCTCAACTATGGTGCCTTTTTTTCAAGAGCTCGCAGACCTCATGTATGTAAGTGACACCAGAACAGCCCGCAAATCCAAGGCGCAATGCGAAAAGAAAATATTTCATCGCCCACCAACTAGGTCTAGACTGTCTCGGATGCTTCGATCCGGCGGCTAATAGGTAGTTCTGAAACCAATACTAATGTAGGCTAGTCTCAGCCCAGTCCAGAAAAGTAGCACTACCACTACGGAGAACGGTAACCGGACCGTCTCATAATCGCTGGGGCAACCACTTACGCAATACAACCACGCCCAACAAGACTAAGCTCGCGACTCGGGCCTCCACAGCTCGTATTCGGCTGTCGTTTCGATCATAAATACATAGCTCTATATCACTCAACACTGCCGTCCATGCTGAGATTCTCAATGGCTTCTCGAACCAGATGACTTCCCTTGGGATCCAGATTCAAAGCAATCGTGTAGTGCTTGACCGCCAGAGACTTCTTGTTGACGGCCTTGTACAGCTGGCCCAGCAGGAAGTGCACCGAGGCTTCATCCGGAGCCAGAGTTTGCAGCAGATCAAACTCCACCAGCGCCTCGTTGAACCGCTGGAGCTGCATCAGGATTCGGGCCTTCTTGTAGCGAGACAGCGCCGACTGCGGCTGAAGAGTAGTGGCCCGCGTGTACATGGCCAGAGCCTGCTGAAGCATGTTCTGCCGCTCCAGAATCATGCCCACACAACAAACCAGCACCACGTTGTTGCTGTTGATGCCCAGAGCAGACTTGAAGTGGAACTCGGCCCGCTCAAAGTCGCCCAGCTTCATGCTCACCATGCCCAGGCCGTACCAGGCGTTGTAGTGGCGCGAATCGCACCGCAGAGCCATGCGGAAGGCGT
The DNA here is from genome assembly GCA_017635955.1 of Yarrowia sp. B02. Lineage (NCBI taxonomy): Eukaryota > Fungi > Ascomycota > Dipodascomycetes > Dipodascales > Yarrowia > Yarrowia sp. B02. The sequence goes on from JAAQQV010000001.1 coordinate 4,338,964, forward strand.
CCTGGGCCTGCTCCAGGGCCTCCGACGTCACGTGCTCGTGCCCACTGAGCGTGTAGGCGTATGCAAACTGCGGATCGAGCGCCGTGGCGCGCTTGAAGCACTTGAGCGCCAGTTCTGGCTCTCGCTGGACTGAAAACGAGTTGCCCAGAACACACCAGGCCTGAGGAGACTGTCGATCCGAGTCCAGCAGGTCGCGTGACAGGTACGCCAGCTCGAGGTCCTTCTGCAGATGCCACAGCGTTGTCGAGTAGACCTCCATGTCTGCGACTCTTGTTCGGTCGAGCTCTCTGAGCCTCGCAAACGTTCTCTCTGCCTCCGCGTAGTTGACCTGCTCAAAGTAGATGCGGCCGACCTTGGCCAGCACGTACGCCGAGTCGCGGTGGATCGACGGCAGGTCCAGAAAGTGCTTGAGGGCCGTCTGCAGCTCGTAGCGCGAGAAGGCGAGCACTCCACGTGCGATTTTCGTGTAAAGGGGAATGGTGGCCGACGCCTGGGTCGCCGACGATGCAGAGGTAGATGCGGCCGAGGCCGTGGAGGACGCCAGAGCTGCTGTAGAGCCTGTCTGGCCGCTGGGGAGGTTGTTTGCGATGTTGAGACCTGCTCCTAGCGTTGATCCCGCAAAGCCAACGCGTTTGGGACGCGATGTGGGCGTGTCGTAGAGCGAGCTCTTGCCGCCGAGGAACTTGCCCTTGCCGAGCGAGCCTCCCTGGAACGTGGAGCTGAGGTTGGACGGTGGAGGCGCGACAGAAGACTGGTTTGTGTTGCTGTTGGAGATGCCGCCTGTGGCTGATCCGCCAAAGCCGAGCTTGCCGCCCTGGAAGGGGTCCTCCACGGGGTACTGGTAGCCCGGCTTGAAGATGTTGGCGACGTTGACGTTGATGCCCATGTCTGTGAGCCGTTCAAACGCCTCCCAGATGAAGGGATTCTGGCTGAGAGCCATGGCGTAGGCCTCGGCTGCTCCGGAGACGTTGCCTGCGCCCTGGTAGAGCTTTCCCAGGAGCACGAGAAACGCGGAAGGGTCTGGAATCACGCTTCTCTGGGTTGCAGAGTGCGCAGTGTAGGTCCCATTGAGCCAGGTCTTCTTGCCTGCCTCGAGCACTCTGGCGCCGTCCGCGTGCTTCTGCAGCTTGAGACACGACTCCGCGTAGAGGTACAGACAGCCCGGGTGCGACAGGTGCGTTTTAGTGGCCATCAGAACAGCCTTGTGTCTCCCCTGGCGATCCAGCACCAGCGCATGCAAATGGACGTTTTCCGGCGAGGGATCGATGGCCAGCATGCGCTCGACGGTGAAGGCCGCCGTGGGGATCAGGTTGAAGTCGATGGCATGCCAGAACGACGCCGCCAGTTGGTTCATGGTTGCGGTCGATGGAGTTGGAAGCGGTAAATGTAAACACAGTCACGTGGAGGTGCAGGAGAGATGCGAGCTGGAGATAGTGGTGTGAAGAAGGATGTGTTTTGGAGGTGTTTGGAGGGACTGGGGGTATAGAGACGTGATTTAATGTGTATATTGTGTTTTTATCGCGATCGGACGTTTCTGGGGTGTTTTGACCTGACCTCTTCCAAAGCGTTATGCTAAGTATATTGGGAGGGTATACTTGGAATTTGGTTGGCTTGAATGTGGTGATAAAGGGCCAATAAAAAATGGAAACAAAATCAAAAAATCATTCAAAAACCACCACCAGTTCCACAAACACCCGATAAGACCGACCACCCACTTCTCCGTCTTATCCACATAAAAACCAACAAACACTCCGCTATACTACCCTACCACCCATGACCTGATCTCATGACCACCCCACAAACACCCAACAATATCAAGACACTATACTTATGCCTGACCCATGTCGAGCTCACCAAGTCACATGAAATGGCGAACAATCAGCCGTTTTACGCTCGCTTTTTCGTTTTTCCTTTTCCAGAAGCTCATCTCCACAAATCTTCTTGCCAACAGCCCTGAGACCTGATGACCTCCGGGCTAGTCTAACACGCCTAATTCAACAAGGCGGTTTTCTGTGGCATTACTATCTGTGTAATATTTGCTGTTTCACACTCTTGTCATCTCTAGCATCTCTGTCCTCGTCACAGGATTGAATAATACTCGAGATGTATCTTAGCTAAACCTCCACCCCGGCTATCTGAATAATATCTCAGCGGGTGAAAATTATTTCAGCCTACAAACAATAGGCATCGCACCAGCCGTGAACCTTGTACTCCACTCTATCGTGCCTGTTCCCCAGGTACTGGCGTCATCTCGCCACAAGCCACAGTGGGATTGCGCCATGGAGGAGGAAGATCTCGACAGCAGAAGAAGCTACAAGCCGGATGACGAAAGCGATGGCGAAACATTGCGAAACAGCTTTCGGAAATTAACAGCTTGATGGTAAATGTTACGGGCGTATGGTGTGCTGGGCTAGCCTGTTTGTAAACAACGTGATATCATCACATTCTTGATACTGGTGATATCACGTTATTACTGGTGATATCACATTACTACTGACGATATCACATTACTCACTGATGCCATCACATCAATATACTGATGATATCACTCTGATGATACACCAGATGGTGCATTGTACGAAGTTCTACAAACATCATGACTACGCACTAAAAACAGCTACCAGTGTAGGTACTCCGTACCGTGCTACAAGACTGACTCAGTTATTCCCAGAGTAATGATAAACCAGTAAATGCATTGCGCTATGATTTTCCTGCGCATATATCCATGCTTGCTTGAAGCCAGCGGTATGTTTGAATCCGAGCCTGACTCGGGGCCTGGATCCATGCTGTGGTGAAACCCAGCTATGGTGAAACCCAGCTATGCTTGAATTCAAGCTTGAACATGCTTGAAGTGATGTCTGACGTCATGCTCGGATTCCATACTTGAAGTCAAGCACTGAAATCCTCCCTGACATCCGTATCTGTCAATCAAGCTATGAAAGCTGCCCAAGCTGAAACCAAGCCCAATCCAAGCTATGCCATCCAAGCCAAGTGCTTGCCCTGACGTCGGCCAGTTTGCTGACCTTGCCAGCAACAAGATGTGTTAGTCCCCCTCTATATTTCCTACTGCACGGGCCACGGCGAGATGGACCGCGACATTTCGTCGTCGCTGTGGATCTCCGGCGACATGGTGTCCGTCTCCGACGACGTGTCGGCGTGCTGCTCGTCCTTGAAGCCCCAGAGAGCCATGTGAGCCGGCAGTCTGTACACCGAGACAGCTCCAGCTGCCAGAGCTACTGCGAGCACGGCAAAGTAAGCCTGGGTCACAGGGAAGACACTCGCGTAAAGAGAAGGCGCAACGAGGTCTCCGAGCACTGTGCCGATGTCCATGGTGCCAATGACGAGCGCCAGAGCGTATCCCGAGCCGCAAACGGGGCCCAGAACGTGAATAATGTAGTCCAGCATGTGCGGGTACGAAACGGACCGCACGAGGCTCAGGACCATTATGCCGACAATGAAGGCCACGTCGTTGGGCACTGTGCACGAGATGCCTGCGGCTACAGCGAACAGAGCGCCCAGACGGACGACATTCGTGTCGCTCTGCTTGATAGATCGTCGGCAGACCTTGGAAATGCCGAGAAAAATGTACGGCAGTAGTAAGGGAGTGCCGAGAAGACCGCCCATGGCCGATACAGACATGCCAACGGCGATTTTAGCCAGATCCAGGGCCCGCCAGTCCCACATGTACGAGGAGAAGACGGGCATGATTTTGAGGGCGGCAGAGGACGCCAGCGAGACGAGCCCGGCGACAGCCATGATGTTTTTGAGCGGCGAGGGGACGGCCTTCTCGGTCAGGTCTGCCGTGGACGAGTTGGGGGAGTACAGCGTGTCCTTGGAGTCGCGGTACTCTTTTGGGGTATGGAGGTACGAGGGGCCTGCGAGCGAGTAGTTGCGGAACTCGGGCAGGGTCTTGGACCACACGTAGAAGGCCGAGGCGAGTCCGAGGGCTAGAAGCATGGCCAGAAGCGGGTTTCCAGACTCTTCCAGCACGCGTCCAACTGTAGATCCGAGCCAGTCCTTGCAGACGATGCGCAGGATGAGCAGCTGGATCAGCGGCAGCAGTCTGAGGTCCGGCCAGCTGGCGAAGAAGCCGTGGGCCGGTTTCTCTTCCGAAACGCGGTTCTTCTCCTCGTCGTTCGTCATGTCGCACAGGTACATGGCTCCGAGCGCGAGAACGGCCTTTTCGCACTGCATCGCGACCGACACGAGGTACAGCGGGTACGGCAGCCGCAGCGTGTAGGTCAGACAGGCCACCGCGACCGAGGCAGACGCCAGAATCGCGCACATGTGGATTCCCCATACTCGGCCCTTGGTATCGCTGGACGAGAGGATCCGGAACGCCGAGTAGATCTGGACGAGCGTGGCCAGCGCCACCAGCCGCTCAAACGTCGTGTAGTGTGTGTGGATGGCCGAAATCTGGCAAACGTCGTCTGCTAGCGAGACTCCAGGGCCTTGCGTAAGTCGCGGAAAAAACGAGCGGCATATCGACGTGAGGTGGAGCTGCGGCGCCAGCTGCGTGTGGATGCCAAAGGCGACAAACGCGGGCGCGATCGTGGCCAGCAGCGTCTGTGTTAGGAATGCCGAGGAGGCGATGGACCTGCTGTTTTGAGACGCGTCGGGGTTGCGCACAAAACCCGATCTCATACTCACGTTGGTCCGCTTGGCCGCGTACGACGTGCCAAAGTTGTTGTTGCTCAGGTACTGGACCACCTTGGTCCCCGCCATGATTATCTAGCCGTGAGAGTTGGTTTCGAGGGCTGAGTCGTAACAAGGCTTTCAGGAGGCCATAAAGTTTGGAGGTTTTGGTAAGCGAGGAAATTTTTTGTGACAGACGATAGCCCGGGGGAAGATATGGGGGTTTTCTGGGCGCTGAAAAAGCTGTTTGTGGCTCTTTTTGCACGAGTGCGACCTCGGGCCGCTTTTATAGCCACCGTCTATACACTACGACGCCCTCTAAAAGTCGGCGCTATCTCTGTTATCCTGCACAAGCATCGGAAAAAGGTTCGATGAGGGGGATCACAGCCTCCAAAGAGAATAGGCAGAGATTTTAAGCGTTTACTTAGCCCCAAAGACGCGTGACCGAGGCGCAGTTTTTGCTCCGGTGGTTGCAAAAAAGAAGCTGTCACCGCAGCAACCGGCCCTGCAAAATTTTCAGCGCTACATATAATATCGATAAGAGACGTAGAAGACGCTGTGTTATGGATAACAGACCACTCCTCTGGCTTGCTATGCTATTTTGGGAGAGGCGCTGCCTATTTGGGACGGAGTGTAGCACGCTGTTCGAGATATCAAGGTACGACAGAGTTAAAGTGCGGAACCTAAGACCAGAGATGAGAGTGATGCGATATATAAGGGCGGCTATCTCGGGAGTGGCGTTTGTGCATGTGGTGTGTGGTGTAACGAGGTACCGTATAAATAGAGCTATTCCCAGGTCTTGTACCTTGAAAGCTGATACCAGAGCGATAAGTAAAGCCCAACTACATTGCTATAGCTCTGGAGACAAGCACAAGTTTAGCTTGCTCTGCAAAACAAGCCATTTAAAATATATGGCTTATGGTTATTTCCTACATTATTTGAGACGTTTAATCCGCGGTGCTCGGATCTATGATAGATCCCTGCGTGGAAGTGGAGATAGTGCCTTGATGCGACATCTAGAACTTGTATCGGTGGAAATAGTGTAGGCAGAAGTCCACAAACCGTTGCAAACGATAGACACTAATACCAGCACTATCGTCGCTCTAGCCCCGAGTCCCATGACGAGGTAAAACACCGCAAGCCGAGCAACTGTAACTTCTCTAACGGCTAGTGTTGCTTTTGTCGCGGCTAGGTCCATCGATGAGTATTTTTCGGGGACTTGTACTGTAGCTACTTGCACAATAAATCCGAGACTCAAGTCTGTGTTTGTAGCGAAGCTCGAAATTCTAGTATGGCTGACATGTTGACAGATAGCAAGATCGACTAGCAAGAGATAACAGATTGACAGGGAGGTTGATAACGAGGCTTGCTCATTATTATGGTGTAATTGTGCAACAAAGACTAGAAGGCGATGTCGTGCTATTCAGAAATGCTGCCTTGATTTGATTTCAGCTCTGGTTCTAGAGCGAGGAGCTATAAATATGAGCGTCAGTAGGTACTACAACTCATGTTAAGATGATACACAGCCTGACAGTAGCTACCAATACCAAAGACAAGTTCTGATACATTTGTAGACTCTGTTAGGTCCAAAAATCTCCGTCAATAGTCTGCTTTCAAATGCTGGCATTAGAGACCTTCACTTGAATCACTATCAGGCAGTGTCTTTAGGCAGCAGATCGTGAGGCAGCTGAAAGATCCACAAGCAGTCCACAAATAAAAGTATTTCGATTCACAAGAACAACTTCTCACTTCGTACATATTCGTATAAACTCACGATGCAAAGATCACGATGAACATGCCCACGTGATCTCTCTACCTACAACAAGTAACTGTAGCTACAGTGGCAAGGGTGTAAATTTCTGTACCAACAGATCCTCTACACTCTCAAACTACTCAATTAAACACTCGCCACCACACTATCCCAGCACTACCACACTTCTACAGATACACCGATCCATCAGTCCACTGTTCACATCTACCACTCTACACCACATCAGATCATCTCCTAAAATACATTAACAATCGACAGAATGGCGGCTACAGGCGGAACTTCACACCTCGTAGCGCTCTGCGGATTGGAAAGCGCCTCGCACTCAGACGGCCCGTCCGCCTAATATCGTCGTCCTCCGCCCCGCTGTCGCTGGTTGGGGTTGTTGCTCTGGTTGTTGTAGTTGCGGTTGCCCCGGCGGTTGCCAAACTGGCCGCTCTGCTCCATCTGCTGCTGTCGCTGACGCTGTTCTCGCTGCTGGCTGTATTGCTGCTTGATGCTGTGCAGAAGCTCGTCTGGCAGCTGAAGAGCCTTGATGTTGGAGCCGCGCACGTAGTACTCGGACACGGTCGCGGTGTTTTCGCCGGACGCCGAAAACTCCTCGACCTCCTTGAGCGTCAGGTTCATCCAGTGGTCGCACTTGAGCAGGTGGCCTCGCAGAGACTCGCCCGATTTGAGCTCCACCAGCATGGGCTGTCCCTGGGCTGCGTTGAGTAGGGATAGGGGAAGCTGTGTTAGCGGGGGAAGGCGTTGCGGAGTCGCCTGGACCGTTCAGAATACTCACCATCGATGGTTGTATGGACAAGTCGTGCTGGCGGTGAAAAAGCCAATTTGGGGGCTAGGGTTGGGTGATGATGGATTTAGGTGTGTGGCCCGCGGCTTACATAACGGGGTGAGTGAATTGCGACGGGCAGATATGGAGGTGGCAGGTGCAAATATATATAATTTTTTTTGCTGTTTGTGTAACCAAACCCAACCAGGCGCAATCCCAACTATATACCCACTACACGGCCTCTGCCCACTCTCCACTATCTACAGCGCAACCATCACCCTGCAGTACCCAAATTACACACGACGCACTTTACCACCTTCCCTCCGCCAACGCGACACGACTACGCGACCATGTCCATCTACAAAGCAACGTACTCGGGCGTGCCCGTCTACGAGTTCCAGTGCAAGAACGTGGCGGTGATGCGGCGCAAGTCCGATGGCTGGGTCAACGCGACCCATATTCTCAAGGTGGCCGGCTTCGACAAACCGCAGCGAACGCGCATTCTGGAGAAGGAGGTCCAGAAGGGCGTCCACGAAAAGGTCCAGGGCGGCTACGGCAAGTACCAGGGCACGTGGGTGCCTCTGGACCGAGCGCGTGAGATTGCGACTCTCTACGACTGCGATTCTCATCTCGCGCCCATCTTCAACTACGACGACGAAGACGGCTCTCCGCCTCCTGCTCCGAAACACAGACCCAATCTGGAGCGCAAGAAGAGGCCCAAGCTGACGGGCTCGCCGCTTGTGCGCCAGCCAGGCCGCATGGAGTCGCTGACTCAGTCGGCGGGATCGACGCTCGGAGGCACGCCGCAGCACTCGCGGCAGTCGTCGCTGAGTCAGCTGGCGCAGAGCTACGGGCTCGACGACAGCGACCACGTGACGCCGTCGCCGCCGACCGTCGCCGACGACTCGTCCGACTTCATGTCCGACGACGAGGTCGACCGCCAGATGGGCAACTACCCGCGGCAGCAGTCCATGATGGCCAAGCCCAAGCCGATACAGGTGCGCGACCCCAAGGACCTGTACACCAACGACCTGCTCAACTACTTTGTGTCTGCCGACGACGAGAAGATCCCGGCCTTCCTGGAAAACCCGCCGGCCGAGTTTGATGTCCACCGCCCGATCGACGAGGAGGGACACACGGCTCTGCACTGGGCGTGTGCCATGGGCCACCTCAGGGTCATCGAGCTGCTGCTCAAGGCCGGCTCGGACGTCCGAGCAACCAACATGTTTGGCCAGACGCCGCTGACCCGGGCCATCATGTTTACTAACAACTACGACCGCAGAACCTTCCCCAAGGTGGTGGACATTCTGCAAGACACGCTGTTTCAGGTGGACCAGCAGGGCCGGACCATCCTGCACCACATTGCGCAGCACGTCAACAAGTCGCAGAGCGCGGCCAAGTACTACGTGACGATCCTGCTGTCGAAAATCTCGGAAAACCACTCGCTGGGCGTGCTGTCGCAGTTCATGGACACCCAGAACAACGAGGGCGACACTGCGCTGCACATCCTTGCCCGCTCGGGCGCCAAGAAGGTGTCCAGGGCGCTCATGGACTTCAACGTCAAGACGGACATTGTCAACGCCGATGGAAGAACCGCCCTGGATCTGCTCGAGGGCGACAGACAGATGCAGCAGCACCCGCCGCCTGCAATGGCGCTGACTCATCACCAGCCGTCGTACCAGATGCTGCACGAGAGCGAAACGGCGATCGCAGCCCACAACCTGGCCGGCACAGTTGTGCACAACCTGCAGGTTTTGGCGCACGCCTTCGACGCCGAGCTCAAGGAGAAGGACGCGGACGTGCAGCAGGTGCGCCAGATGGCGTCCAAGATGGAGGAGGACATTGCCGCGACCAACGAGGCGATCCGCGAGTACGAGGCCAAGCACGGCACCGCGGAGGAGCTGGAGAAGCTGGCGGCCGAGGCCGAGGAGCGGGCCACCACGCGCGTCAACCAGCTGCGCAAGGTGTTTGAGCGGTCGCAGGCCAAGGGGCTGGCGATGCTGGTGGCCGAGGAGGAGCGGGAGATCTCGCGGGAGCAGACCAAGGGCGAGTTCCAGACGGCCAAGGAGCTGACGGACCTGCAGCATGGTCGTAAGGATCTGGTCGACGACGTGGTGGAGCTGTTTGCCAACGCCGGCGTGGGCGAGAAGATGAACGAGTACCGCCGCCTGGTGGCCATGAGCTGCGGCGTCAAGGTGGAGGACATTGATGCGCTGCTGGACGGAATCGAGAAGGCGTTGTTGGAGGGAGAGCGGTAATGGGATTGGTGGAGTTTGGACGTTGGTTTAGGACGATGTAATTTAATGTACAGTATTACAGAGTGGTGAAGTGTAGTGCAGACTGTCAAGGTTGTGATACTGATAAGGTGTTTGTCAACTTACTACTTTTTGTACTTAGATGACCGCATAACAAAAAAAAACAACTTGGAAACTCCAAAGCCTGAATGGTCTGCGTGCGTGGCTTCAAGCTCAAACAGGCTACGCTGTGTATACCTATTTAATAAACTAAATGACCAACTAATTCAACTTCAACTCAGCCAAACTGTCCTCCAACGACTCCACCTGCACAAGCTCAACCTCCTTGTCGATACTAGCTGAAGCGATACAGCCCTTGCTAGCACTGATGCATCGCAGTCTCGAGTCAGCTACGCTGATCTTCTGCCAGACCTTCTGGTCAAACAGCCGCACAGCTCCGTCGTCTCCAGCAATAGCCAGAGTTGTGCTGTTCAACCAGCTGAGTCGTCCAAGACTGTACTTGTCTTGGGGAATGAGTGTAGGGAACGAAACCACACTTTCGTCAGACTTGACAATAATGATTCGCGCATACGGAGTATGGCTCGTCAGACAGGCAATCTCCTTGGCTGCAGAGTCGTAGACCATGTCGAAGACTGTAAACGAGTGGGGCATGTAGTGGGCATCCACGAGAGGAATGGTTCTGAGCTTTTCGAGATGGTTAGAAAGCAGCTGGATAGACGTGCAGTCTTCTCGAGACACAGCAAGGCCATGCTGAGTCCAAGCTACAGCTGTGGGGTTTGTCAGCGAGTCGATGAATGCAACCTGTTCAAAACCATCCTGTTTCGTGACCACAACCTTCTTGTCGAAGCCAATGGAGGCAATCAGACCGTCCTCTGACACGGAAATGCCACCAACAAACCGGAGATGCGGCTTGAAGCTCGTGCACTTGTACTCAGAGTCCACCTGGACAATGGACCCGTCCATACATCCCACCAGAGTGGTGTTGTTTGCTCCTGCAGCAATAACTCGGCCAACGGCCTGAATCTTCAGGCTCTTGACCTCCTTGAGAGACTTGTCGTAGAAGGTCAAGTTCTTGGCTGAGTCTGTAGTGACAACGTGGCCGTTGATAATCTTGGTGTCCACGATCATGTTTTTCGACGTGGTTTTCTGCACAGCGACGTCCAAACCGGTTTCTGTAACTACATTGTCGTCCTTGGTCTCCTTCTTCGGGAGGTAGGACATTAATCTGTGTCAGTAGGGAATCACCACGCTGTAATACTCCCACACTCACTCTTCAATGGTAACAGGTTCATCTTTGATATCACATTCCTGCTCGAAAGCAGCTAGGGTCTGGGTTAGCGGCATTCAATGCGGTAGAATTGCTACTCACATTGGTGTATCCCTTGTCCTTGAGGTACTTTGCAACCAGTCCGTCCATGTCGATGTTGAGATGAGATGTTGATGTCGATATCGAAGTTTATTTGAGATCAGACATGAGATGGTGGATTATAGATCTAGGCCCAGAATTAGCGTCAAAAATAATAAAAAATAATGTGAAAAATCTGCCCTACAATTACCAATCATTTCCACTATATCGCTTGTATTACTCAAAATTCCTTACAACATCACGATCTGACTAAACTACGAAACTTCCAATATGGGAACTGTTCGACTTGGAACGAGAAAACGTTCTAAATTAGAGATTGTAGCTATCAACCACTAATTGTCCACTTCCAGTCTATTAACGAGTCACTAAAACCAACTCCACTAATCAGCCAAGTCGTCAAGACCACCGATTAAGCGATCCACTGCTTCACCACAACTACACAACTCCCACATCACAATTCATAATTTTATTATCCCACCATTAAAATACAATAGTTAGCCCTAACCGAACAGCTCGTGAGCCCTTCGCCGGGCTCCCCCCTTTCGTCTAGACCCCTCGCGGGGCTGGAACCGCGACGCGATGTCCTGCTCTGTATCAATTCGCGACGCCACGTCCTCGTCTCGCCGTCCTCCTCGGTTTTTGTCTCTTCGCCGCGACGGCGGGTCCAGACGTGTTCGAATATCGTCCCCGTCCACGTCCATCTCGTCTGCGCGTCTCCAGGGCGAGGTAGACCGCTCTCGTCGGTTTCTTCTTCCAGATTCTCGCATTCGCGACACTGGCGAAAGCGAACGGTCGTCTCTGCTGCCCCAGCGGCCCTCAAACAGGTCTGCGACTCCTCTTCGTTCTCGGCCTCGCTCAATGTCTTCAATGAGCTGGGGGTCCTTCTCCCACCGACCGGTATCTTCCTCTCGACGTCTTCGCGTAGGAGGAGGAGACCGTCTTCTGCTGCGCGACGAGAGCGAGATGAGGTCCTCTTCATCAGATTCAGGCTGGTTGGAAACAGAAGGGAAAAGATCGTCTCCGTCGATTTCAGACCGCCCGGACGGCTTGAGCTTTCGGCGACGTTCCAGCACCTCGTACGTGTGCGCCTTGTCCTGGAAGCGTCGGAAGTCCTCGACCTTGGTCGGCTCGCCGTGGTACAGGTAGTACTTTGACTTTTGGCGCGCGTCCTTGGCCTTGACGTCGCTCTGGTACGATGTTCGCACCTCGAGCTGGACCTTGCCGTGATCCGCCTTGACGAAGGTCTTGGCTGCCCGCAGCGTCTCGGGCTCGATCGAGTCGCCGTCGTAGAAGAGCGACGGGTCTGTCATGGCCTGCAGCGCGTTCTGGGCGTCAATGGCGTCCACAAACACGAGGTTGACGGACGAGTCGTCGACCCAGTCAATGTTGAAGACGGACGAGATCGAGCACGTGCCGGAGACGTAGCTCTTGACGTCCTTGTTGGACATTTCGTTCACTCCACGGAGGTTGATGGCCTCTTCTCGCAAAATGGGTCCGGACATGAGAAGGTCCTCGTTGGTCGGGTTTCCGTGTGGTTGCGCGGCGATGGAAACGGGCTCGGCCTCCATTTCAATGTCGTCGGCCGCAGGAGCCACAGCTCCACCGTCATCCAGTACGATCTCCGCGTCCATGGTGGTTGATGGTGCGTTTGGTGATGTTCTGTGAAGTTTCACACAAGGTTTCGTGTGTTTTGCAGTGTATGGCTAGATGGCGGTTTTGGGGCTGGGCGTTTTTTGTGTCGGTGTCTGTGTTCGAATTTTGAAGCTATCAGTACCACAGCCGTATTTGTGTTCCCAGTCACGGCCATTATTACATCTCGTGTTCTCGCGATGAGGGGTTACCCGGCAGTCACTGAGTAGAGTCGCACTTTTCAGTGGTTTGGGTTCATGGTCACGAGGGTCAAGTAGGGTGTCAATGCGGATTAGTTGGGATTAGTTGGGATGTTGAGGATGGACGGTGCAGCCATAAAACCAAAAAGTGAGAGGGGAAGAGTGGTTGATTTTTGATCAAACTGACGCAGTCAAACTTTTTTTCATGTCCACCAACTCCGCCTTATTCCCTCATGTCGTTTCTTTTGCCGCTGATCGCATCTCACCTATGGTGTTCATATAGTCGGTTACATATCTATATCAACAAGGCCATACTTCTGCACCGTCGATGAGCCATTTACTCGGCACATGTATTCGTAGCTTTCGCATATAGCTGTGGCTTCAACCCATTTTGGAAGCTCTGAGGCATTGTCTCACTGCCAACACGAATGGAAAACAGTCTGACGCGAAGAGATGATTATCGAGCCGCAGGTTGCCATGGCGACAACAAGTATGACTAAGGGGCACACTTGCTGTTCGTAGAGCTATAAATAGGACGCCATTCCAGCCATCTCAGCTCAATCGACCACCGATCGATCCAATATACACTCAGCCTACGATGTACAACACTGAGGCGTGCTGATATATCCTGAAGGGTCTCTTCCAAGTGAGACACTAAGATACAGCCAAACTCATACGGACAGGAGGAGTCCTGGATACGGAAAGACGCTTCGTTTGATCACCAGATGACCTCACCCTTGACACATCTCCGTAATCATTCGTAATTTCGGTCCATACATACCCATATCATCCCACTACGCGTTCAAGGCATATATCTGCGTCTCGGATCGAGCCGGTATGTACCTGTCGATGTCGATTTAGTGTGGTCTGCGTTTTTCCCTACATTTCCCCTCGATTGTCCCCTCTTCGTTTTTCTGCCGTGTCTCAAAGGCTGTTCACGCTCGGCTACAAGACACCGTTTTGAGGTCTAAACACCTTCGCCACCATAAGTACAAGCTCAATTAAAGAAACATCTCATACGCACGCAAACTCTACCTGAGACTTAGTCAAGACTAACAGGCACCACAGGCTTTGGCCTTTGCTCTTGAACGAGGCTAAACGAGTTAATCGATCGGTGAGTCCCAGTTTTCGAATGATTATTTCAGCGCGATTATATTTTGAGAGCACAAACAGTGCATACCAGGGTGAAGGTGCCAGGGTGAATTTGCAAGGGTGAATGACAAAACTGTGGATTCAACTTCTGATCCGGTAAACCTCCGACAAACCGTATACTCTCAGCTGACTCGAAATGCGACACCATCTTATGATATCCCACCGCACTACAAGTACAAATAGCTTGTTGTCTTTTCCAGGCCTAGCCTCTCGCATTTTCGATTGGGTTTAAGTCAAGGTTTGGAACAACTCATTACGGATAACGGAACCCGGCAATCTATGCCTCGTCTCCACTGTTTGAAAGCTACCTTTGACGCTTGTCCTTCTTTTCCCGGCCTTTCGGCCTGAAACACCGTATCCGGGATCATGCAACTCCTTCGCTGCCAGGCACAAAACGCTGCTATAGCAACCCAACCTCGCTAGCGTGCCACTAATGCGTCTTTGATTTAGACCTATAGACGGCTGGAGCTATGATAACAAATGCTATCGCGCTTCTCTCGGCAAGAAGACGCTGGACAGCCATTCGCCAAGGACCTGGCTCTATACGGCGCTCTGAGACACGTTCATCACTGGCAGTAATACGAGAAGGCCGCCAGGAGTGCGAGAGTGCATTCCAGGACCGTGGCGTCCAACCTACTCGGCACCTAAAACTGGACTAATGGACCAGGTGCAGTTTACATGCCACTAGTGGCATGCGATGGGCTAGCTTGGGCCATTTATGAGGTTTCCTGCTATGCCACCGCGAGCAGACCTCGCGCTGCCTGGGCCAAGGCAAAGAGTTCAAATTACGGCTTCGCTCAGTCTCAGCAGCCAGTCTACATGACAGCAGCTGCTCTTTGTTCCACGCCCTGTGTTAGCGCCGATCCACCGTTACTTTGCCCAAGGTTTGGCTTCCGTCTACTTGTTCAAGTATATTAAAAATCCAAAAGACACCTAAAGGGAAGGAAGGGGGCCGGATGACGTCTGTCTGGGGCACATCCGAGACATGGCCGAAATACGCAGCAGCTGGACCGGAATCAGAGCGCTGAACGAGAGAAGCCTGTTAGCATGGCGTTGTGGTGCTGAGTCTATCCAGCTCGTTTCGCTTGCTCTTTTGGCTGCAGCAATCCGCAGAAGATGCCCACCGACATAATCTTGATGGATATAATTTTCTATACTTAGCAGCCTCTCCAGGCTTCGAATACGCTCTTCAACTCAGTTGAGCAGGTCTAGGTTCAAAGCTTCTGGCCAAGTGCTTGTGTTCGGGCCCCAGAAGCCGAAGCAACGAGTCTGGGGATGAATTCCACGGATATAAGACCGATTTGGCCTGCGGAACCTGAACTTAACGTCTGTAGGTAGTTTCTGGGGTCGCCTATGATCGAAACAAATCTCGATGAAGAGACCATCCTTGGCACTGAGCATCGAAAAAAGTCGAATTGGCCAAAAAAACGAGAAATCGAAGCGCCTGACCACGCTCATGATCCCTACAGGCTCCGATCTGCTGTACGAGCCCCCCCGCGTCGCCGCAAGCCGTCATCGTCCACAGCTATAGCGGCTGAGCTTAAGTCCCAAGAGCGTATTTCTGATCTGCATACATGCGCCCGATCGTGTCTTGAGCTAACACTTGTGTCAAAAAGGCAAACTCTATTTGCGCTCCTACTTAGTATTAACACAATCTCACCCCACAAAAGTTCCTTCAACTTCGCCAATCTCTCATCTTCACCATGTCTGCCGACAAGCTACAACCACCAGCGCACGAGATGCAGAAAGACGGAAATGGAGACGACCTCAGCAATATGCGCAGCCTGTACCAGACCATCAACAGCGACAAGGAGATCATGAGCTCATCTGGCGTGCCACCGGGCAAAGACAACATCCAGCACTCGCTCAACATTCTGCGAGCCGCACAAAGCCACCTGAAGCAGACCGGCAGCGTCAAGGGCGTCTACTCGTCGTCAGGCTTCGATATCGTGTCGTTACTCTACCAGGTGATCAACCGAAAAAACCCGCAGGTGGATATCGGACCCGTGGATCTGTCGTGCTCGTTTCTCGTGACCGACGTGTCCACCGACGACAACCACATTGTGTACATGAGCGGCGCGTTCGAACAGCTCACCGGCTACCCCGAGAACTACATTCTCAACCAGAACTGTCGGTTCCTCCAGAACCCGCAAGGAGCAGCCCGTCCTGCCGAGGCAGGCTTCACAGACGCAGCCTCCGTCTTCGCGCTCAAGAAGGCCATCGCACAAGGAAACGAGGTGCAGGTGCCATTGCTCAACTACAAGCGAGGCGGCGAGTCCTTCGTCAATATGGTCACCTGCATCCCGCTCTACCTCGACAAGCTGGACCAGGACCGAGTTACCCACTTCATCGGCTTCCAGATGGACCTCAACCAGTACCCCGACGCCATTCTTCAGCGTATGCTTAACGGCAGCTACACCATGAACTACCGTCTCTCGTCTATTCCCAGACAACCGCGAGTTATCAAGCCCGCTGCGCCCGCAAGCGTGGATATCATGTCGACGATCACCTCCACCGACCCTCTTTCCACCGAAGAGCTGGTCCAGCGATTCCTCTACCATACCTCCGCAGATACCATCATGACCGTGTCGCTCAAGGGCCAGATTGTGCAGGTCTCGCCAGCGGTATACGCCCAGCTCGAATACACCCCCGAGGAGGTCGTTGGCCTGTCGCTCGCCGACTTTATCCACCCCTCCGACGTGACTGTCGTGCTGCGAGAGCTCCGAGAGGTTGCCATGACCAAGACTCTGTCCACGCTGTTCCGAATCCGAACCAAGCGATCGGGCTACATCTGGATGGAGGCCCACGGCAAGATCAACGGCGGCTTCAAGCGAATGACGCACTGCGTGGTCTTCACCATGCGAACCCGACACGTCGCAGGACTGCCTCTCAAGGTGGTGCTGGACTCTTACGACAAGAACATTATCGATACCAAGCCCAACAGCGAGGCTCTCGAGGACGATCCCTCGCCGTCTTCTTCTGAAGGCGCCACAGCGATCGGAAACTTCAAGCGAAAGAAGTTCTCCGTGCTCCCCAAGGAGTCTGTGCTTCCCATGGACCTGTGGCTCCGAATCTCTCACAACGGCCTGGTGCTCTACACCGCGAAGACCGTCAAGTACCTGTACGGATACAACGACATGTCCATGCAGCGACTTCAGAACTTTTTGGAGAACGGTGACTCCTGGGACGAGCTCATGGAGCTGGTTGGATCCACTCGACGTATCACCACAGCCTTCCTGCGTCTCAAGAACGCCGCTGGCTTCTCTGTCATTTCTCGAGCCATCATCTACCCCGGCGAGACCTTTGGAGGCAAGCTGGTTGACGCTGCTGTGCAGCTGACGCCTCTTTCCGAGTCCGCCGTGGCTCTCATCGACAAGATGGGACTCCAGAAGTTTGGCAACATCAAGTACAAGCTTGGCCCCTGCCAGGACTCCTTCTCCCTCCACCAGGACTCCATTGTGGGCAAGCGACAGGACAGCACAGAGCCGGAACAAGCAAACAAGCGAGGCCCCACCAGCGTTTCTTCCGCCTCTACCACCTCTTCCACCGCAGCAGCAGCTAACATTCCCTCCCCCTCTTCTGCATCTTCCCATGCCTCCTCTGCTGCTGCCCAGGTGGCGACTCCTCCTCGTGGATCTTCCGCTTCTGCGTCTGCGTCGTCTGCGTCTGCGTCGGCGTCTTCTGCGGACTCGGATGCCTTCTACAAGACGACAGACGCAAACCTTCTGTCCATGGTCGGTCCTTCGCGAGTCAACGGCTGGCAGTTTGAGCACAATCAGCTGCAGGTCAACAACAAGAAGCTGGCTGCCCAGCTTCTTGCTCGAGTTTCTGTCAAATAACCCTTTTGACGAAGCTATGATTTATATATATTAGGTAATAAACGGGTATTGTATATTTACAAGTACAAGTATGAGAAGATGGGGACTTAGGAGCCGTGTACGTACACTTCTGGTCTTGTACCTGCATTGAACACTTGCACTTGAAGTATTATGACAGCTCCACAAGTAGCTCGAAGTACATAATTGTACCAGCCTTGTACTGACGAAGTACATACCATAGCTACAAGTACTCGCTCAAGCTCAAATAGTTAGTCATTCATTCGTTAATATAGAGAGGTGTTACGTGCGTCAAGTCAGACATCTTAGATCTTCTCGACGAAGAGCTGGACGTCCTGCTTGAATCGGCATCGGCTGATGTGGTTCTTGACATTGAGCACACCAACAGAAGGCTGGCAGATGTAGAACTCCTTGGGGCCGTCATGCAGAGTGATGACTCCGTCCCCAGCAATGTCAAAGACGCTGCCGGTGAGCTTTCGGTCCTCGTCCTTAGGACCAGTCCACAGAGAAGTCAGGAGCTCCTGGTAGCCAATCATCTTGCCGTCAACAGAGAATCGAGGCCCGTCGTGTTCAGTGATCACGAGAGGCTTGTAATCGTCCTCAAGGACCACGAGAGGCTGGGCATCGTCCTCCTGGGGGGCACGAATGGACTGTCCGTCGTATCCGGCGTTCCAGGACACAGAGGGGTTTCCAGACTTTCTCCACTTGAGGTGGTACTGGTCACCAGTAGCGGCAAGAGCCACGGCAGCGAGAGAGAGGAGAGAGATGAGCTTCATGTTGGTAGTTGAGATGATGGAGAACAGGGAGAAGACGGACCAGCTATATATATCATTTTTTGAGCGCCAAGTCTGGATATGGATGTGTGCAGCTGAGTACATGCGCTGAAACCTCACTAATCGTTACTAACGTACATTTAAGGTACCACCTGCATCGAAAGGCTTAGAGTTCGAGGAGGGTGTTATCTGATGGAGTTCACGGGGGCTTTTTGAGGGCTGCTTTGAAGACAAAAATGCAAGGGAAGTAAAAAGAGGCATTCAGCACCACCCAATTTAATTTTTGTCTCAAAATAACAAGTTTTTAGCCCAGTTATGAACACTCAAAAACCACCTCGTTTTTACAATTAACCGCGCCCACCAATGTTGCATACGCCAAGGATCGGCCTTCTGCACAGAACCCCGAGCAAAAAGCTCTGGTGGGTCTGCCTGACGCAAATTATTGTCAGGGTGGGCTCGCAGCGCGCTTACGAAGCGAACGAAGCCTCCACATTACTTTCAGCCCCCGAACTAGAGCTTCTACAAGCTTTAAGCTGTGCCTGATGGTACCTGCTTTAAACTCAGGTCCAGGAGCTAGGTCCCTGGATTTTGACAGCAAGTGGTCCATAAGTAAACGGTTTGGGATACCCCAGTGTTCCCGATCCTCGGCATGTTTCAGCTGATGCGACTGCTTATCAAAAGAAATGGTACAAACGGTATACTGCGCCTTGTGGTACGTGCAGTCTATAGTTATTTGTCCGTTTAAAAAAGCCCATAATAGTCGGGTGACATTCTGTAGTGACTTGGACCAGTCTCGACTACTTGTAGGATCTGCAATTACAGCTGTGCTACTGCACAGGGTGTTCAAAGGGTGGCAGTCTTTCAAAGCATTGTTATTCTCTTCTACGTTGAATTTATTTTGAATTTATTTGAATTTATTTTATTTTTCATTGTCCTCCCTTTCACTCAGCCACACGACCATTTCCCAGCCTCCCACTTCCTCCCGATGACTAAGCAACAAACTTCGATGAACGCGGATAACCTACGCCGATGACTAAGACACGCTCGTCTCCCGAAAATCGCCCCAGATATGCGCCCAGACCTCCACTCCGTGCCTTGCTACTGACGTCATGCACATTTAGACCTTACTATCAACTGGGCTGCGCAGTAAAGTTTAGCACGCCAAGCCGAACTATGGATAATAACGCGTTCGAGGCTGGATCAGCTGTGGAGAGCGCAGAATTGACAAAATAATCGCCGTGACTAAAACTATTGCACACACTCACTCTCACACGAGCCCTGAGCCGCTCTCTCCAAGCTCTCAGCGATACAATGAACTTTGCCGACCCGCCTATTGTCATGCAGAGTCTAAGCCCGCTTCTGAACTGTAACTCGATTGCTATGAGGGAACGTCAAGGGGCTGAGCAGCTCTGTTATCAGGCGAAATTAATAGCAGGTAGCTCAATTGCTCTTCCACGTGGCGTTTGATTGCTCTTTTCCCACCCCTGGGCTTCTATGTCTCGTTCCCGTGTGTCTTGCAAGCCACACATTAAACCATCTAATTAGTCAGACAGCGCTCGTACCGGTACAACCACAGCCTACAACACAGTCTCAATTGTTTACAATAGGAAAACAAATCTAATAATTTATTCATTCATTGTCTGTCTACTGGAACTTGGGGTTGACTCGGGCAGACTGGAAGAAGACTCGAGCAGCTCCTCCCTGGCCAAGCAGAGTCTTGACCAGAGGTCGCTTCTCCACGGGCTCCTTCTCGTACTTGCCCTTGGCTCGCTCACCGTCGGAGGGCTCGAACTTTCGGTTCTCGCCGGTCAGAGCGTCAAAGGCCTCGGCCAGCTTGGGGGTGATTCGGAAGATCTCAAAGGTCTGGAAGTACAGGCCGTCCTTGGGGTCCTTCAGGTACTGGTGGATGTACACCTGGTTTCGCAGGGTCTGTTCCTGGGTCAGCTTGGCGTACTTGGGGTCGGTGTCGTCGCCGCAGAAGAGCAGGAAGTCCGCAAAGCCCTCGGCCAGCAGCTGGTAGAAGAAGACGTTGTCCCGGTAGTATCGGAACTCGGGCTGGGTGTCTCGGTCGAAGATGGTGGTGTTGGGGTCGCACACGGCTCGGATGATCTTCTCGGCCTCCTTGAGGTACCACTGGTCGGCGGTGATGCCGTAGAGGGTGGACAGAGCGGAGATGGTGGTGCCCTGGTTGTAGGTCCACTTCATGTCGTTGACGGAGAAGCCCTGGCCGTCGTTGTACTCGACACCGTCTCGGATGAGCCAGTCCTCGGGGTCCTGCAGCCGGTGGATCACCCACTTGACACAGTCCCGGGCAAAGTCAATGTAGTACTTGGCCTCGTTGGGGACGTACTTGGAGAGCCGCAGGGCGGCGAGGGCAGACTCGGAGGTGGTGCAGGCGTTGGATCCGGTCTTGCCCACGTGCCATCGGACTCCTCCGGGCTCGCCAGAGGCGTCGTAGCCGGTCATGAGGAACCGCACAATGTTTCGGCCCTTGTCGAGGTACTGCTTGTCGCCGGTGACCTCGTAGGCGGTGATGTAGGCGGAGGCGATCTGCGCGTTGTCATCGAAGTAGATGTCCTTGTTTCCGTCAAAGTACTTGGAGGCGGTGCACACGGAAGGGTACTCTCGGGTCTCGTAGGGCTTGAAGGCGTCGAAGGCCTTGGGGATCAGGCCCTTGAGCTCCTTGGGGTAGATTCGGGCACCATCGACAACAGCCTGGGCAAAGACAGCGACAGGCCAGACACAGAAAGTGCCCTTGTCGTCGTAGCAGCCGTCGCAGGGAGGCGAGGAGGAGTAGGTGCCGTGGGAGTAGAAGGTCTTCTGGGCCTTCTCGACAATGGAGAGGCCCTCAGCGTTGGAGTCGACGGGGTTCTGAGACATCTTAGGGTACGTGTGAGATGTATGGGAGAGACGGGCAATCCGGCGACACTTATACTAGCAACGATGCCAAAGAAGGTTTGGGGTTATTGCTACTGCACATGGACCCGCAGCTGGCCTGCACGTCATGGCAACCGAAGACTGAGAGCGTAAACGCAAGATGCTATACGCTAGCGTGGCACGAGGCTTATGTAGGCAGTGCGAGTGAGCTATTTGGGTCGTCTTTTGTGCTACGCATGCAAAATGCGTCTTAGCCCGGCGGCAATTGAGCCCCAGACACCGCTTCTCTCAGACATCTCTCTTGCTGCCTCGAAGCTTATCACTCCATGGAGAGCGATGGAAGACATAGCATCAAGCAAGGCACTGGGCAGACACACGCCCCGAAGTATAAAGGCCTCCGCTAATCTCCATTAATCTCGCTTCTGAAACATTAGCTCAACTACCATGGCTATCCCTACCCGACTTCTCAAGAACGCTCCCCAGGCCGGCACCCAGATCCCCGTCATGGGCCTGGGTGTCTACTCGTCCAACAGCACCACCAAGTCCGTCAACGAGGCCCTCAACCTCGGCTACCGTCTGTTCGACACCGCCAACGAGTACCAGAACGAGACCGACACTGCCAAGGGCATTGCCGAGTGGCTCAAGGCCAACCCTAACGTAAAGCGCGAGGACGTCTGGTACTGCACCAAGATCGACGACGCCCGTGGGGGCTACGAGGGCACCAAGAGCCGCGTCGAGGAGGCCCTGACCAAGGCCAAGGTCGGCGGACTCGACTACATCGACATGCTCATCATCCACGCGCCCTACACTGCTCCTCCCCACACGGAGACCCGTCTCAAGGTGTGGAAGGCGCTGTCTGAGTTCGTGGACGAGGGCAAGATCCGAACGCTGGCTGTCTCCAACTACGGCGTCAAGCACCTCAAGGAGTTCTGGGACGCGGACACCAAGTACAAGCCCGTGCTCAACCAGATCGAGTCGTCGCCTTGGAACGTCCACCAGGACATCCACGACTACTGCAACGAGCACGGCATTGTGGTCGAGCAGTACTCGCCTCTGATCCGCGGCAAGAAGTTCGACGAGCCGGGCGTCCAGAGCCTGGCCAAGAAGTACTCCAAGACCCCTGCTCAGATCCTCATCCGATGGGGTATCGACAAGGGCATGCTGCCCATCCCGAAGTCGGACCAGCCCGCGCGACAGAAGTCCAACGCTGACGTCTTCGACTTCAAGCTCACCCCCGACGAGGTGACCGGCCTCCAGGACCTCGACTCGTACCTCTACCTCGAGTGGGACCCCACTGTGGCTCCCTAAGCATTGTATATAGTTGCATGGTGACACCAGAAGGAATGTATTACGAATGGAGCTCGCGATCGCGATTGTAGGCAGTACGCAGACTTTGTGGGTCTCAGATTTGGCTTTGGAATACGGAGCCCACGCCTGACCGAAGATCTGGCGAAGATATTAAGCATATCAGGCTGACCGGAAAAATGTCGCACCGACAATTCCTGGAGTTTGTACTTGATTATGAATATGTACTGTGATTATGAATAAAATAATTAAACTACGTACCAGCGAGACTGACCAGCGACTTTTGCGTCTCTGCTCGCGTAGTGTCTCCAATGCTTCAACATGTGTGGGTCTGATGGAAGAGAGATGCGATGGAAGATGATCTGGGGTTTCATAGAAGGCACAGATGAGTTGGCTGTACACAATGGATGACCTGACAGCGGACAATTATGCCAACTCACACTGCCTCCACACATGACAGCAGGAATTACCTTCTGAACTTTTCAAGCTTGTTCAGATCAGATCACGATCTCCGGTCACAAGACCAAAAAACAGGCGATTCCAGCTCACGGAAGCCGGGCCTTGAACTGCTTGCGAGCTTCCGCCGCAGACGTGATCACCACAATGCAAAACACCACCCAGTGCAAAAATAGCGCGAGATGGCAGATGCCAAACTTGGACAGCCCTCGAGCACTTGCGCTCACGGCCTCGTCCTCGCGATGCTTCAGGAAGTCCGCCTCCCGCTTGCCCTTGAGGCACACAATGTCGCGGAAATACGTCTCGTACGTTCCTCGCTGGATGTTGTGTCTCATTGCTCCATGGCGAACGGTCCAGATGACGGCTGCCGCGAAGTTGAGAGGAAGACCAAGAATACACATTCCCTGGTAGACGTTGCCCAGGAGCTGCAAGCGGTTGGAAACAGCCTGATCCAGGAAGTATGTAAGTGCAACAACATAGATGTTGAAGGTCATCAATGCTGGGGCAAACAGAAAATAGATGCCAAAGGTCGGGGTCTTAAGAGCCCCGTAGAGACCCCAGATGTTGACGGAAAGCTGCAACGGAACAGCCACAAACAAAAACCATTCGAATAGCGTCGCCATAGTGGTGTGAGCGTGAGGGTTGGTTATGGCCGGTATAAAAACGAGAATATATAAGGGTCTACCGGATTCAAAGTGTAATAGCGCTTGAGTTGGAGATGTTCATATGACGGTCCTCGGAGAGGTATTTTTTGTGTGCCATCTGTGGGGCGATTTTTCGGAGAAGTTGGGTGATTCGGAAAAAGCGTTACTCGGTCGCAAATATCAGCCAAAACACAGCTTCCAATACACTCTATATCTCCATCTCCATCTTCCTCCAGTCTTGGCACGACTACTTATCATGCATGATCACGCATGTTGGGATGAGCGTTTTTTCGCAGGTGAAACTTTGGAATGAACAAAAAAAAATAAAAAATTCAGCACAATGACAGAATGCATTCGTATAGTACAAATAAATACCCCAAGCAAATCACATACGCTCATCGTCGCCCACGGCGTATCCTCGGGCAATACCGCCTCGTCCTTCCTCCAGTTCAGCTCCCTCCTCGTCGTCAGATCCGTAATCATGCCCCAGACCCTGCCATTCTCGCTGCTGAAGCTGGATCGCAGCAGTAGTGACTGTATTTTTGATCGTGAGCGAGCCGCCCATCGACTTGACCAGAGCCTGGGTCTCCTCGTCGTCGGAGTACTCCTGCTGGTGCAGAGGCTTGTGGTCGATGAACTGGCCGGTAACGGGGTTGAAGAAGGGCTCGTCGGTCTCGTTCTCGTCGAGCTCGACGTTCAGGTCGACCTTCTGCGAGTCAATCTCCCACTCGCCGGTCCAGGAGAGCTCAGGCTGCAGAGCCAGACCCAGCTCGTAGACGGAAACAACAGGCTTGAAGTACTGCTCCTCGTTCTCGAGAATGATGCCACCCACTCCACAGCCGAAAACGGCCCACACGTCGACGACCTCGAAGTTGGCGAGCTTGGCAACGTTCGGCTTGCCCACCACAAACGTGTACGACTTCTTGCCGCTCTCGGCAATGGCCTTCTGCAGCTTCTTTGACATTTCCTGCGTCTCGGCCATGGACAAACTGTTGATGAGAATACCAATGGTCTGGGCAGCTCGCGCCATGTTCATGTACCGGTACCGCTTCATGATGGCGGTCTTGGGGGTCTCAGCCTGACCAGACACGGGATTGAAGTATGCAGTAGCGCCGAATCGCGAAGAGTAATGCAGAGCGAGAGAAGACGAGGGCGTGCCCACGTAGATGAGCATGGTCTCCTGGGGATCGAGATCGGCGTGGGTTCGTCGGTAGAGGTAACCTTCTTCAGACTCGGGCTTGGTCTCCTCCTCAGACAGTCCCAGAGCCTCCTGGGGGTTGGGGATGTACGAGCGGACGACCTTCTTGTCGGGGAAAGCCTCCTGGAGCGCCTTGTACATGCTGGGCATCTCGGGATAGTACTTAGAGTCCGAGTCCAGCAGAATCGTGGGCTGCTCGGACTCCTTGATCTGCTCACTCAGCTGCTCAACCAGCACCTTGGTGTCGATCTCGGGGTTGCAGAAGACGTAGACAACGGGCATGGTGACCGGGTTGAGGCAGGCTGAGCCGAAATGGACCACCAGATCAGCCTTGATGTGGTTCGCTCCTACGACATCCACACAGCAGGGCGAGTAGTTGGTGTCTGCGAGAATGAAAAGCGAAATGGAAGGATCGACGGTCTTCTTGAGCAACCGAACGACTAATGCGGAGTCTGCCACATCGTTGGCAGGGAACTGGAGGGCGATGTTCTTGTATTCGTGGGAGTTGAGGTACTCTGTCAGCTGGGGGAGACAGTAGTATCTTGTGAGAAAGTCGTCGGAGGGTGTCTCTCGGGCCTGCTGGGTCACAGTCTCAAACTGGGCCTCAGCCTCCTTGTCTGAGATGGAAAGCACTGGAGCCTGGCTCATGATTATGCAGAAATAAAAATTCCAAAATTTAGCTCTGCATCTTTCAATCATTACAGTTTAGAGTTTTAACGAGGTTGGGACTCCATTACGTAATAGCTCATTTGGACACCTTCCATTTGGCACTTGCTGAACTACGACAAATACACAACACACAAGATGGCCGACGAGCGAAGCAAACTGGAGCAGGCCGGCGAGGGCACCAACTTCTCGTCCGACGAAATCGACCGACTGCGAAAGCGGTTCATGAAGCTGGACACAGATGCCTCCGGCATTCTCGAGACCAACGAGTTCCTGTCACTTCCTGGCGTGGCTGCTAACCCTCTTGCCTCTCGACTCATGGACGTCTTTGACGAGAACCACTCCGGCGACGTCGACTTCCAGGAGTTCATCAACGGCCTGAGCACGTTTTCGACCAAGGGCAACAAGAAGGAGAAGCTGCGGTTTGCATTCAAGGTGTACGACATTGACCGGGACGGCTACATTTCCAACGGCGAGCTGTTCATCGTGCTCAAGATGATGGTCGGCAACAACCTGAAGGACGCCCAGCTGCAGCAGATTGTCGACAAGACCATAATGGAGGCCGACAAGGACGGCGACGGCAAGATTTCGTTCGAGGAGTTCGAGGCCCAGGTCGGCGGCACCAACGTCTACCAGAGCATGACTCTCGATCTCTTTTAAGTATAGCATGGAATGAATTATGACATTACGACTGGGTGTGATTTAGCGAGTGTGGTGGTAAAGAGTGGTGATTCGAAAGAGAGGAGGACTATGCAAAGTGACAGATTCAAGGTACGAGCTATGACTCGTGCAATATTTACTGTAGCACTTGCGGTCTCTGTAGCAGTGTCTGTACTTATATACGGCACGTAACCGACAGTCTCTTTAGCTCTGACTTGTTACTTGACCAATTACTTACAATTACTTAGCCTTGAATAGAGGGTGGCAAATTTCGAGCCTAGCTTTGGAGCTCAAGATCAGCCTGTCAGAAACAGAACCAACAAGAGAGCACTAAACCTCCCAAAATAACATCGCATCTGTGCGATAAGGCGAACTCGTATATCTGGCGTTCAGATAAGTTTACCCCTGCAGCTGTGTCTTAATATTCAGACAGCTGAGTAAGCCATGCCATGGGTATAAAACTGATGAGTGCTGAGGAAGGAATAGGTGCTATAGCTGCCTGTGATTTTTTGAAAAAATGCACTGCGACTCTTTGCTTGTGGGTATAATCCACACACAGCATCTACACCATATTATGGCAAGAGCGAGACTCAGGTCTAGTCAATAATATTCACCATCGATCATCGAGTCCACTTTATTATATCCATGTGCATTGTACCATGGTAAATACATTTTGTGGTTGTTCAGGCTGTCACAAAGGCTCTTCTTCTACCCGTCAACTCATTGCTTCAATAATCTGCATTTTCGACCTCCTGTGTGACACGAAGAACGCGTCGTATCTGTCAGACAGAACCAGCCCTCTCATTTCGAAGGCACTGACTGACCAAAGACAAAAAAGAAGGTCTGTTTGGGTAAATACACAGGCAAAATGAAACAAAAAATGCCATAAATTGGGAATTCATCAAAAAACGGTTCCTGAATCATACATCCCACAATATATCCTCTCCCCCAACGCGTATCAATTTATGCAATTAACAGCCAGACGCGTGTATATTGGGTGTTAAACTTTGCACTGTACAGTGGCCCAGAAACATGTAGAGTTTCTCATGGCGGCACCTCAAATTATTCCTCCCACACAAACATCACGAACACACGAAGCAGAGAGCCCAGTGAGAGATACTCTCGCCTTGTTGCACTCGCGACGCATATTAATCAGCAACAAAAATGTCTGCGAAAAAGCGCGGGGCTCGACGCAAGGTCGAGAAAGACCCTAGTCAGACGGTCCTCAGCTTCTCCAAGAACAAAATGAAGTACGAGAGACGTTCAGCAGACCCTTCGCCCAACAAGTCGCCCAAAAAAAAACCTCGAAAGACCAAGAACCCGCTGCCTACGCCCGTCAGCACTCACGTGATTCCCGAGACCCCAGAAACCGACGTTTCTTCGTCCATCGCGACACCTCTTCCTCAGACCAAGCAGGAGCCCAGCAACAGCGCGTCTTCGTCTGAGACAGAGTACTTCACGCCCTCGGAGGACGTGTCCATGAAGAACGGCGGCCAGATGCTCTTCATGAGCAAGCTGCAGCAGAGTGTGTCCGACAAGAGCACAGACCAGTCGTTCGACTTGGAGGAGTCGTCCGAGATTCTCGCTCAGAAGCCTGAGGGAGTCAGCAACGACGACCCTCTCGTGATCAGCAGCGACGACTCGGTCATCTGCATCGACGACGACGACGACGAGCCTCCCGTTCGCAGCTCGAAACTGATGGAGTTCCAAAGACGCATTATCGACAGCACGCCGCCGAAGAGAAAGAAGAGACCGGTGGAAGGAGGAGACACAAGCTCCCCCAAGCGCCAAAACACGAAAAAGGAAGTTGCAGTCAAAAAGGAAGCTGCTGTCA
The DNA here is from genome assembly GCA_017635955.1 of Yarrowia sp. B02. Classification (NCBI taxonomy): domain Eukaryota; kingdom Fungi; phylum Ascomycota; class Dipodascomycetes; order Dipodascales; genus Yarrowia; species Yarrowia sp. B02. Next base: position 4,366,990 of record JAAQQV010000001.1, read on the forward strand.
AACAGGAACCTGTCAAACCGAAAATCAAAAAGGAGCACGCCACCTCCACTCCTCTGCAGCCTGCTCTGGTGCGCAAGACTCCCCGTCGAAAGCGCGTCTCGCCGAAAATCACAAACTCCGTCATCGTCATCCCCGAGACGCCCTTCGACAGCCCCGTTTCGGAAAAGAAGAAGAAGCACATCGAGCAGTACTTCAGCAGCTCTCCCACAGTGGCAGACTCTCCACTCTCGTCCGCTCAGGATATTGCCTCGGACGGTGTCTTTTCTTCGCCTCTCCAAGTCCAAGAGTCGCTTCAGAGAACAACCATGTCTTCCATGTCGCTTTCGCCAGCCCAGGATATTGCCTCCGACGGCATCTTCAGTTCGCCCACTAGACGTCCGCGAACTCGAGCAGCTACCAAGAGCTTTGCCGATACCAAGAGCTCTCCCGATAGTGTCAAGTCTCCCGGTGATGATGGCTTTGACAGCGACAGCGACTGTCCAGGCAGCAACAGCTACTATGACGGCATTGACGAAGACAGCGAGAGTGACGCCGAGCTCAAGGTGTCCTACGACAACCTGGACGTCCAGCAGAAGGCCAAGGATAGACTCGCGGAGATTATGGAGAAGGTCAAGCAGTCGACCTCGGCTTCTGGAACACCGCGAGGCGGAAGCAACGAGCCTGAAGACGATGTTGCTGTCAAGTACCAGGTGGCCCAAAAGAAGGCAGCTGAGCGAGACATGCAGCGCGAGGAGAAGAAGGAGGCATACAAAAGAAAGATACAGGAGGAGAAGGAGGCCAAGCGCAACCAGGAGCTGACGGATGCTCCTCTGCTTGAGTGCGAGTCTGCTGGCATCGAGATCTTCTCCTACGACACCAAGAAGATTGCTTTCAAGCCTCGCCACAAGCTGCTGAAGCTGCTGGCCAAGCCGAAACTTGGTATGAAGCCGTCTCAGGTTCTGCCTCGCAAGGCGGTGGACTTGAAGTTTGCCGATGTCGACGTCGAGTGGCTGCTTGTGAAGCTTGCGCGTGAGACCCTGAGTTCTGAGCGACGTTTCATTGTTGCTAATCTCGCGCTGTCTGACGTTCGACTTGACGAGACTCACCTGGAGAAGACCATGAAGGCTGTTGGTCTGCGATACTGGGACAAGCGAAAGGGAAGCCACCAGGACAGATCCAGTGCCTACTCCGTGCTCAACAAGAGCCGACGATCCGAGAGCATGCCGTGCACTCCTGTCAAGGCCAAGCGGGCTTGCAGAACAAACCTCTTCACGCCTGTCAAGTCTATCCAGGAAGAGCCGTTCAGCCCCTTTGCCTCCTTTGATAGCCCCATCTCCCTCTCCATGGAGAGTCCCTCAAAGGTGGCCAAGGCTCCTTCGCCTCCTCCTCCCATGCGGTACCACAATTCCGAGTCTCTCTCTGACTTTTTCGACACTGCTGCCCTGCTCATTGAGCCTGGAAGCGTCGAGTTTCTGTTCCGGCTCCTTTTGCTGGTGTCTTCGGACTCCTCCCTGGACTCTCTGCAGTCCGACACCAGCCCTGCATATGCCGGAATGGCTCGTCTGCTTGCCAGAGACGACTTTGACGCCGTTCGTGCTCTCGACATTGCTCGTGATGCTCTTGATCTCAAGTCTGCGAGATCCAGAGCTCTCAAGGCGCTCTACTGTGGCTCTGATAGATACATGGCCGAGTTTGCTCACACGTGTGCGTCTGTGTTCTTCCTTGAGGAGTACATTTCCGACAAGTCTACCAGCGAGCTGATTTCACTGTGCGCTGAGGACAAGAACATTGTCACGTCGACCTTCCTGGAGCACCTGAAGGACTTTACGCTGGCTTCTGAGAAGTCTTCGCCCTTCATTCGTCATGTGTTCTGCTTCTTCGCCCAGGCTATGGATCCTGCAACTGCCAAGCCGTGGACTCCTGAGCAGATCAGAGAGGTGGAGATGACGATCAAGTCACGGTCTGACTTTGTCAACAACCTCGACGACTTCAAGTTCAACGCCCTGGCCATGTCGTGGTTGACGCGGGTGTGCAACGAGTTTGCCGTGCTCTCTGAAAACGATCTCACCAAAATGGTGTTATAAAATATTTATACATAGATCCTTAATTTATTTTAGTTATCATAACGGTTGTGGTTGAGTAGGTGGTTGTTGTGGCTCTGTAAATGTTCGTTCTCTGTTTATGTTTCATCTGTTGGGAGATGTTTTGTTTCAGTTTAAGTTGTTAGTGAGATGAGATGGGAAATTCTCGCGCTTGGAGAGGAGTAGTGAACTAGCTTGTATGGAGTAAAATGATTAGCCTGGAGGCCTTGGCAGCTTCCAACAAAGAGCTTTCATTTTGGTGAAGAACTCATCATCCTACAACCACTCCTCTGTCTCGCACAAAATATTGGGTTTGGAGGTTGTGTTTACGGCACAAGAACAGGTACTCTTAGAATGGGAAGAAGAGCAGGTACGGTCTGGATGTGAGAACAAAGTGGGGTTATTTTTCCTTGTTTAGCCCATTTACTCATCAGTAAATAAATTCCAGCTACTACTCGACCGTCTAGAACGACTGTGTTATCGCACTAAACATTCGATTACGCCGCGTGCAGATTTCCTGCATCCCAACACATGCACTTATCCACAGATAGAGAGCATCTCATCTCTTCAAGACTTCTCATGACTGCGACAATGAGAAAGGTGATTCTACAGGTCGGCTCGACCCCCGGCACCAAGGAATCTGTGACCGTGGAGCCCGAGCTGCACTTCCGCACGCTCCAAGAGTTCGACAGTCACTTCCAAAAGCTGTTTGAGAACTGTCCACAGACATTCAAGGGCTACGAGGTGGCATTCAAGGAGGCCGAGGAGCGCTGGATGCCCGTGGAGGAGTCGCTGATCGGCAACTGGCTGTCTTTCAATGCTGCAAACGCCCCCAAGTGGTACATTCGGCCCGTCAACCAGGTGCACTTTATGCGGGACCATGTTGCGCACTCGAAACTGGAGACGGTGGCGGACTCTGTGCTCCAGATGCGCGCATACATCGAGGAGGAGATGGACGAGATCAAGGCCCGAGCCGGCAAGGAGATTGCTGCTGTGCGGGGAGAGGTCTGGGCTCTAAAGCTGAAGCTGGATACTTTGGAACAGAAGAAGTCGGGCTGCGAAGACCTCGATGTGATCAACGAGAGCTTCCCCAACGACGTCGTGGCCCACTCGTCACCGAAGAAGTCTCTGTCTCCTAAGTTGCAGCTTGGCTCGGCAGGAGAGCTGAATCCAGAGCTGTTCTCTACCATCATTCAGTTCCGAGTTGCCAAGGGAACCAAAGAAGCCAGCATTCCCAAGCACGTCATTTCCTGCATCAAGAGCCTCAACAGTGTCCCTGTCATCTACGCTCTCCTGCCCTCTGGAGCGTATGAGCCCTGCAAGTACGTCAGTGAGCAGCACGACAAGATCTCGCGAGAACCCGAGTGGGAGAGCTTTTGCATTGGTATCCAGGGCGAGGACGAGCTGGCAGCAGAGAGCCCAAAGCTGCCTACACCTACTCCAAACACAAGCAACAGCTACGCGGCTGCTCTAAGTGGTTCTGCTAAGCCTTCTGTTGTCAAGCACCCCAAACCCTGGATCCCCAAGCCCCTCGTTAAGACAGAAGAGAACTTCCCATCTTTCCGAAAGGACGAAGTAGACGACATCTGCGTCAAGACGGAAAAGCTGACCTTCACGGAGGGGTTTCTCGCTGCCCAGACTACCCCTACCAAGTCTGCTTGTGTCTGGGGAGTTCCTTCAGTTGAGGATTCGCAGGCTTCTGTGCAAGATCCTCAATCCGCGCCAGAGTCTGCTACGGAATGTGGCTCTCCCAACAGCACCCAGTACTCTGTTGCATCTCACACTTCGCCCAAGAGACAGAGGGCTGGCGAAGACTACGTTTTCGTGAACAAGGAAGCGAAGCCTGAACAGTCAGAACCCAAGCCAGAAGCCAGCCAAGAAGCTACGCCAGCTGAAGCTAAGGACGCTGAGACAACACCTAAGGAACCCGTAAATGGAGTCGAGTCTCCAAAGTGCAACAGCTGCGACAAGGTGCTGGAGAAGACTCACGTTCACTGCATCGAGTGTGAGACCTTCAACTGCTGCCAGGAGTGTTTCAAGACGACAAACCAGACGCATACCAAGGAGCACACTTTCGAGCTTTTAATTTATAAATAGGTGGATGGCGTAATTCGCCCGAAAATGAATATCTGACTTTTTTCGTATTTGTTTAGTATTTTTCTGTATATATATTTTAAATTATCCTAATGGTCCAACATCAAAATCCAAACCCAAATCTCACAACCACTTGTCCATGTTTCTTCCGGCAGAACTATGGACAAGGATACTCGAATACGTCGACCTGAAGAGCCTTCAACAATTACACGGCTCATGCGATCGTTTTAAACAACTCTGTGAAGACCAGCCTGAAAGTTTCTGGTACGACACCTTGAAATCAGCAGTACCATGGCATAAGACGTTTCGAGAGGATGGAAGCAGCGATTTCTGGCTGAAAACAGCTGTCACCTATGGAACACAAACGGGAGCATTTGAGCAGAGCGAGCTCTATGTTGGATTCTTCAAGAGAGACACACGAGAAGGATACTCTCAGAAAGGTCTATTAAATCCAGAGATTACATGGCCCACGGAAAACGACTCTGTGTTGCGTCTAGACCTTATGACAATGACCCACGAAACACGTCAAACGCCGGAGATGAGGCCAGAGGTCTCCTCGGTGCACCAGTACTTTTCTTCGCTCGAACAGGATGTCTTCGTCTACACTTTCATGGATAGTCGCGGTGGGATGGTGGGAAAGACCTGTAAGGGAGAATCGGTCGAACTGGAGTTCCCAGACCCGGAGAATCTCATGCTCTACAAGATCGAGTACGGCAACAGCAGCCACGAGGTTGTGTTGCTCTTCCAGAACGTCTCAACCATCTCCAACGTGCTTCTGGCCTACTTTCCCTGCTTTGAGCGGAAGAAGTTCATCTTCCTGGGAGCTCTCAACCACGTGGACAGGACTGTGGAGGTCCGAATAGCTCAGGGGCGGCTGGTGTACCCATGCGAAAAGGGAATTGTGGTCAAAGAAGCTATCTACGACACCGAGGAGCCTTCTTACACAGAAACCATGGTGTTGCCATACCAAGGAAGACTATGCTTCTCTCTGGGCAAGTACGTTCTTGTCTACGGAAGCACAGAGTCCACACCAGATACCCTTCCAGTCGAGATATTCGACCACTACTGCTGCTACTGGATGATAGATGTGGCAGAAAGGAGGGTGCTGAAGTCTCGCGACCGGGCTGATTTCTCACTGAACGCTCTTGGGGCAGCAGGGCCGGTGATTTTGGAGGGCTCTAGTCTCTTTCTAGGGCTCATGACGGACTCGAATCGCTGTTTTTCTGCCAATCTCCACAGTCACATTCAGTTGATCCAGCGCGTGCTTACAGACGAGCAGATCAACCTGTGGTTTGGAGAGCGTGATTGAGTCTTGCATTATTTATTTTATAGCATTTTCAACGTATTTATTTTCGTGGTCGTCGCACTTGTGCTTGTAGTACTTCTGATGTTAGCGCAACATGTCGGTCTGCCGTTTTCCACATTTTAAAATATTTTTCGACTAATTTTCCACCAATTTTTCACTAATTTTCCAACGAAATATTTATTTCCGTTAAGGTTTGCGTATCGTGCCTCGCATCGCCTATCGCGCCACTTCCGGCTCAACTCCTCCGCAAATGTCGCAACTACACCGAGGAATTCATAAGAAGCCCGGCCTGTTTCCCCCCAGAGAGGTCCTGGAGGAGGTCGACGCCGGATCGGGCTCAGACACAGAAACAGAAGAGACTGTGCGTTCAGAGGAGATCGAGGAAGAGGAGACAGACGGACTAGGCGACCTAGGCATGCCCCCGCCTAAGAGAACGACCAAGGCTGCTCCAGTACAGTCATCGGGTATTCCTTCTCTGTCGCAGCTAATTGGCCAGGAGGGAAAAGGCCCTTCTCGCAAGTACGCGCCTGCAGAGTGGCCTCAGTACTTCAAGGAGAAGATCTGTGTTGCTCGCGACAACGACACGTTCAATGTGCTGTACACGCCTCCAGACGACCCCGAGGCGCCCGTCTACGTGTTCCACCACGGCGCTGGATCGTGTGCCGAGTCGTTTGCGCTGCTTTCCGTGCGTCTGCGAGAGATGATGCACGAGGAACGATTCCAGCTTGCTGCCAGTGCCAAGGTGCGAGAAGAGAACAAGCTGCCCGGAATTATTGCATTTGACGCCCGCGGACACGGACACACCGAGGTCGAGTCGACAGACTACTCGCTGGACGCGTTCACCGAGGACTTTGCATTTGTCGTTGCGAACGTCGTGGCGCAGTTCGGACTCACCAACAACCTGATTCTGGTTGGTCACTCGCTGGGTGGTGCAGTGGTTACGAACGCCTCGCACCGCAACCTCATTCGGCAGAACGTCATTGGACTTGCCGTTCTGGACGTTGTCGAGGGAACTGCAATCGAATCTCTCGACAGCATGCAGAAGATTCTCAATTCGCGACCCAAGACGTTCCCGTCGGTGGAAAAGGGCATCGAATGGACGGTTCAGTCGCACACGATTCGCAACAGAGAGTCTGCTTGTGTCTCTGTTCCTCCTACCCTCAAAGTTAACGCCGGACCAGGATACACCTGGAGAACGGATCTCATGCTCACGAAGCCGTACTGGAAGGGCTGGTTCGAGGGCCTCTCTGAAAAGTTCATCTCCTGTGCTCCAGCTAAACTGTTGATTCTGGCAGGCACAGATCGACTGGACAAGGATCTCATGGTGGGCCAGATGCAGGGCAAGTACCAGCTCATTGTGTTCCAGGAGTCGGGCCATTTCGTGCAGGAAGACGCTCCGGACAAGGCTGCCCTGTCGCTGATTGACTTTTGGAAGCGAAACGACAAGACCAACAAGACGGTTCCTTTGTTCGGAGCTTTCCGAGCGTAGGTCTTGGTGGGCGGCGTTTTGTTGAAAGCCATGAGTACCGTGGACAGCACTTTGTTGGATGCCGAGTATCGTGAACAACATTTTGTCGGATGCCAAGTATCGTTCATAACATTTTGTTGACGGCCATATAAGTAACGTGGGCAGCATCTTGCTACGTTGCGACAAGTACAACAGACATCACATCTAGACAAACTATTTATCAATACATTATACACTCTACTATAGTATCTAATCCTCCTTCTTCTTGGTCTCCAGAGACTTGACAATGGCGTCAATCTTCTTGGAGGCCCACGAGAAGCCGGGGTTGATGAGGAAGGGTCGCAGATCGAACCGGTTATCATCGGGAGAGTACTGCTCGGCGTGGTACGAAGGCGTCAGAACAGTGGTCTTGTGTCGGTTGACGGCGTAGAACCAGAAGAACCGCTTCACCTTGGCGGCAATCTGCTCGGGAGACAGCCGGGGGCTCCACTCGTGGTACAGCTTGACGAACATGGAGTAAGGACCGCACTTATCGACCTTTCGCAGACGGCCAAACACAGACAGCTCGTCGTAGGTCATGCCCATATCCACCTCGTCGCTCTGGACGTAGTCCTTGGTGATAGGCTCAAGCTCGGCAGTAGGAACAGCTGTCAGGAAGTCGTTCAGGATAGGAAGATCAAACTTGTGCTCCGCGTACGCAATGAACTTCTTGAGATCCGTCTTGGAAATACCTCCAATGGGGTTGATGTCAGCGGACGAACAGTCGTACTTGGTCAGGTAGCCTCGCAGAGTCTCGTCGACGTTGGCAGAACCCAGAACAAGCAGTCCTCCAGGTCGTCCTCGGCACCAGGGAAGCAGCTGAGCGAAAAGGTACGCCAGAACCATTCGCAGACGCGCCTGGATGTTCTGCAGAGCGAGGTTCTCGGTCGCAGAGCCTCCGTGGACCTTGAAGATGGGTCGCTTGCCGGTGACGGTCTCGAAGAGTCCTCGAACGGCAGAAACAACGGAGTCCATGTTCAGATCGGTGTGGTAGGCGCCAATGGCCTTGGCCAGGTCCTTGGCCCGGCTTCGCGTGTCCTTGGACGAGTTCTCCGTGCCCATGAAGCACGTGTGGAAGATGCGGTTGCAGAGCTCCTTGGGGTCGGTAGGCACGAAATCGGGGTCGCCAGTGACAACCCGCGCGTCCTTGATGACCTGCTCGTTGCCGTTGTTGGCAGCATCGGCAACCAGAACGCACATGGAGTAGACAATGGTGGCAGTAGCACACGAATCGATGCCTCCAGACAGAGGAACGAAGAAGCCAGCAGCCCGGCATCGTCGCACGTAGTCCCACATCCAGCACGCGGGTCCGAGCGCAATCTCCTCCTCGGGCGAGTGGTATCGGATCTCTCGGGAGGGCGTAGGGTAGACCTCGGCGTCGAAAGTGACGGAAGAGGGAGACAGCTCGGCCTTGCAAGTCACTCGAGCGTAGCAGGGCGAGTTGGCGGCCTGCATGCACTGCGAGATCTTCGATGCTCGGTACGATCGGACTGCCTCGAGGTCCAGAGTCGCAGAAACAACCTCGACGTCGTCCAGGCTGAACTGGGATCCCTGAGCGACAACCTCGCCGTTAACGGCAATCACAGCGCATCCGTCGTAGTAGAGTCTGTCTCCGTCGCAGCCTCGCTGGTTCGCGTACAGGTAGATGCCTCCGCACTTGGCAGTCGCCTCTCGGATCAGCTCCATTCGGGTGTTGAGCTTTCGCAGCTCGTGGTGCGATCCGGACGAGTTGGTGAAGATCTCCACACCGTCAAGAGACATGCCAATGTGCGGCGACTGGGGCGTGAAGAGCTCCTCGCACGTCTCGAAGCCGATGACGGCGTCCTTGGTCGACAGCACACAGTCTCCGAAAGGCACAATGGCAGACTCGTTGGCACACGCATTCTGCACAAATCGCGGCAGCGTGTAGTCCTCAACGTAGCGGGCCTTGGGCCAGGGAGTGAAGTAGCGCATCTCTCGGTAGTTGCCGTCGTTGGCAAGAGACAGCTTGGGCCGAATCAGCAGAATCTCGCGGTTGTACGAGATGACCCGGCAGTTGTACTTGACGTTCTTGTGCATTACAGGCATGCCAATGTCGAGAATGATGTCGGCAGTGTCGGGGTGCTCCAGGATCTCCGCGTAGACCTCCCACGAGTGCAGGTACAGATCGCCCTCGAGAAAGTGGTCCAGACAGCCGTAACCGGTGATCTCGAGCTCAGGACCGACTCGCAGAGAAGCTCCCTGGCGCTTGGCCTCCCGAATCGACTCGAGGATCCGGTCGCGGTTGCCCTCAAAGTCCAGAGCCCACTGGTTCAGGTTGCAGGTGGCGAGAGTGACGTAGTGGCCCATTGTGGTGTGTGGTGATGGGATGTTGAGACGTCTGGGTAAGTTGGAACGATATGCATCCGGGCGAGTGCGGCTCGGAAATTGATTGATAGGAGGCAGCATGCTGAGTACGAGTGATATATGCCAGGAAGAAGATCTTGAGGGAGGTTTTTATATAGTGAGTTGGAGCATTGATGTGTTGCATTTTTATCTCATACTCCTCAGATCTATCCATCTGTCTTGGCTCACATCTGTGGGGTAAGCAATAGAGTTGAGATGCGGATTAATGGATAATTAATATAAAATAAAATAAAATAAAATAAATCAAACTATAATACTACAGGTACTATTCTTTACTCTCGCTCGCTCTCACCAAACGCACATGAACGCCATCGGCGTGGCTCATGGTGATCGAATGCCGCACTCTCAAGGGCCTATCGTGATACTCCTCGTCCAAGCCAATATCGCTGTACTCCTGGACCAGCCGTGTGACGATATATCCCATTTCCGTGAGCGCAAACTGCTGACCGAGACAAATTCTCGGACCTCCGTTGAACGGCAGAAATTCCCAGCCCTTTCCAAGAGGTCCAGGGTGGTTTGCAGAGTCCCATCGCTCTGGCAGAAACTCCTCAGCGTCTTCACCCCAGTACTGCTTATCTCGATGGGTCCAGTAAACCGCGTAGTTGACTTTCTGGCCCTTAGGCACGAATATCGGCTCGTCGCCATTAGGTCCTCCTCCTCGAGGAAGAGTAGTGTCTTTCAGAGCGACTCTCAGGTTGATAGGAACCACAGGATGCAGTCGGAGAACCTCATTGAGAACGTATCGAAGGTACTCGCACTGCTTGAGACTCTCAAAGCTGATGTTTGCGATGCCTGTGCCAAAGTGCTCCAGCACAACTTCGCGCAGCTTGTGGAAAATGTGCGGTTTCTGAGCCAGCTCAAACATGAGCCAGGACAGAGTCGCAGCTGTAGTATCTCTGCCAGCAATGAGAATGTTGAGCACTTGATCTCGGAGAACCCGAGGATTCGTAGTATCTCGTGCAAGTTCGTACAGAAAAATGTACTTTTCCGGATTGGTGTAAATAGGTGCTTTCTCAGCTCTGGCTTTTAGAGCCTTGTCGACATAACCCTGGACAAATTTCTGGATGAACTCGTTCACTTCTCGGAACTCCTTTCTGAAAAGAACATCACCCACCACCCAGTAGTTCTCTTGGAACACCACCCGTAATGCTACGAGTCGCTGAACCCGATCAAAGGCGTGCTGGAAGTTGGCTCCAAACTTGCTACCTTCGTCTTCAGAATTGGTCTCTAGAAGCTCCTTCAGACAACCTACAGATTCTCCGAGAAGAAAATCAGTCGAGGTGTCCATGGCCTGGGCAAAGAAGAGCTTCTGAATGTCAAAGTACTCTCCCTTGAAATTATCCACGCACTGCGCAAACTCCTGAAAATGGTGCTCTACAGAGTCTAGACGGGAGATCTGCTCTCGAGAAAATTGAGGTCTCATCAGAGCACGAGAATGAGACCAGCTGGAGCCTTCAACAGTGAAAATTCCGTATCCCAATGACGGACAGATGGCTTCCTTTCTAATTCCGAACGAAAAATCCTTGAATTGAGTCGCTAGGATCGCCTTCACATTGTCAGGATCTCGAGTGACCAGTAGTTGAGTCGGAAAGACGGGATAAAGATGAGTTTTGCCATGATCTTCGAATTGAGCGCCCCAGCCAGCAGGACCAACGTCCCTCACAAATCCAGACAGCTGGTGGACCAGTCCTCTCCAGCCCAGAAAGCCGTTGGACGCAATTGGAGGGTACCCATAGCCTGACTGCTTCTGGCGTCTGTTGAGATCGGCGTAGACGTGCACCTTCCACAGCGCGAGAAAGGCGACAATTGCAATGAGAATTTCCAGCATTGATTTCTTTGGGGTTTTTGCGGAGATCCTAGCGGTTATATCATTTCTGGGACTGTCTTAGGCTGGTTTCACTTAGTGTGCGCTAGAGTTGGTGGGTCGGGGTCGGTGTTTTCGGTTTCCGGTGGGATCTTATACGGTTCTTGACATTCAGTTGGAGTTTGATCTTCAACAAATTTCCTGATCAATCGCCAGCCACTGACACTGATAAGAGCCCTGGAACTCTTATCGTCTTGGTCCAACATGATCAAGATAAATCTACGACTCGCCTCTACAAGGCGATCTAGGCGCTACAGTGGAATATGGGGTGATTATAATGGATTAGTGGATCGGTTGGCGGACTAATTATTGCAATTACAAGCTATTATGATGGCGCTACTCTCGTCTACGAATGTGATACCCTTCAAACAAACAATACTAACTAAAAAACAGCTCTACAGCGTGTCGTAGTACTCGGTGTACGCCGGAACGTTCTCCTTCATACCCCGACGCTTTCTGGTCTCGGCCACAATCTGTCCAGGCTTGGTGTTGGGCTCCAGAGGAGAACCTCCCATGACTTCCCAGTGGTCGAAGATCATCTGAGGGAAGGCCTGGCCTGAAGTCGCCTGTCTCAGCTCTCCGGTGAAGCCGAAAGACTCGTTGACGGGAAGGTACGACTTGACAGTGAAGAGCGGAGTGCCTGCTCGCTGCTCCTCACTAATCACCTGGCCTCGTCGTCGGTTCAACACCGAGTAGATGCCTCCCACGGCGTTTTCGGGACACTGGATCTCGACGAGGAAGACAGGCTCGACGATTCGCGGCTGGCACATGAGGAAAGCGGCGTACGTCACTCGTCTCATTGTCGGCATGATCTGGCCAGTGCCTCGATGGATGGTATCGGCATGGAGAACCACGTCCATCATGTTGACTCGCACGCCTCGCATGCTCTCTCCAAACAGCGGACCGGCCTTGGTCGCCTCCTGGAAGCCTGCGACACACGAGTCCTTGATCTCGTGGAGGTACTGGACGGCCTTGGTGGTGTCGACCAGCGTGTTGGGTCCAGTTCCGTCAGGTCCAAAGCACCAGATGGCTCGAGCGTGGTTGAGGTCCCAGTCAAACTCGTCAGCCAGCACCTTGGCCCGGATCTTGAAGTCTTCTCGCGCAGAGATCTTGCCCTCGTCGACAGCCACGCAGAACTCCTCGGAAATCGGCTCAGCGGTAACCCAGATTCGGTTGTGCTTGTTCGCCGACTTGCTGAGCGCTCGGGTCTCGGACTTCTCGGAGATGGTCTCCCGGTACGAGACGACAGGCGGCGACTTCTTGAGCGGAATGCCAGCGTGGTCCTGCTCCAGATCCAGCAGACAGATCTCGAGATGGAGCTCTCCTGTGCCTGCGACAATGTGCTCTCCAGACTCGGAGATGAAGGTCAGCACACACGGATCCGACTTGGAGAGTCGCTTGAGACCCTCAACGAGCTTGGGCAGATCGTTGGCGTTCTGGACCTCGACAGCAACCTGGACGACCGGCGAGACAGAGAACTTCATCACCTTGAGGTTGTGGGCCGCCTCGTCGGTGGTTAGAGTGCCGCTCTTGAGCAGGAACTGGTCGATACCGACAAGACCGACAATGTTGCCGGCAGGAACATCGTCAATGGGCTCGACGGTTCGGCCCATCATCAACACGGTTCGCTGGATCGCCTTGACGAACAGATCGTCCTTCTTGCCAGGCACGTAGTTGGGGCCCTGGATGCGGACCTTCATGCCGGACTTGACGGTGCCTGCAAACACTCGGCCAAATGCGTAGAAGCGGCCCTTGTCGGAGGTAGGCACCATCTTTGACACGTAGAGCATCAGGTCGGCGTTGGGGTCGCAGTTCTGGATGGCCACACCGTTGGCATCGGAGACGTCTCCCTCGTAAAGCACCTCGGCTCGGTACTTCTGGGCCGTCACTGGAGAAGGCAGGTGGATAACAATCATCTCGAGGAGAGCATCTGCAGCAGGCAGGAACTTGCGCATCGCCACCTTGAGCAGCGACTTGCCCTCGAGCTCCTTCTCGTCGCCCTTGAGCGAGATGTTGAGCTTCTCGAGCAGCGTGGGCACGTCGTTACTCTTGAAGTTCATGATGGCGTTGAAGATGGTGAAGATGGGGTCGAGCACAAACATGTTGAATCCCCGCTCCAGCTCGTTGCCGTTCTCGTCCTTGGACTTGTGCGACCACTTCTTCGTCTTGGGGTTGAAGAAGTTGTCGCCCCACAGCCGCTGCATCATCTTGTTCTGGTCCACGCCAAACTTCTTGGCGTATCGAACGGCAAACTGGCGAATGGTAAAGGCCCAGCCGTGGAGACCAGAGGCAAACGCAACGGTGCCCTTCTCGGGGTACACCTGGCAGTTTCCGAGGGCCTTGTCAAAGTAGGTGGCAATGATGACGTTGACGGACTCGACGGTTCGCGAGAAGGTCTTGTACAGGTCCTCCTTGGTGCACTGGAGCTCGAGCAGCGCTCGGTCGACCTTGTTGATGACACAAACAGGCTTGATTCGCTCGGCCAGAGCCTGTCGAAGCACAGTCTCGGTCTGGACACAGACACCCTCGATACAGTCGACGACAACCAGAGCTCCGTCCGTGACTCGCAGAGCAGCCGTGACTTCGGAGGAGAAGTCGACGTGGCCGGGGGAGTCGATCAGGTTGACGAGAAACTCGTTGCCAACGGTCTTCTGCTCAATCTGGTTGACGTAGTCGTCGGAAAGTTGAGCATAGAGAGAAATGGCAGTCGACTTGATGGTGATACCTCGCTCCTGCTCGTCCTTTCGAGTGTCGGTGAAACGGGCCTCGCCAGCCTTGGCAGCAGAGATGATGCCTGCGTTCTGGACGAGAGAGTCGGTGAGAGTGGACTTGCCGTGATCAACGTGCGCAATGACCGACATGTTACGCACGTTGGTCACCTTGTCCATCAAGGCTCTCATCTGGTCTACGGTGAAGTTGACCATGGTGGAAACGGGATTCTGAAATGTTTGGAAGAAGTTGTAGCTGGTGGAGTTCGATTGAAGTGAACAATTGTCCTCTCGTCTCGCCTCTCACAATATATACGCCCTCAATATTTTTCCCCACATTTCCCCAGGCTTAAACTACCAAACTGGTCACGCTAGTGGAACCCCTCACGTTTCAAGGAGAAGAGGGGAATGCTCAGAGTTGTTGAATATGGTCATGGCGTTGGTTGTTTTCTCTCTGCTCTTTTTCCTCTGCTCTTTTTTCTTCCACCAACGTTTTGTAGTTCGTTTGAACGTCCTAAACCGCCATCCTAGAGACCAGTCTGCTGTTCACGTAGTGGTTTCCTGGGGGAGGGGAGAAACATAATTGGCACTTATTTCCTTGTGTCAATCGGGCTTCTTTTGTTGTCGACGGCAAAATCGAGGGCTTTTTTCTTTTCTCTTCCTCTTCTGCCTGCTTTGTCCATCAGGGAAGATGCAGTTTCTTTAGGCAGTAACAGGGTTCTTGAGGTTGGTCGCATGACCAGGTCCACCAGTGCCTTGATCCTGCACCACTTACATAATCAGGGTAAATTAAGGTTCCCCCTTGTTCATGTTCATGATGCCCTAGAGAGAGCTCAGAGCTAGTGCAAACAGTAGGAGCAAGAGTGGGCGGCGTTGTGTTCATTTTTGCTTGAAAGTGGCTTCTAATAAGTCAATTGGTCCGTACGGTGTAGAAATATAAGCGTAGAGAGGTTCAATTAAGGGTAGGAGGCGTGGCTGAGCCGTAAAAATCGCTATAATACCAGGAGATCTATTAAAGAGCCTTACCACAGTACATCTGTGTACACTTGAGCTATAGGAGCCGTATTATGGAGTCTAGCACCGCTATTATTGTGAGTCGACTCTGACGTGTTGAAAGACAACAGTGTCTCACAGAGATGTCACTCTGATGTGGGGGTTGCGCATGGTTTGAGGGCACAGTGAGAGATTGTTTGGGCAGAGGAAGGGATAATTGAGGTCTCCAGCACCTTTTTGAAGCTTTCAGGCCAAAATTGCAGTTTTCTGCTCATTTATGACTTTCTTATGGGTTCTGTATATCCACTTGGGGAGGGATTTGAGCAAGAAGAGGAGAAATGACGCATTTGGAGTTTTTATCACTCACAACAGCTCAGGATTGTCTGAAATAGTACAAGTACTTGTAAAAGATTGCGTTCAATAATACCAAAAGCACCCGATGAAGGGCTTCAAGGATTTGGTTGCCAGGACAACCATAATTTTTAAACTATTGCAAACAAACACCTTAAATTTACTTGAGGATTAGTTACACAAGATGCAACAGCAGGAGAAACGAGCCTGGCGGCTGGAATGGGGTGGTGATATTTTTATAGAGATATAAATAAGACACAAGAGGCCTAGAGACTTCGTTTTTAAAACAGTTTGCACTTCTGTAGCCTCTACAAAAGCAGATTTTGTTCATTTGCAACAAACTATAGACACAAACCACCGCGAAGTGACGATGTGGCGATGGTGAAGGGCTATCGATGGTTTAAGATCAATTACAAAGTGATATTTAGATAGGAGACGCAGTTTGTATCACGTTTCCAAAGTTTCTATGGAGTAAAACACCCAGTATTACCCTCGTCTGAACCCCCACAATCACCACGACTCCAGCAAGCTATCTCACGTGGTTCACTCTAAAAAGACCGTGCATAAGTTACACAAAAGGACCTCCCTGTTTATATAAACACCTTCTACGTCCCCTTCTCTCTCTTCTTCTCCATCACTCTCAGGATTCCACACCTCTACCCACCCACGGCATCCCACACAGCACTCCACTCAGCAACACAGCAGTCACCACAGCAACAGCAGTCAGCAGCGCTCCCATTGGCCTCTGTGCTTCACCCTGCATCGCCTCATCGTGAGTATCACTCCTGTCGTCGTCCAAAGGTATCTTGCCAGTAAGGTATCGTTAGCGCTCGTCACCACGCCGTCAATCCAGTGTTGGGGAGCCTGTACTCTTCTAGGTATCTCCCTAGCGAGTCAACCGTCGACCTCTACGCTTCTGCTAACTCAAGCCCTCACCACTTGACAGTCTTTGGACAAGACTGCCTCACCACCATGCCCTCATGAAGGAATCTGGATGTGGCAGCACGAGTCAGGACCACATAGCGCGGAAGCAGGTATCTGCTGCTCCGTCTATGCCTTTCTCGAGCTGGTTGGACGTCTACCTATCCGTCAGTCCCGTGCTTCACCGACACTGTTGGCGGGCCGATAGAATCTTGTGCGGACGTTTGACGAGCTAGCTGCCACTTCGAGATGACTTCATGGTGGGCATTGTGGTGAACATCAACGACAGGCGCCAGACATGTTACCCAGACCTCCGTTCAAGGACGTGAACGAGTGACAACACAACCTCTTCCAGCGAGTATCATCCAACCCCTTCTTCTCGTGCCAGGCCCATCGTTAGTGCCTGCCTCCATGATGCATGTGTCGATGCCTGTGGACAACCTAGCACTCTCTGAGCAACCAGCCCGACTTGATCGAAATCTCTCTTCCATTACTAACCCATAGAGCATTTGGATGGATCTGTGTGTGAATCCATGTTCACACACATTCACACACAGATCCCGGGCTCCTTAGATAGGTAATGAATGAACCATGTCGTCTCCACCGATCGCGTAGTGCCGTACTTGCAAATCTGCGCAGTTGTCAGAGGTCATGCACTTTTCCCGGGGTGTAGTGTTTTTCTATATATACCTTTATACGGCACATTTGCAGGAGAATATGAATAGACATAGGCACGGAGTGTAACCTTGAGGTGTCGAGATAGGGGCTTTAAGTCTGGATCAGAGTCTTATCTGGATCAGTAGCTGCTGCGATAGCCCTCTTTGTCTCTCGTGATGGTCGCTACTTGCATTTTGCTCTAATATTCCGGCTATTTTTCGGTTTATTTTTTTTCGCACAGCCCAAGTCAGTTGACGTCGGAATCTGCAACATTCTCATCTTCCGAAGAGCTTCCAAAGTTGCACACCCACCAGAAAGTTGGGACTTGGGAGCACCCAAAAATAGCACAGCCCAGAAACCTAGAGGCTCCATGGGGCGAGAGATATGCCTGCTACGGCCTGAAACAGGGATCCGGAGCAGGTCAGAGTGCTCCACGAGCAACTGTCGACCTTCCGGGCTTCTTTGTACTATCTAGTGTCTAGATCAAGCTTTCTGGCATTAGAGCCTTGTATAGAGCTTGACAGTGGGTATGGGAGAAAGTCTAACCAGCATGAAGATACCTGCCAAAGTGCATGTGAATTGAGAAGTGCTCTCCCAAAACTACCCCGGAACTAGTGACCGCTGGTGGTCCTCCTCCACTCCGCTTCCTTGTCTTGGCTGCAGACCCGGCAATCCCTGCTTCCATCTGACGTCGTTGTGCTTGTCTGGCTGCATGCTGGCTGCAGCGAGCTCTCGCTCGTGCATGTCCGTACATAAACGCTAAGCCGCAATCTAGCTAGCTCAGCGACCATTTTTATTTTTACCCAGCATCCACCTCTCCATCTCTGCTACCCACGACACCCTACCATGGAAGAAGATGCGCCTCCTTCCTACACCCCCCGTCCCACGGGCGATTCCGTCACCGTGAGGGCCTACACCACCTACCACGAGGGAGCCTCGCCTCAGGAAAACCACCGGCTCAATGAAGAAGCCCGAATCACACAGCAGCGAACGGGTCAGGGCCTCCAATCGGCTACTTCTGTCCAGTCGCTCATTTTGCCGGCTTCTCCGGTCTCTTCTTCGGCTCCTACGTTGCCTGGAAACGTCACTGGAAGACCGGTCCAGTCGCTGGTTCTCCCCAGTGCTTCCAGAACTCACGGCAGATCGCGCTCAGCGACGTCCCTGGCGCCTCCTAGACCGACCGCCCGTCGAATGAGCCCGTCTCCCACCCGCACATCTGGAAACCCGAGACCTGCTGCCTCGCCGTCGCCCTCTCGTCTCACACCGTCTCGAACTCCAAATGCGGCGCCTTCACGGCCCGCTGCCTCTCCCAGAGTCCCTGTTCCGACTCAGCGGGTTGCCTCTTCGCCCCAGCAAGCCAGACCGCAACCCTCGCAGCAGGCAGCTCGTTCGCAAGCATCTCTCACTCCCGCTAGAAGCTCCACTAGTATAGCTAGCACCAGTAGCGCAGCTAGCGCAGCGAGCTCTAGCTCGAGACGAGCTCCTCCGGCGCCTCAGCAGGCTGCTCCTCCGCCTCCTTCCCAGGCTCCTCCTCCTCCGCCAATTCAGCGTTCTCCTGGTCAGCGCTCCACTTCAGGTACCCATCGACCTCCTGTACCTTCGCAAGCGCCTCCCCCTGCACCCTCTCAGGCACCTCCTCCTCCCCCTGGACAGACGCGACCCGAGTCTCCGCCTCTCATTACCATCTCGTCGGAGTCGTTTGTGCCGCCTACAGCATCCCCTTCGTCGTCAACCTCGTCCCTCGAGTCCCAGGTGTCTGCAGTGTCCTCAGTTACGCCTCCCATTCCAGGCCAGCACTACGCCCTGCACACCATCCTGGACTGTCCTCCGAACGCGTCCAACCTCGACATTGAGCAGGCGTTCCGCACCGAGACGCTGCGCACCCTCAAGGACTGCGACGGGCTCTCCGGCTTCAGAAACTTCTGCTGCTACTCCTTTGCATTTCAGATTCTCAACAACCCCAGCTCGCGCAACCAGTACATGCAGCGCGAGGACCACGACGACGCCCTGCTGCTCGAGCTTCAGGCCGTCAGATCGCCCCAGGAGCCAGCTGTCTTCTTCCAGTCGCTCTTTGCGGGCTTTTTCAACCCTCCGATTCCTGTGCCTGTCTCGGCAGTTGGGCTTGTGGAGCTCCTGAAGCAGACCGAGGCAGAGCAGTGGGAGAGCGTGCCAGACATGCCTCCGCCTCCGCCAGTCAACTGGATCCCTACGCAGGACGCTACGCTCATCAACGCCATCTTTGGCGACGCTGTGGTCTCGCAGCGGTGGTTCAAGAGCCTTGAGTTTGTCTCTCGGCTGGCCACCTCCAACTCCAAGCACATCAACTGGTACGAGGCGCTGCTGGACATTGCTCTCGACGAGGATGTTGCTGCTGTGTCTTCTCCAGCCATGCGAGACTACCTCGCTAAGGGAGTCCAGTCCGAGGGCTTCTCGCAGACCTTCACCGAGACGGTGCAGACTGAGATGAACAAGCTGTTCCTCCAGCCCGTGCCCTTCTCCGCGGATGTCGTGCGAGCCACTGGATACATGATCATGGCCGAGATGGAGGACAAGATGCGAGGCAACACTGTGCAGCGAAATCTTGTGGCTGACTCACTTGAGCGGGCTATTCGACGATCCCATGCTGTGGCTCAGCACTGGAGACGCTCCAAGTTCTCCGACGACGACCAGGTCAACCTGGTGTACACACGGGCTGTCTACATGAACCTGCAGCAGATCCACCTGCGTGTCCAGGAGCTGTGTCGACTGCTGATTGCGGATCCTTCGCTCCAACGTGTCTACCGGCTCTGGGAGATTGGCAACTTCATGTACATTGCCTCGCAGCAGCGGGAGCTCATTGGCGTGCCGTTTGACAACTTCATGGCCGAGGTGGTCTCCATTACTGCCCACCGAGAGGCGTACTACGCCAGCGACACGGCCAAGAAGCATCTGCGTGAGTTTGACTACACCATGTCGACCGAGGGACTGTGTTTGTGGGACACCATTGTTGAGAGTGGAGAGAAGGAGCGAAACGGAAGTGCAGGCAGCTTCAGCATTGGTTCTGAGGGCTACGCTTCTATCAGAGACTCTGCCAACAAGCCTGTTCGGCCTCCTCACACGTTTGTGACTGACGCTCAGCCCTTCCCTCAGGTTTCGCCTCAGCTTACGCAGAACTTCCCCCAGGTTTCGCAGAACTACTACGGAGAGGTTGAGAACATGGACAACGGCAACGATCTTCTGGGCAACTTTCGAGTGAGACCCGGACGAGTTGCGTAGAGTTATCGCTAACGATATTTATAAAACTAGGAATACATTTATGGACGGGCGTGAGGATGCGTAGGCGGATATGCACTTGGCAAGAATAATCGCCAGCCTGGGATGTAGGTGTTTCCTTGACCCGAGGCTGTCTCAATTTTGGATAAGCTGTAGAAAGCTGAGAAGATAAGGTACGAAGTGGAAGTTACGTCGATGTAAACCGTTCAAGCCACCGAACACTTGGATCTACAAATACAGATGTCACTCGTAATAAATAATTACACGGCTGGATTAGTAATAGTGCCACACAAGTAGCACCTCCAAATTACCCCACAATCTATCGATGCGGGGAAACTCAAATGTCGACTAAGCACAAATTCTAAAGCAGTATATAAATTCGGACATGCTGTCGGAGATCTTCGTCAAAGCCATGTCTGTCATTGAAACGTTTCCCCTGCCCCAAAAAGGCCAGACTGAGCGTCAGCAGCTGCTCATTCTCTCCGACAAGCCCGACTACTATCTCCTCGAGTTCAACAATGCGCCTGAGAACAGACTGACGATGGACTTCATCGATGCGTTTGTCGAGGCTCTCTACTACCTTCTTCTGAAGAAGGGAGACGCCCCAAAGCCGCTGGTGACCTCCTCCACAACCCCCAAGTTCTACTCGAACGGTTTGAACTGGGAACAGGCTAAGGGAACCCCTGAATTCTTCCACAGATACCTTGGACGTCTTCAGCGGGCTCTGATCGAGTTTCCCTGGCCCACAATTGCACACGTTAACGGCCATGCGTTTGCGGGAGCCTTCATTGTCGCCAATCATCACGACTTCAAGGTCATGAACCCCAACAAGGGCTGGCTGTGCATGAACGAGATCGGCTTTGATGCATCTCTCCAGGGACCTTTGATGAGCGTTCACAGCCACCAGTACGGTCCTAGACTCGCCAGAAAGATCGCCATGACTGGTCATCGATTCACAGCAGCCGAGGCTCTCAAGGAGGGACTAATTGATGCTGCTGGAGCTTGGCCTGAGGTTGACGCACTCGCCAAGAAGATCAAGCCCCTGGTGGGCAAGTACAACTACCGACAGATGCGAATGGCCATCTTTGCACCGGTGCTGGACCAGACCAAGAACTTCTACCACTACGCGAGACTTGATAAGGCTGCACAGAGAGAGGCAGACGACTTCAGACAGGAACGGGAGGATGATATTAAGGCAAAGTTGTAGGCAACGGAGGAGTGCATTTGGATCAGGTGTAGGAATTACCGTTGTGCTAATACATCTTATTTTATTTTGATTTATTTTGATTTATTTCAAAAGCGCCATTAATTTGAGGTTGGGAAAGCAGTGTTTTGAAGAAGTATTTCCACAATTGTTTTTAACATGTCATTTTTGCCATCCAGATAGCAGTACCACATCCCCATATTTATATTTGATTTTACAATATGTTTTTCAGATTTTTTTATTTTCTCTCCCACTAAACTTTCATTAAAAACCTAACTAAAGCTATAAACTTTGTTGAAGACTTATCTACAAAATACGAAATATCTCACGATCCTGAAGCGGTACAGCCAAAGGAGCAACATATTTCAACTCCTGACAGCCGTCTAGCCCCGTTAATGTAATTTTCGCGGGCAATTCGGCCTTCCCGGCAGATACCAGCGGCTTACGTAAATTTCAACTAAAAAAAACCGGTCCCTTGGCCCAGTTGGTTAAGGCGTCGTGCTAATAAGAATAGCAGCTTTGCAACGCGAAGATCAGCAGTTCGATCCTGCTAGGGACCATATCTTTTTTGCCCACAGCTCTTGCGTGGACTTCTCCTTTTTGGCCCTCTCGTTAGTTACATTACAGCATGTACCGTTGGGCTGTTTCCGCTAAAGTAGAGCGATGCAGGTGGGCGTTAGTCTTGAGTTGGTGTACCTGCTCTGTTGGTCTAGAATCTGTGTCCATGGAGCGTTTCCATGGAATGCTTCCGTGTTTTTCTCGTTGTAGGCGTCTCTGAAGTTCCCTGATGTCAAATGTGCTTCTAGAGTGTTGCTCAAGTTACAGAGATATCGATTGACTCTTCCTAAGGCTTCTGTCGTCCAGAAATAGAAGGAAGGAACGAGTCTTCTGTCTCAGACCGGCCAATATCTCAATAATTAGACAGGCCAATACACCGCCTCTCTAGATTCGCTTACTAAGTCGCTACAAACCACCTCTTGGACCACTTGCGCAAACCAATAACGCCCATAATACCACGACCAACGATCAGATGTCCAGGCGGTTAATTAAAAGTCGACTTTTGCACGCTAGAAACGTCCTGCACGTTTCTGCTACGCGCTAAGATGGCTGCTGTTAAGATTGAGCAGCCTCGTATTTCTCATCTTTCTTTCGTATCGGTGTTTTAAACGCTCTTTGGGGGCAATACTTGCGTATATATCTGCGTTTTCATTGGCTCTTTCCCACGTTTTTCTTCTCCCTTTTCCATATTCTCTTCTGTTTTTTATTTTTCATTTAATTTTTTTTTCCTCCTCCACCAACTCGCACGACCCCCACGTGCTGTTATGCTTCATCCAATAGGCGACACGTTACTTAGCATGATAGTGAGAGTGCAGCCCAGATGTAGGCCTAGATGATAAGGTTCTCGGTTAGATCAGTTGAAATACCACACGGCTTCAACTTTTTTCACGAAGCCTACGCACCGCAAAAATGGCCTACAAAAAAGTCGGCGATGAGGATCTCGAGCTCAACGACATCGACAGCCGCGACTACGATGCTCCATTAGACGACCTGGACGACCTGGCGGATCTCGCAGACCTTGAGCATGATCATGAGGACGACTACAGCATGGACGATGATCGTGCAGATATCGGTGAGGGTCTGCTAGGAGGCAAGAAGAACACAAAAAAGCAGCGGCAGTTCCGACGCAAGCCGCCGGTGAGTCTGAAAACGGGTCTCATCATCGCCCTGGTGATTGTCGTGCTCATTGTTGGCTTCGTCATCCGGCACTTGAAGACGTCCAAGGGATGGAAGTCGGAGGTGGACTCTCTGGGACGACGACTTCACCCTTGGCAGCGAAACACGCTCGACGAGTACAACCTCAGCAAGAACGGACTGTGGAACTCTTCTGCTGAACCCCAGACCAGAGAGTACTTCTGGACCATCTCCGACATTGTCGGAGCCCCTGACGGAGTGGCAAGAAACATGACTGTGATCAACGGCAAGTTCCCTGGTCCTCTGATCGAGGCCAACGAGGGAGACCGTATCATCGTGCACGTCAAGAACGAGGGCAGCGATCCCACAGGTATGCACTTCCACGGCATGTTCCAGAAGGGCACCAACTTCATGGACGGCGTTCTGGGAGTCACTCAGTGCGGAATTGCTCCCGGAGGATCCTTCACCTACAACTTTACGCTCGACGGCCAGTACGGCACCTACTGGTACCACTCGCACTGGGACCTTCAGGCTATTGACGGTGTTGCCGGTCCTCTGGTCATCCACTCCGTCAAGGAGGACGAGGAGTACAAGCATCTGTACGACGAGGAGATGGTGCTGTTTGTAAACGACTGGTACCACGAGATGGCCCGAGAGTACATGCCTGAGTACCTCTTCCCCAACGGCGAGAACGACGAGCCTGTTCCCCAGGCCGGTCTGATCCAGGGAATGGGCGAGTTTGACTGCTCCAAGTACTCCGATCGAGCGTGCGAGCAGCTGCAGAAGCAGATCATCCCCGTGGAGGAGAACAAGACGTACCGAATCCGAATCATCAACGCCGGAGCCATGAGCGAGGTCGACTTCTCGATCGACCAGCACAAGTTTGACCTGATTGAGGTCGAGGGCTTCTCTGTCGAGCCGTACGAACTGCAGGCAGCACGTGTGGCCAATGCTCAGCGGTACTCGTTCCTCGTCAAGACGGACAAGCGGGACATTGACGACCAGTTCTGGCTGCGAACCGAGTTCAACCCGCACTGCTACTCGGAGATGAACGACGAGCTGGACATCAACGTGCGAGCCATCTTCTCGTACCCCAGCCACACGGAGAAGGTCAAGCAGCTGATTGCCAAGGGCGACCCCAACTACCTGGTGGCTTCTGGCGATCCCCAGGACGTCAAGTGGAAGGACTTTGACGGCACTGTCGAGTGTCTCGAGCTCAACACGACCATGCTGACCCCCAAGTACAACGACCCGATTCCCGGACGAGGCGACTTTGTCGAGCTGCATGCTGCCTTCCACAGACAGCAGGGCGCCATCAAGCGAGGAGTGTTCAACGCAACCACCTGGAACCCCGCTGAGGAGGCCACTCTGTCTCAGTTCCTGCGGGAGAAGCCTCTCGAGATGTTCAACGACGGCCCCTCCAAGCACTGGGGACCCGATCAGCTCGCAGTGACGATCAACTCGACCCGAACCATCGATCTGGTCATCAACAACCTGGACGACGGAGCTCACCCGTTCCATCTGCACGGCCACAAGTTCTGGATTCTCGACTCGGGCAACTCGTACTTCAACTTTGGCCGGTACGACAACATCCCTGACCGAGGACAGGTCATGCGAGATACGATCCAGGTCGACGGCTACGGCTGGGTGCTTGTGCGGTTTGTGATTGACAACCCCGGCATCTGGGCGTTCCACTGCCACTTTGCCTGGCACATGGAGGCGGGTCTCAGCATGCAGTTTCTGGCTCTGCCTGAGGAGCTGATGGAGATGGTGCCTCCTCCGGGCTGGAACGATCTGTGCAAGGCGGCGATAGACGAGAAAGAGAAGGACAAGGAGGAAAAAGAGGGATCCGACTGAGCTGTATAGAAGCTTGGTGCTAACGAAGCTATGCTAATATATCATGATAATTGACTGACTGAAGTAATTCGTAGGAACTTGCCGTATCTGAGACAGGTGTTTCAATGACGTAATTGTGCATTTGTTTCATGATGGTCAATTTCGATAAAAGATCCAGAATCACCTCTTAGCAGCATGACTAATACGGAGCGGAACTTATGTTGAAGATCCGGTAAGACTAACTCCATCGAATCTCTCGCTTATCTCCATGGGAGGCTGGTCCTAATTTTCACAGCATGACAGGGCTGTGCCAACGGTCATAATAAACGCCAAACAAGAAAATACGGTGGAAGCGGCTTCCTCACGCCGTCCGTAATTCTCCTCGTATTTCGGACATCCGATTTAATTCCGCATCCCGCATCAACGGTGGCGATTTTATTCGCACCAACGCCTCTCAAACGCATGAGACACCGCTATCAGGCACTTTTTTTCCGTAATTACACTTTGTCGGACTTTACAGCTTCAGGGTAAGGGCGCAGTTAGAGTAAGTCCCAGCATCAACAGTTTAAAAGCCGCGGGAAAGAAACACTTTTGTCCGCTCAGTCACGTGGAAACATCGCTTTAGATACAATGGGTGAGTAATCTTGTTCGCAGCCTTCTCTATCTCCTCGAGAAAAACGCTACATCCACAACCCGGGCACATGACTAACCTAGGAACCTCTCTGTGGCTCCAGCCCCCCAGGAACTCGCCTATCTGGCAGCAGCTTGCCACCACCATCCAAGGGCTCAAGCCCATCTTCTCCGACTCGGAAAACTTCGAGCCCCACATCACCCTGACCTCCAACATCTCCGTCAACACCCAGGGCCAGGTCGACTTTGTGCTGGATCGCGCTGTTGCTGCGGCAAAGTGCGTCCCCCAGGGCTTCCAGATCCACCTCTCGTCCGTCAAGTACGGCTCCCGCTTCTTCAAGAAGGTCTACCTGCAGGTGGAGCCGACCCCAGAGCTGCTCTCGCTTGCCCGAATATGCCGCGAGGACTTTGTGTACATGCCCGAGGCCATGTCGCAGGCACGCAACTACCAGGCCATGTCCGCGGAGGAGCGCCAAAAAATCGACACACAGGTGGGCCGGCGCGCGGCCGAGTGGACGCGAAACGAGTATGATCCCCATGTGTCGCTGGTGTACTCGGATCTGTACCCCGTGGAGGACGCGGATCGACGGACGATTGAGACGCGGCTGGAAGACACCTTCGGCTCGGGCTACGACGAGAGCGACTTGGGATGGAAAAACGGACGGTTCGCGCTGGTCCGATGCGAGGGCCCCGTCGACGAGTGGGAGGTGCTGGGAGTTCGAGATTTCTAAAGCCGACGTCAGTAATGTCTGCTAGCTGGCGCAGCCAGTCTTCTTCATGAGCCATATAGACGGGTCAACCCCTTTAATGAATTAATGTCTTACGTTTGTTTGTGTGGGATGTGAACGGGTCAAATGTAGGCCTTTGTTAGAGATGTATCATAGTGTCTTGGTGCCTGTTCCTTGATACGGTACGGCGTACGGAGTAGTCCATAAGCGAATACATCGTAGATCAATGCAATTGGGGAAATCATGTAGATGCGAATAAAACAGTGTCATTTCGTCTAAACGACTCCAAAGAGATCATCCCGAGCGCCCATCTGCATTGATTATGTGCCTCTCCCGGAACTCAATGACTTGGTGAGATTGTGATTTTGGCAGAATAGTGGGCAATGAGAAGATGAGAGTAAACCAAAACCGTTATCATTCAGTTGCGATTGTATATATATAGTGTATATGTTTATTACTGCCAAAGAAGCCCCCAAAACGATCTCATCTTAATCCTGAGTCAGCAAGAACGATCTCTGTAACTATCACATCTACCATAGATGCTCCCTCTTGAGCAGTCTTCTCCACTCTTACGCTCACAATATGCTGGGTTGGTCGGTCTATAATACGGTATATCACGCTCTCCTATTACCATGCTAAATCTATCATTTCATTATATATACAATACCCCCCTACTTTTTGAGCAGCTTGGAAGTAAGACTCTCCAGATCCTCCAGAGTGGTAGGCTCCTCCACCTCCAGCACGCCGTCGTCCTCCTCGTCCTCGGACTCCTCCTGCTGGAACCACTTGGGCTTCTTGGCCACCTGCTCCTCGTCCGAGCCTTCCTCCTCAGACTCCTCGTCGTACTCGTCCAGCTCCCGCAGCCGCTCGATCTCCTTTCGCTTTCGCTTCTTTTCGTCTCGCTTCTGCTTGGCCAGCGCCTTGTCGCCCACATCGGCCTCCTCCATGTCCTTGGTCTCCCGGTCGACGTAGCTCTTGACCTGGGTCTCCACGTCGCCAGCAGCCTTGAAGTCCTCCTCGTCGTCAAACTCGTAGAGCGCGTGCGGTGCTCCCTCGTCGTCAAACAGCGTCTTGGTGCCCAGACCCTTGTTCTTGAGCGACAGCTTCTTGGATAACGCCTGCTTGGCGGCTCGCTTGGAAGTGGGCAGGTTGGCAATGTCCTCGTCGTCCGACTCGAGAGTGTGGTCCTGTCGCTTGACGGTCATAAAGTCCTCGGCGTCCTCGTCCTCGTCCTTGCCCTTGACCAGGTTCAGGTAGTGGTCGGACAGAACGTTCTGGTTCTTTCGCTCGAACATTCGGTCCATCTTGGTTCGGACCTCCTTGTCGTCGTCCGACACCTCTCCGTCGTCGTTGGCCCGTAGCAGCTTCTGCAGCGCTCGCGACTGGTTCTTTTTCGCGTTGGCCTCCTCCTTCATCTTCTCGGCGCTCTTGCCGAGCTTGATCTGTGGTGCTCCGGGGAGACCCAGCGACTCGGCAAAGGCCTCGCTGGGGATCTTTTCAAACTGGAAAATCTCCTTGTCCTTCTGGATGAAAATCGACTTGTAGTACGAGATGAACGCCTTCTGGCCGAGGTACTTGATCTCCGGCGACTTGAAACACAGCGCCTGCAGCTGGTTCTTGATCGACTTCTTCTTGTTGGGCCGGATCGTCAGCTTGTTGATGGGGATATGCTTGGCTTCGAGCCGCTGGATCATCGCGGGCTCCTCGGTGGGGGTCAGGAACAGCAGAGCCTTACCGCTCTTGCCGAAACGCGCACTTCGGCCGACTCGGTGGATATAAGTAGCAGCGTCCTCGGGACAGTCGACCTGAACAACCCAGTGGACGGCAGGGAAGTCGATTCCTCGAGCCACAATGTCAGTAGCGAAAAGACACGACGACGAGGCCTTGGAGAACTTCTGAACGACGTCCATTCGCGCGCTCTGCTTCTGCTTTCCATGCAAGTGCAGCAGGGGGATACCGGGCTGCAGCGTTCGGAACGTCTCGTAGACGTACCGCACCTGTTTCGACGACGAGAAAAAGACAATGATCTTGAACTTGGTGTGTGTCCGCAGGAAGCCCCACAGCGTGTCCAGCTTGTCCTGCAGCTCCACGCACACGTAGTTCTGCTCCAGGTTCTTGGGCGTGCTGGAGGTCGTGTCGGGGTTGGCAGAGATGTATTTGGGGTCTGACAGCGACAGACGCGCGAGATCGCTCACGCTCTTGGTCTGTGTCGCGCTGAAAAGCAGCGTCTGACGGTCGATAGGCAGGTTCTCGAGAATCGCGTCCATGGTCTTCTTGAAGCCCATGTCGAGGATTCGATCGGCCTCGTCCAGCACCAGCATCTTCACGTTCGACAGATCGAACCCGCTCGTCTGGTCCATGTGCTGCAGCAGCCGGCCTGGCGTGCAGATGAGAATGTTGAGCTTGCCCAGCCGGTCGGCCTCCATGGCCACGTCCTTTCCTCCAATAACGAGTCCTGCCGAGAAGCTGTGGCATCGTCCGATCTTGCGCAGCACCTGGAAGATCTGCACAGCCAGCTCTCGTGTCGGAGAGATAACCAGAGCTCCCAGACCGTCCACATCGGACCACTTGTTTCGAAACAGACACTCCAAAACAGGCACCAGGAAGGCCAGGGTCTTGCCTGAGCCTGTTCGCGCAGCTCCAAGAAGATCGTGTCCCTGAAGAGCAGGAGGGATCGCGCGCTTCTGAACGTCGGTGCACGTGACGTAATGTGAATTCTTGAGACCCTCGATGGTGGCCTCACTCAAGGGCAGGTCCTCGAACTTGGAGACCTCCTTGTCGGCTTCGTCATCTCCAAAGGTGTCGACGCGTTGCTGCAGCTTGGTCAGCTTCTGCGTGTGCTCCTCTCGCTTGATCTTTCGAGGATCAGCTCGCTTCTTGATTTTCGCCATTTCCCGTGCTGTCGGATAAATTTCTGGTACAAAAAAAACTAACTTTTCGTGCGCCTTCACTTTTATCAGTCTGAAAACTACACATGCATGCAGATACCAGTATGGAGGCGACTCTAGGACATGCATAAGTAGGGTAAACGAGGGGGTATGAGGCGGGAAGAGATGTTGGCGGGGTGATATCGCTGACTAAGTACAGGTTTGTGATTTTCCCGCTAAAATTGGGTCTGTACGTTGTTTTCGCGGTTTTAGTCACGGGATCTAGGTCATGTGACTAGAAAAGTTTTACAAGGTTTGTCTCTCCCAATTAAGTCACGTGAGAGTGGATCCTTACGTAATTTGGTTGGCGTACAGACCTCGTATGAAGTGGGTGATCTTGGTGGAAAGTGACTGGTAGTGTTTGGTTTGCTTCGTAATTTCGATATTTGCCATTTTTTTCCACTTCATTCCGCGTATTTCATTTTTTCGCTCCATTTAGTTAGCTTTTGTTGAGAAGATTATGGCATTGAAACTCCCGTTTTATTGACTATGGAGTGCACAAAGACTGATATGGACAAAAGGACTACACAAAGAGATAACTGTAACCACTAATAAGAATTATTATCAATATTGCCCACCTCATTACAGTATTTGCAATCCAAATACCAACCCCTAAGCTTTCTACTTCGTTTAGCATTCGTTGGGAAATTAGTTGACCTCTATAGGGAGGGTAGCGCCGGTGAATATTTATAGAAAATCAAAAAAAAGAATTCACAAAGGATACAGCGAATGTGACAAAGACAAACAAAAGCAACCTGGTCGTTTTCAATCAGTTGACACTCGTGTTAGCATTTCTAGCCGTCCGAAAACGCCCGGTCGGAATGTATCCACAGTGACAGCACTCAAACAGGAAAATTC
The DNA here is from genome assembly GCA_017635955.1 of Yarrowia sp. B02. Taxonomy (NCBI): domain Eukaryota; kingdom Fungi; phylum Ascomycota; class Dipodascomycetes; order Dipodascales; genus Yarrowia; species Yarrowia sp. B02. The sequence continues at coordinate 4,396,963 of JAAQQV010000001.1, forward strand.
AGCCAGGCTACATCCAACATGCAGGGCGGGACCAGGGTATGGCATGTTACTCGCCAAAAAATAAAAGTCCGCGTGTTCCAGACTTGTCTTAGACCTGCAGAATCACGTTGAAGCAATTTTCGAGAGGCTTTGTCGTCGGCAAGAGTGGACAAGGAATAAAGAGGAGTTGCTGGATCCTCGGCTTGGTATATTGGAGCAATGTAGCATTTCATTGCTTTTGTTATGCTCCTCTCTCAGGGATGGTTATACTGTACAGTCATCAAGCTGCTTTGAGTTGAGGAGAGGCTGTAGAGGTGTTATTATGTCTGGTGTATTATAGTGCTTCTGGCGGAATGGATCTTTCCAGAGTGACATCTGTTCCCTTTTGGGCCTCTTACCTATACCAGAAACTGGCAGTTCACGTCATCGCCAATGAGACAGATGCTGCGCACTCAATTTCTCTTCATTGGAGTTTGGCGAAGTTTGGCGAAGTGTGACGAAGTTAGCACTCACACATTGGTCTCAGTTGGAGAGGTTACGGACTGCACAATCCGCTGCCGTGTAGTCATCCTGCATTGAGACTCTCGCACGGCCCGAGTCTTTCCACTGTCTTATCTGTAGCCAGTGGTATAGTACATACCGGTACAAGACCCGGTTCAGCGACATGACGTACTTCGTAGATACCCCCACCACCATTACAGTTAAGCACGCACATCCTTCTTTTGCTTCTGGATCCATATCTGAGCGTGTACCACTTCGTTTTCTACAGTAAGCCTTGCCAAGACATCGGTGCCTAGAAAGGCAGAAATTCGTATTCGGTAAACTGAACTGACATGTCGACAAGTCGTACGTTCTATCGAACCACACGCCAATCCAATTTCTTTTGCGTCGGAATAACTGGACCCTCGGCCGTTGCAGGGACTTCAACCTAAAAGAACAGCTTGTCTCCAGGTGGGCATGTAGACGGTGTTTTGAAGCTAATAGCGGCTAGACAAGCGGATGCAGGCACCTTGCAAGTGCAGGCTGGGCACCTCTTTGTTTGCATCTCCCAGCCGCGAAGTAGATTGATAGTGACACTAGCGCGAAAAAAAGCAAGGACGCCGTATTGCGTGTTAGAGATGTGCTCTCATCTGTGACAGAGCTGCCTGTATTGCTTATTCGCGACTCAATCAGATACAAGTAACCCTCGAACTCAAAGCGCGCTCAAAGTTTCCGAACTTCCTCTGCACGACAAAGTGGAGGTGGAGAGCTGCAAGTATACTCAGTCACAGCGCCTAGAAGCCAGGTCTGGAGCCAGTCGGACCGTTGCTCTACTGAGAAAGTGGCGTGAAGCGATATTAGCAATCTGCAGAATGCTTGGCAGCCGCGCAAGGTTCCAATTAGCAGCATTTGAAAGGCGTTTCTGCATTCAGCTCAAGTGGGGCGACAGACGTCACTGCAACGGGTCCCATCCGAACCTAGCCCGTCTGGGGTTGTGCCAACATCTCCAGTGGTGATATCTCCAGCTCGACTTCGTCTTCAGCTCGGCAGTTTTTCCGGTTCTCGGGACATCGTCGATCACACACTCTATCTGCCTGTTAACGTCTGCTTTTGATCGTCACTGATCGCCATGATCGCCACGAACGGTGCAGAACTCATGCACTCTGCACACTGCCAAGTCTATAGCGGGTCGCTTAGTTGCAGTCGGAGACTTGGGGTGGGGGGACAAGCAGACTCCGATATGACACGACCCGAGGCATAGTGGGCGTTCGAGTCTATAAAAGGGGGTCCATTGCCCCAATTGATCTCCAGACACCAACCATGAAGCTCTCCACCGTCCTTCTCACCGCCTGTGCTACTCTCGCAGCTGCCCTGCCCTCTCCCCTGACTTCTTCCGAGGCCGAAGTCCTCCAAAAGCGAGTCTACACCTCTACCGAGACCGCCCACGTCAACCAGGAGGCGTACAACTTTTTTGAGAAGTACGCGCGACTGGCCAACATTGCCTACTGCGTCGGACCCATCACCGAGATCTTCAAGCCCTTCCAGTGCGGTCTGCAGTGCGCGCACTTCCCCAACGTCGAGCTCATTGAGGAGTTCCACGACCCTCGGCTGATCTTTGACGTCTCTGGCTACCTCGCCGTTGACCACACCGCCAAGCAGATCTACCTGGTCATTCGAGGAACCCACTCTCTCGAGGATGTCATCACCGACATTCGAGTTTTCCAGGCTCCCCTGACCAACTTTGATCTCGCTGCCAACATCTCCTCCACTGTCACCTGCGACGACTGTCTCGTCCACAACGGCTTCATCCAGTCCTACAACAACACCTATAACCAGATTGGCTCCAAACTTGACTCCGTGATCGCCCAGTACCCCGACTATGAGATTGCCGTTACCGGTCACTCTCTTGGAGGAGCTGCTGCCCTGCTGTTCGGCATCAACCTCAAGATCAACGGCCACGATCCTCTCGTCGTCACTCTGGGCCAGCCCATTGTCGGAAACGCCGGCTTTGCCAACTGGGTCGACCGACTCTTCTTCGGCCAGGAGAACCCCGACGTCTCCAAGGTGACCAAGGACCGAAAGCTGTACCGAATCACCCACCGAGGCGACATTGTGCCCCAGGTGCCCTTCTGGGACGGCTACCAGCACTGCTCCGGCGAGGTCTTCATCGACTGGCCTCTCATCCACCCTCCTCTTTCCAACGTGGTCACCTGCGAGGGCCAGAGCAACAAGCAGTGCTCTGCTGGTAACACCCTCCTCCAGCAGGCCAACGTTCTCGGAAACCACCTGCAGTACTTTGTCACCCAAGGTGTCTGCGGCATCTAAGCTATTTATCTTTTCTTATTTACATATTCATTTCAATACAAATTATCTACATCTTCAATTCATAAAAGAATAATTATGTATTGTATATGCTCTAAGACAAATCGAAACCAGCATGAGACCGGATAGCGTACAGAAGCTTCTTACGGAGCTGGTCAATGTCCTGGTAGTCAGGCAACTTCAGAAGATTGACACACGTAGAAGCTGTGGGGAAACGGTCCACCTGTCTGCCTGCGTTTCTGATCGCAAACGACGGATTGAGCGCCTTGAAACCCTGCAGAGGAGCCTTGGAACAAGACGTGACAAACTTGAGAAACAGCCGCTTGTCTTCCTCCTCCAGCTCCTCAAACACCTTCCAGAAGTCCTGCACCGTCTGATCATCATCCAGGTACCCTCCGTAGTTGGTGTGGGTCTTGAGATCCCAAACATCGACATTGGCATGTCCTCCGGAGATGAGCATCTGGAGCTCGTCGGCATTGAACATGGAGACCCAAGAAGGATCAATGAGCTGGTACAAGCCGCCGAGGAAAGCGTCTGTCTGGGTTCGGATACTCGTGTTGAGCTTGAAGTTTGCCACCTCGTAAATGTATCGGAGGTAGTTGGACTTGGTGACAGGCACTTCACTGCCGTTTCGGATCAAGTCACGCGTGCGAACATTGCCAGCAGCATCAGTGTAGTCGATAGAGAAAGTGAGACCGAGATCCGTGTCGCCCTGAGTAGCGTAGATTTGTTTCAGGGATGCAAGACTGTCGTAGAGGTTGGGGTCCAGGGAGTACAGGTCATCGATGGAAGACCGCATGCTTCCCTGGGTCCACTTTTGGAGGAAAAACGACGCAAAGCCGTGCTCAATGAGAATGTTCTCGTACAGACCCTTGCCGACGAGGTTTCCGAGGAATGCAAGTTGTTTGAGATCGTGGGTGGCAGGGTTGGGGTAGAGAAGGTGGTTGTCAGTAGCTGCGAAAAGCCCTCGAGAGGGGTTAAATGCATCATCGCAGACTGAAGTAAGGAATTCCTTGGTCAATCCACCTCCATCAATGCCTGCCTCGGGTCCGAAATCGTTGAAGAATCGAATCGAAAGCGGCTTCTTCAGCTCGGAGCCGAAGGAATACAGCTTTTCGTAGGCAGATTCAAACTCCCGTCCTCGAATGACAGGAGCATCGATACCCATTCGGCCGGTGTTGTGCATCAGGAACACATCTTCACTGCCCATAACGTTGCTGTGGTCTTCCGCCTTGAACGCCTCGAAGAGAGTGACTCGAGTGTTGAAGGGAATGAAGAAGGGAAGTTGCGAGAGAATGGTTCGGTTTCGTGATCTCAGTGCTGTGAGTGAAGGTCGAGAAGTCATTCGTCTGCTAGCTGTTGTCTCAACACCCTGCTCCTGGCTCAGTCGTACCTTCTCTTCCTCCACAAGAGACTTGATGAAGCTGGAGTCGACGTGGAGTCTCTTGACGAGCCAGAATCCCTTGGGCAGGAAAGGTCTTCGGGAATCACGAGCATAGACCTGACGCAGAACTGCAATAATCAGGTTGCACTCGATTTCGCTGCTGATCATGGCCACGCAGAGGTTCTTTAGCACGATCATGAGGTTCTCAATCTCGGGGAAGGTGAGCAGAGTAGTGGCCTGGTCCCGGAACTCGTGGTCGAGAGTGACAATGAGCCAGTACGAGTACAGCTCGAGAAGGAGGGTAAGATGCAAATATTGGGACGACTCGAGAAAGTCGGAAACCTCGTTAGCGGACATGGAGTCCCGGAAGAGCTTCTGGATGGGTGCAGACTCGAACAGGCTCTTCCAGAGGACTCTGGCGACTGGCGGATCGTCAATGAGAGACAGCTGCTGAAGGACCTGCTGTTTGCGTTCCGGGTGGATGCGCAGAAGACTCACGAGCACCTGTGACACGTCGGTGTAGTTGTACTTTGCGAGGATCTGGGTGACAAAGTTGACGGAGTACAGTGGCTCCAGTCTCTCGAGCAGCTCTTCGGGGATGTCTCCAAAAGGCACGGACGAGAGAACCACAGACAGCGCCGGAATGAACTTGTCGCCACCGATCTGTGTCATGTTCGACAGAATTCCGATCGCCTTGTCCTTGGGAAGTCGCGCAAACCGGCAGATGGTGTCGAGCACCACGTCTATCAGGTCCAGTCCCTGCCAGTCCACGTCCTGGGTCATGTAGTCGAGCACGAATCCGACCGGATTCTGTCGTCCCTGCGACGTGAGGGCTGCTGGCGTGACTGTAGCCACTCTTGCCGCCTTGAAGAAGCTAGGCAGAATGGAAGGCAGTTCTCCCATGGCCGAGAGCATCTTGGAAGCCCGTTCGTCGCTGTATCCGTTGGCGATGATCCACCTGCAAATCTCCTCGCCCATCTCCGCCTGCTCGTCTGCTGGAGCGTTCATGCTAGACACTTGTGCCAGCACCTGTTCCGCCTGGTCCATGTCGAGCGTTCGCCAGAAGTAGACAGTGTCGCGAGCCGAAACGGGGCTCTGGATCCACTTGTCGCGCTCCGCCAGGCGGTCTGGACGCACTTCCAGGGCCTGTTTGCGCCAGTAGCGCTGGATCTTGGTCGCAGCCTCCTCTCTTCTCCGAGCCTCTTCTCTCTTGCGTCTGTCGTCGGCTGCCTTCTTGAGCAGCGACTCTCTGTCTGCGGTATTGCGACCGCGCCCGCCCAGATTGACCTGGCGGGCTCTTCGTGTGTCGCCGTTGAAGTTGGTGAACATGTTGCGTAGGAAGAGAGCTCTCCGATGTTGAGATCTCTCAATAAACTTTCCTCGCGTGCTTGATAAGCAGCTGGGCAAAGTAAAATGCGGTTATTGCCACCGCCACAGGAACTAAAGATCTACAGGCGTGGGTACGCAACAGACACACATCTTAAATAATGTATTACTAACAACCTTTGGAATGTTCGTGAACGTTGGGTGTTGGGTTTTAGCTGCCTGTAGCGAAAGCACTGCGTGAAGCCATACCAATCAGAACATTTGTAACGCCACTAGGGCTGTAAACCAGGTGAGTTAACAAACCACGCAGGTTTAACCAAGCTAGTAACACGTTTTCCCCAACAACGCTTACAGCTTCTCGTTCTCCAGAACGCCGCAGTGCGTGTACTTGGCCTCGATGGTCATCTCCCACTTGTCCAGCGTCTCGAGCTCGTGGTTCTCCAGATCCGCAAGAGTGTCCAGAGGCTGGTCAATAGGAGTCAGCATCGCAGGATCGAACGAAGTCTTGGCCAGACCTCGAGAGGCGTCTCGACCAGCAAAGTTCTCGTAAGGTCCTCCGGGACCGTAGAACTTCTTGCCGGCAGTCACGTCGTAGACCTTGCCCTTGACGCCCATGAGGACTCGGGGATCGTCTCGGCCATTGAACTTGGAGAGCGTTCGAGGCGTGTAGGAGGTGAAGACCAGAGGAGGCAGCTGCTCGCCCTCGTCCTCCTCAATGACCTCGGGAGCGGGGAAAAGCACCTTGCGGATGATGATGTAGGCGACAATGAGGGCCAGGCCGATGTTGACGAGGAACATGGCGTCGTAGCCGAAGATCTGGGTCATGGTGGGGTGTGTGTGTAGATGAGTAAACCGGGTCTCCAGTTCGCTAATGCATGCATGTGAATATACCCAAAGATCGATAGGCTTTAGGAGAAGAAATGTGGGGAAGGTGTGGAGATGGATTGTGGTGATTTCTTGCAAGAGAAATCGTGACAAATCAAGTCCATTTTACTTTCAATTATTACTACTGCTATAGTCCTTAACTGTCAAGCAAGTCATATAGCAACTACTGTACTTACATCAAAGCCACTCAAAACTCAAATAACCTCGTGATCGTGACCGATTCCTGATTACTCTGCCCATCAAAAACAAATGCATTTTATACCGTATCCTAATATCGCATCCATACCGTATCCATACCGCATCCATACCACCAACCTGTCTAAATGTTGCCGTAAATCTTGTAGATTCTGTGCGCCGCGTTCTGCATCAGCTCCTGCGCCTCCTTGTGCCGCTTGAGCCGCAGCTGGTCTCGAATGTTGCCAAACGTGTACCACTCAAAGTCCTCCTGCGGCACAGCCTGAGGCGAGAAAATGCAATGTTGCGCCCACGACCGGGGCTCCTCGGGCGACCGGGGCTCCAGAAGTCGCGACTCGAACTTTCGCAGCGCAATGTTGTTGGAATGCCGGATCGCCGCGGTGTTGGGGAACTCCATGGCACGCGTAATCTCCGAATACTGCGACGTAGCGTCGATGAACTTCTGCGAGAAGGTCTCGATTCGAGAAACGGCAGCATCGAGACCCCGGAAGTCATGCACAAAGTTGGGGTCGGCCTCCTCGGAGTACTTCATCAGGTCGTCGACGTAGGACCGCATCTCGGACGCGTAGTAGGCCGTGTCGATGGGGAGAACAGGGTCGTCGGCAGAAGAGAGCGCCAGACGCACCACAATCTCCACCATGGCCTTGAGGTAGTCGATCGAGTCGGGCAGAAACTCATCTCGCCAGCCAACCGTGTCCTTGCACGTATCGTGGGGGAAAGAGCTGCCCTTAAAGCCCACGTCGATGCTAGGAATGCCGCATGTGCTCAGAAGGCCCATGTAGTCACCGGCCTGGCGGAACTGCTTGACACGCTTGTCGGGCCAATGGTCCACAAACGACTCGTTCTGCGACGACTTGACCTCCACCAGCGCCTTGCGCACAATGTTGTTGAAGTAGGGATGTCCGTGGGCCTGGAACTCGGAGCCAGTCACAGCGTCGGCAACGTTGATGTAGGCGGTTGTCTCGTCGCACAGATCGTGGCCAAAGACAATGGGGCGCTCGTTCGAGCCCGCAAAGCCCTGCTTCGAGCCGTCCCACGACGCAAACGTGATGGTTCGCTCTGGGTACCACTGCAGATGCTGGGTCATGCCGGAGATGATTCGCGCAGCCTCCAGCATGACAATCTGGCCAGACATGGGGTCCATGGCTCCAAAGCAGGCTGCGTCTCGCGCACTGCCGACAATCACGTTCAGATCGGGCTGCTGGTTGCCCTCGATGCGGCCAAAGACGTTCCACAGAGGGTGCTGCTCGTCCGTCTTGACGTTGTTGCGCACCTTGATGCGCACGTTGGCCTGCTCGTCTCCGGAGTAACGAACGCCGTCGTTGTCGAAACGCGCTCCAGACTTGAGCTTCTGCAGCACAGACGCCACGTCCTTGAGCGAGGCGGGCACAACGGGAATTTTGGAGCCTCCAGGCGCGTCTCCAGGAGGCACGCCCTTGCTGGGTCGGTAGGATCGCGGACCTCCAGGGAAGTTGGCAAAGCCAGGCGACATGAGAACGTTGGTGGTCGTGTCTCTTCGCACAGCGTCGGCGTTTTCGGGGTCGTTGGAAAACACAACGACTCCTGCGGCACCGTGGGCCTGGGCCATCTGCACCTTGAGACCCGTGGGGATGTTGCTGTAGGCGACGAAGACGATAGCGCCCTCGAGCTTCACGCCTGCGGCCTCCAGCACCCTGAAGTCCGCGTCGGAGCCGTAGTTTGCGAAAATCGCGTGTCCCTCGGCCTCGCCGGGATGAGAATTGGCCATGAAGGCAGGCACGGAGTTCTCCTCGGGCGTCTGGCCAATGTCGTCTCGTTTGCTCTTCTCCTCTCCGACGACTTCCCAGCCCACCTGGCCGTTTTCGCCCATCACCACGTATCCCTTGATCTCCTTGACCTCGACGTTGTCCAGGTTGTAGCGCTTGAACTCGTTGGCGACGTACTTTGCGAGCGTCAGATCGCCGCTCGTGCCCGCAGAGTGCGTCATGCTGCTCATGTAGTCGAGCCGCGACTTCATTTCCGACGACTCGAGCACCTCGCGCATGTACGTGAGCAGGTCTTCTCGCGTGGCCATGGCGTCGGGCAGGCCAAACGAGTTGCGGCTGTTGGGCACAAGCCCAAACAGAATCGCGAGAATCACAAACGTCGACACAAACACCAGGTAGACGAGCCGCTTGAGAATCAGCGGGTTGCCCCACTTGGCGAGCTCCACGTCCATTGCCACGGAGCACTTGTGCCAGAACCGCGCCACGGGGTCCAGCAGCTGTCTCACGGGCGTGAAAAGCTTGGACGAGTACGTGGCCACGTTCTGGGCGACTTGTTGGGCCCGCGCAAGCGTGCTGGTGCTCGCATTCGGATGACTTCCTCCAGGAAGGGGTCCACTAGGAGAGTCGTCAAGCTCGAACTGCTCGATCTCAAACGAAGAATCGCGCGACTCGTGCAACAGGTTCTGGCGCGACTGGTCGTCCTCGGCGTCGTAGAGCGGAGGTGGCGACGAAGGGGTAGCTGGGGTTTCTGGCGCCGTCATGATGAGCTGATGATAATAAATAAGTGGGTGTGTGTTAGTGGCGTTTTTAAGGCGGCTATGTTGGCGCGCTTGATTTTTCGGTGCTGTCCGTGCAGAGATAAGGAGTGTGATGTGCTACCCTTGCTGGTCTGTATGAGCCGTCCCCCTGGAGTGTGATGTGTGTGTGTGTGAGATGTGAGATGCGATGTTGCAAGACAGACACGACAAAAGCGCTCTGCATGAAACCGTGTATCAGAAGTAACCGGGATGATAGGAGGAAGCCGGAAACGGACGACGCAACCGGATATGTGTGGGCGTGCAATATATGGAGCAGAATATTCTGTAGGAAAAAAATGGCGAGCAAATAAATTTCAGGGGCCTAAGGGTCACGTGACCTCCGCTTTTGCTGCCTTGATAGCTATTAATGGTCTGCGCAGCTTGCACATGCCTTATCGGGTGACGTTTTGAGATTGGGAGGATTAGTCAGGCCCAAGCCACTTTTGCGAAAAAGAAAATAAAAGAAAATAAAAGAAAATAAAATCACAACCTTCTGGATCGAGACGTGTTCTTAAGCGTGTGTCTCACTGTTTTATCACGGTAAACAACTTTCCTTTTTTCTATAAGACAGCTTTTGTTATTCAGGGATATAGGAAATGCGCCTCTTTATACCTTTTGCCAACACAGCGTTTATTTTTAACTGAACGCCAGAAATAGCCCATGCGTAGTCTGACCCTTTGGTGAGACTTTAGGCCTGAGTAAGCCCAGTGCTAGAAGCAGCCCAAAAGACCGACAATGTCTAGTGCGCATTAATTGGGCCGGGAAACGGGCTGGACCCACCAAAAATAGCGGCTCCGCTTGTTGACTAGCAACGCTTTGCGAGCTCGGGCTTCTAAGTCATTTTCTTAGTTCTCATTCCTCTTGTATTGTCAACATTCAACTCTACAGCCCCACCTCTCGCTTAGAGGTGAGACGATGATTACTCACAATTCCAAATAACCACTTGCGCACTCTCGGCGAATAGATTTGGCCCGAGCAGGGTCCGCTTCGATGCAACCACTAGTCCCTTTTCAGGCCATTGAGTTGGCAGGGTGTGTCGAGCTGCTGCTCCTGTCAGCATCAGGTGCGTATAGAAGGCTCGTATGTTTCAGCCAACCGCCCGAGGAAAGACATTGATAATAAAGTGCGGAAGATAATGCCGGATGTTGTGCGTCGTGTCAGACACCTCTGTACTCGAGGTCGTACTGGGTCACTCTCACGTTCAAACCCCGCTATCGTGACGTCATGGCTGCTTTGTCTGGGAACCTGGGGTACGCTATAGCTACTATAACGCCGCTCAAGCCTCCGACTAGCACTTTTTCACCCCACCACCCCCCTGTCTGTACCCCGGCAGTCTTGCGGGCTCTTGCGTCTGCTCATTCCATATGTGGAATACTCCGTCCTCTTCTGCGTAGAGTTTTCAATATGCCTGTTTAGCCATCGCAATGAGAGAAAAAGCTGCATAATCCCTCGCTCAACTCTATTGCACATTTAGAGTATTTCTTCCGGGGTCGAAAAAGTGGAGTAACAAAGGTTGGATGAGGGGAAGACATGACAAAAAAAACTATTGTACCAGACCGATCATGTTCACATGGAGCAGTCAGCTCGTACTGACTGCGTAGAAACACTCCTCAGTATCATACCGCACATCACTCCACCTGCTCATCTGATATCGTTGCTCGAGCTTGTCCAGCCACAGAAAGACGCTCGCAAGAGACGGAGGACAAGGGCTAGACCCCGGGCCGGCTGCTACCCTGTCATATTGACCTAATGACTTTCTGCCCATTGTTGGCGCTAAAATAAAGCCCTGTTCAACGGTAGCAAAAACTGGACGTTTCGGACAGCCGTCGACGAGGTACAGCGCGGCGCAACAGTCTGACACCACGAAAGCCTGGCCTATATATACCAGAAAGCAATGATCGACGGAGTGCGAATCTCCCGCCTGGCAAAGTTCACTGGGTTGCACTCAACCTACCCTTGTCTGTGAGCCGTGTGAGATGCGTCAGGGTGCGTGTGAGGCGCAACCTCTGCGGAGTCTGCACGTGTGCTGCACAGATGTCATATAGATTGACTCGCTGTTTTTCCCTCACTAAGACCGCCGTAAGAGTGCACGCCGCGTGACAGTCGAGGAGTTTCAAAAGCGACGTTGACTGATAGTAGACAGGAATAGCAGCCGGTACGCCACGGTGCCAGCCCAAAAAAAAAAAGACTTCCTGACCCCGCTCAACTCGTATCCGCTACCCCTCCCATCGTTGTCTCACCATCGAGCGCCGCAACTTATAGCCCTGTCAGAAACTCTAGCTCGACTTCCTAGGCTAAATGGATTAAACCTCACCTACACCTTCCGATGTGGGTGTGGGGCTCGAGTATAAAGTCCTTTCTGCCGCTCGTGAAGCTCCCGGTCGTCAAACACCATGTTTTCTTCGCTCCTTTCGCTAGTTTCACTCATTTCTCTGGCCCTGGCGCTCTCTCTGGACCCCAACTCCCAGCAGTCCGTCAACAGCGACACCAAGCTCATTGCCAAGGGCCTGCTCGACTACTACGCCGGCTCTCACTATGGAGGCACCGTTGGCATGTTTGTCCAGCCCTACTACTGGTGGCACGCCGGAGCAGCCTGGAACTCCATGGTTGAGTACTGGGCCATCACCGGCGACGACACCTACCTTGACACCACCAAGCAGGCGCTGATTTCGCAGCGAGGCGACAAGTACGATCTCATGGTCGCCAACTACTCCACCTCGGAGGGCAACGACGACCAGGGAGTCTGGGCGCTGACCATGATGGCTGCTGCTGAGCGAGGCTTCCCCGATGCTGGCGACGGTCACTCTTGGCTCGATGTCGCCAAGAACGCCTTCGCTACCATGGTCGCCCGATGGGACTCCAACTGCGGAGGAGGTGTCCGATGGCAGATCTTCTCGTCCAACAACGGCTGGAACTACAAGAACTCGGTCTCCAACGGCGCCATCTTCTCTCTGGCGGCTCGACTCTACTACAACACCGGCGAGAAGCTCTACCTGGAGTGGGCTGAGACCGCCTGGAACTGGCTGTGGAACTCTGGGCTGATTGAGCACGACTCGTACCGGGTTAACGACGGCCTGGATGCCGACGACTGCTCCCAGATCACCCACTACCTCTGGACCTACAACGCCGGTATGATGCAGTCTGGAACTGCCTACCTGTACGCTGCCACTGGTAACAAGGACTGGGACACCCACACCCGAAACTTCTGGAACTCCGGCAAGAGCATCTTCTTCGAGAACAAGATCATGCTGGAGATTGCCTGCCAGCAGGGCCACATCACCTGCAACAACGACCAGCGAACCTTCAAGGGCATCTACGCCAACCTGCTCGGTCTGACTGCCGAGGTCCACTCCGGCCTGGCTGACGAGATCATCGACTACCTGACTACTTCTGCCAAGGCTGCTGCCAACACTTGCTCTGGAGGCTCCGACGGACACACCTGCTCGCTCGACTGGATCTCCCAGAAGTACGACGGCAACTGGATCGGTCTGGGCGAGCAGATCTCTGCCCTGTCTGTGATCCTCAACTCGCAGGCCCTCAAGGTCCACGCTGCTCCCCGAGCCAAGACCAACCAGGACAGCGTGCCCTCCAACCAGCAGGGTCTCGCTCCTGCCCAGTCTTTCCTCCCCTCTTCTTCTCCCCCCAGCAGTTCCGCTGCTCCCGCCAGCAGCTCTGCGGCTCCTTCTCCCCCCTCTTCCCCCAGTGACAACCGAGTCTCCACGGCGGTCATTGTTTCTCCTTCTGCACACCCCACCACCTTCTCGACTGTGGCTGTGGCTCCCCCTGCGACCTCCGAACCCGCCCAGTACACTGGAGACGGCACCGAGGTCGCTGCAGGTCTAGGTTTGCTGGCCCTACTTGGACTTGGTGCTATTCTCATGTGAGTATTACGACGACTACGCCCCTTATTAACCCCTGAAAAGAAATCAAGAGCTTCGACCTGCTTTATTTCACCCCGACTTTATTTTTTATTTTTTTATTTTTATTTCTTTTTTGGTTTGGTTTGGTTTGGTTTGGTTTTTTTGGCTTGGATTTCTCTCCCCCTTTCTCTTTGCTTTTCCCACAGTCACCGCACTTTCTTTACAGGTGCAGAGACTTGCTTTCCTTTTCCATTTCTTTTATTCCTCTTCCCTTCCTTTTGCTTCCCTTCCTCTTTTTTCCCCTGTTGCTTTCTTTCCGTTCGTGTCTGTATTTGCGCACACAGTTCGTAGCTAACCCAGTCCCCATCTCACCTCCAACAGCACATCCGCTTAATGCTGTCTGTAACCCACTGCCGGTATTCTATGGCCTGCCCTTGCTCTCTTTTATCTGGAGCCCAGTACCCCCTTCTTCACGCTCGCTTTCACGTTCATGTCTATACTAACATTTACCTCTCTAGCTTTTTCTTCGTTACCACCGTGCTAGAGTTCTTCAGTATTTATAACCAATATAATTCAATGACTATCTGTAACCATGTTCCTTGATCGTCATCGTACTCTATCTCTGTATGAAATGCACCTCCAGTTTATGGACCACCGATCTGGTTAATGGAAGGGTTCCTATAAGAGACTCACATGGATCCAGATGTATCTCTCCAACAAGAATGCCCTTCCGATCCAACCACCCCTGCGACCTTAGCAGCTTCTCCGAGTTCTACGTCACCGACGAGGTTCGAGATGCCTTCTACAGCAAGCCCAACGTTCTGATCAAACGGAACTACGTGGTCGGGGTCAAGAAGGAGGAGAAGGCTTGTCTTCAGGCGGAGATCACCAAGAGATACAACTCTCCCAAGCCCCGACGTCTGGGTTATAACCCCATTCCCAAGTGGGCTTGGTACGCCATTCGGTACATTGAGCTGTCCAGCCCTATGAACCTGCACACGGGCAAGGAGATTTGCTACGACCCAAAAAGCAAGGACGAGCGACCTCCTCACCCTCTCAAACGAGGCAAGCGAGTCCGAAGAAACAGCCGGCCTAACAAACTCAAGGCTTTTGCTGCCATGATTGCTGAGAACAAGCAGCTTGAGCGAACCAACTCCACGTTTGCGCTCCCAGGAAGTCTCTACGACTGGGTCAGACTTGCCAGCGCCCATTAGGAGGCCAGACTCGAACAGACAGTCGCTAGGGAGCGGATTTTCGGACGAGAGCGAGAACTGCGGCTCGAGCGAAAGCGCATGGAGCATCTTCGGTGCCAGCGAAAGGAGTTTCTGATCGAGGGCACGGCCTAGGGGGAGTTATATGAAAACAGTGTATTATAGTAATTTATTTATTTTTATCGAGCCAGAAAAATCGTGTCGTAAGTATATCAGGCTACTATCTCCGTTATCTCCGAGGCGCCTAAAGTTTCGGGTACACAGCAGGGTGCAGTTCACGTGACGCCACGCGCATCTATCTTTTTATCGAAACCATAGGTACGTTAACGCCAGCACAAGGAACCCAGCCATGCCGTACAACATCGCCATGGTGTCCGATTTCTTCTACCCGCAGCCGGGCGGGGTGGAATTGCATGTCTACCAGCTGTCTCAGCGGCTCAAACAGCGTGGCCACTCGGTAGTCATCATCACACACGCATACGACAGCAGAACAGGGGTCCGGGTGCTGACGAACGGAATCAAGGTCTACTACGTGCCGTTTTTCGTGCTCTACCGCAACTCGACCTTCCCGTCCGTCTTTTCCGCGTTTCCCATTCTCCGCAACATCTTCATTCGCGAAAACATCGACATAGTCCACGGCCACGGATCGCTCTCGTCTCTGTGTCACGAAGCCATTCTGCACGCGAGAACCATGGGCATGAAGACGGTTTTCACAGACCACTCGCTTTTTGGCTTTGCCGACGCGGGAAGTATCGCTGGAAACAAGGCTCTCAAGTTTACGTTGTCCGATGTCGGCCATGTCATCTGCGTGTCGCACACTTGCAAGGAGAACACAGTGCTGCGAGCTTCTCTCGATCCGTCCATTGTCAGTGTCATTCCCAACGCCGTCGTGTCCAAGGCATTCACACCTGATCCAACTAGAGCAGACCCCAACTATATCACGATCGTCGTCATCTCGCGACTGTACCCCAACAAGGGGGCCGATCTGCTCACAGTCATCATTCCGCGCATCTGCGCACTCCACCCACGCGTCAAGTTCCTCATTGCGGGCTCAGGACCCAAGGAAATCGATCTGCAGCAGATGAGAGAAAGGTACCGACTCCAGGAGCGAGTCGAGCTCATTGGCAGCATCAGACACGAAGAGGTGCGCGATCTCATGGTCACGGGAAACATCTATCTGCATCCTACGCTGACGGAAGCCTTTGGAACCGTTATTGTCGAAGCTGCAAGCTGTGGTTTGCTCGTTGTCACTACAGACGTCGGAGGAATTCCCGAGGTGCTGCCTTCCCACATGACTGTCTTTGCTAACCCTTCGGAAGACTCACTGGTGGACTCGACCATGAAGGCGATTGAGATTCTGGAGAAGAAGGAAGTCGACCCTACCACCTTCTACGACGAAATCAAGGGCATGTACAAGTGGTCCGAGGTTGCAAGGCGAACGGAAAAGGTCTACGATAGCATCCAGGAGGAGTCGCTCAACGAGCCTCTGCTGGACCGGCTGGCTAAGTTCTACGCGTGTGGAGAATGGGCGGGAAAGCTCTTTGTCATTTGCGTGTGCGTCGACGTTATGCTATATGCTATTTTGGAGTTGTTTTGGCCCCGACACACCATTGACCGGGTGAAGCCGTGGCCTCGAGTCAAGTCGGGCGAATAAATAGTCTATTCTCGAAGCATGGCCTGGTACCGCTCAAACTGCAGTCTTTGCTGGGCTGCAACGTGTTTGGGGAGCTGGTTTCGAGGTCTCCAGCCAGCAGGCTGCTCCGATTGCAGCAGAGCAGCTGTCTGAGCGAGCTTCTGCAGCTGGTGAAACGCGGCCTGTGTTTTGAGGGGCAGGTAGGGCTGGTTCTTGACCACTGGAGGCTTCAGGTCGGCCATCCAGTCGAGATCGTCTCTGCCCTTTGAGTTTTCCAGAGCCAGGTGCTGCACCGTTTGGCGCAGGTTCTGGAGCTCGGTTTCCATCTGAGACTGATGGAGCGTATTTAAATGCATATCTACTACATCTTCTCCCTTGAGCGTAGACAACTTGAGCCGGTTCTGCACGTGCGTCTTGAACCGCTGAGCATCAGCATTCTTCTGTTCCAGCTTAGCCTTGAGGCTCTCGACGTCGTCAGCAAGTCGCTTTTCCGTCAGAGCAGCCTCGTTGAGGTTGGCTCGCAGCTGCACAAACGCCTCCTCCTTCTCGGCAAACCGCTCGGCCTTGGAGTCGTAGTGCTTGATCTTGATTTCCAGCGTCTCGATGGTCTTCTCCTTCTTCAGCAGCACGGCCTTGAGGTGCAGAACGTCCGCAGAGGTGTCCACTGTAGTTTCCTCCTGGCGCTGTTTGGGCTGTAGTTGTGCCCAGGTAGGCAGGTCGTTGTTTTGGGAGACGGAAAAGTCCAGCGTTGACAGCTGCTCGGTGAGCTTAATGACATCCTTTTCCACAGCAGACATGGGCTTGCTGGAAGACCGCTTGAAGATGGCAGTGTAGGCTGTGTCTGGATCGTCGTCGTGCAAGAGTTGCATAGCGAACACAGAGACGTCGTTGAGTGTCTGGACGGCAGAGTCGATGATGGGGCTCGACACGCGAGCAGACTTGTCCTGGTTGTCAAACCAGTACTTTAATTTAGACAGTGCACTGGCGCAGCTTCTGTGTCCCAGCTGTTTGAATAGCAAAATAGAGACACGCGTGTGGATGGCAATCTTAGCCATGTCGAGGTAGGTGCGGTTGTAGTCTTTTTGGGTCGATAAAAAGTCGCCAAAGGTCTGGATGAATACAGGCACCATATGCACGGCCTCGTCTACCAGCAGAGCTCCCTCGTTGACAGAGTCGATGTACGAGTTGACTGACTGCTCGAGCTGCTCGGACTCTCCGTGCAGAAAGGGAGCATCGACGTCTGGATGCCACTCCAGCAGAGTAGCCAGAGTGTGTGCCAGAGCCGAAACGTGAGCCAGATTCAGAGCTAGTCGCAGCTGTTGTTCCTCGACAGCTGTCTCGTCATACTCTGCACCTAGAATAGTCTCGACTATGATTGCCAGCAAGGCTGAAGTGCGCTTGAATCGCAGGTGGGCAGAAACAACAACGTCCACATCGCTTCCAGGGGCCGTGATCGGACTCTCAGCTGCCGTTAGAAAGTAGTGCCAGATGGCCAGCTTGTCCAGAGCCTGCTGGGACGACAGCTTTTCCATCTCCAGGGCAATCTCCTGGTTGCGTGTAGACGCCACGGTGGACTGCAGCTTCTGGTTCATCTCCATGACGGTCTTGACGTGCGAGACCATGGACTCGTTGTCGTGCTGCTTCTCGCGGTGCTTCTGTTCCCACGATTCCACTTCGGCTTGGAGATCTGCCACGACTTCTCTGAAACGCATGACACTCTGCTCCAGGTTCTGCTGGCGACTGTGAGCATCATTGGTTCGTTTCTCGGCATGGCTGAGTTCTGACTCGAGATACGCAATCTCCTGGTTGAGCTGCTTCTGTGTAGCCACGTGACCGGCCTCCAGCTCGTCGTTCAGCTCCTTGAGCTCCTCCAGCTCGGCAACGGTAGCCTGCAGCTTCTCGACTGACTCGGTGAGAGCCAGGTTCTTCTCTGTCAGCGAGTCGATGAGCGTCTCGGAGACCATGACGTCGTCCAGCTGGGCTCTTAGCTCATGTAGAGTCGCCTGAGTTTCTGCGAGTCGCTTTTCCGAGCTCTCCAGCTGCGACTGAGTCAGCGAGTAGTCTGTCAGCTTGGACGCCAGCTGCTTGATCTGCTCGTTCAACGAAGCCTCCTGGGCCGTAGAGTAGTCTCTTAGGCTCACGAGAGCCGCCTCGAGCTGTGCGTTTCGCTGGACAGCAGCCTCGTCTGCCGAATCGATTCTTTCGGCAGGCACATTGAGCTCGAGACGCAGCTCCTCCATTTCCCGCTTGGCGATCTCCAGTTTCTCCTCGGCCATCTCTCGGTCGAGTGTCGCCATCTCGAGCGCGTCCTCGTGCTGCTCCAGCTTGACCTTGGCGCTCTCGTGGGCGTTGGAGGTCTTCGTCAGATCAGCTCTCAGCTGCTTGACCTCGTCGCTCATGGGACGCAGCTTGCTCTCCAGCTTGGCGACAATGGTCTCGAGCTTCTTCTTCTCGCGCAGATCCGACTGAAGCGCCACGATCTGCTCGCGCTCGAGCTTGCGCTTGGAGTCTGTGACGCGCAGCTTGGCCTTGAGACTCTCGACCTGCTTGGCGAGGGCTGTAGATGAGTCTGAGACGTCTGAGAGCGCCGATTGAGGTCGCTGAGAGGGCTTGGGGACCTCAGGCGGCGGCATGAGGTCCGCGTCGGTCTCGATCTGCGGTCTTCGGACGAATTTGCCGGTTGTTCCACGACACTCAAAGTACCGGACCCCCTGGACGCTTCCGTCGTTGTTTCCTTCTGAGTCGAGCATTTCCACGCCGATCCACTCGCCCGTGGAGAACTGCGTTGGTCCGATGAAGCGGACGGTAGCTGGTGCTCCCTTGACCCGCACTCGGTCTCCTATTTTCATGCTGTGTGTGGTGTTATGGTGGTGTTGATAGTGGAGTATGCATCCCAATAGTGTAAGTAGGCATCTGTAGGATTGGTGTGAAGGGAGGACGTGTCTAGTTACCGGTACTAAACAAAATATGAGTGATGAATTAAAACTGTGACTACACTGGGTGACTCGGAAACACGCGGTATTTTCAAAAATCAGCCATTTTCCCCCTTCCTTGTTCTCATTGTTGTTGTCCCTCGTACTGTACTTGCACACTCGCGTACACCATGCAGAGTTTGTGCTAAAACGCGTCTCGTTCTTCCTCACCACAACTACTAACCTCCACAAATGCAGTCGGCACGACGAAAACAGACGGCCTTTCCCTCGCGGGGAGTCGCCACCGCCAAGCGCGAGCTCTCTGCGGACCAGCGCCAGGAAATCCAGGAGGCCTTCGATCTCTTTGACGCCCATCAGAACCGAGCTCTGGATTTCCACACGCTTCGAGCAGCAATGCGAGCTCTGGGCTTCGAGCTCAAGAAGGCCGAGGTGCTGCAGATCCTGGATGAGAACGATACCACACAGCAGGGCGTGATGACGTGGGAGGCGTTTGAGCAGGTGATGACACAGATGATTCTGGACCGCGACCCGCTGGAGGAGGTCAAGCGGGCGTTCCAGCTGTTTGACGAGGACAACACGGGGATCATCACCATCAAGAACCTGCGCAAGGTCGCGCGAGAGCTCAACGAGAACATTGACGAGAGCGAGCTGCAGGCCATGATCGAGGAGTTTGACCTGGATCAGGACGGAGGAAGTGAGTATGAGACGGGAATCGAAGGAGAATATGGACCTGAGATGAGAAGCGAAGGAGAATATGGACCTGAGATGAGAAGCGAAGGAGAATATGGACCTTACTAACACAGTCAACCTCGAGGAGTTCATTGCCATTTGTACGGAAAACTAGCTTATTTAATGTATTTTTATGATGTCTGAGTGTGTAAATATGGCTTACTAGAGCAGACTGGCTTATCCAGAGAAGTCTAAGGAGCTTGTTTTACGTGGTAGAATACGTGATACTGTATCCCCATATATCTAAACCACAGCTCGTATCATGCAAAACAGTATCGTGCTGATGTCTTGTATTGGTCATTCTCGCTTACTAAGCAAGTCATCTCTGACGAGAATAGAGTTTCGGATCAAGCTGGGAGTTCACGTGACGTCAAATTTTCGGGAGCAATTTCTGGACGTTACAAATACGTTCCAGAATATTTAATTATATGAATAAATCCCCCTCAATCTCCTCTATCGATCTACCTATTCTCCCCTCACTTTGGTTTCTTCCCACACCCACACTCCTCAAAAACCTCACGCACCTCCCAACAGGGCAAGGTGAAATTTTCGTTTTGCAAACTCACCCGAATCACATCACACCCCAAAATGAGAGCCACGCGGACGGTGCTGAAATCGAGGTTCATCCACGATCCCAAGACCATCTACCCCCGGATCCGTGTCGACCGCATCCAGCGGCACACCCTCAAAAAGGCCCCCAAGTTCCAGCAGGTTCTTGCCGGCCATGCTGTTCCCGAGTGGGAGCGGTTCAAGAAGGAGTCCGACTGGCACTTTATGCCTGGCGACAAGGTCCAGATCCTGGCGGGCCCCGACAAGGGCAAGGTGTCGCAGGTGATGGCTCGTCACGAGGAGGGCAACTCGTACCTGGTTGACGGCGTCAATGGCACCCAGGAGTTCCCCATTCCCCCTTCCATGGCTCAGGAGGGCCAGACGACTCATATGATCGAGTTCCCCAACCCGCTGAAGCAGCACGAGCTGCGACTTGTGGCTCAGCGACCCGAGGAGGACGGAACCACCACCGAGGTCGCTATTGCGGCGGTCGAGTGCGTCGGCACCTACTACGACGCCCAGTACAAGAAGGTGCTTCCCCGACGAGTTATGAAGCACGATCACAAGACGGTGATCCCGTGGCCCGCTCCCATCGAGCCCGTGGAGCACGTCGAGGGCTCTACCGAGCGAGACGTTGCCCGAGAGCGAACCCACTGGGTCACCTCTCTGGTCAAGCCTCCCTTCCCCATCAACGCCCTGCCCGACATTCGAAACGTGCACCACAAGCGATTCAAGCGGTTCTCCGAGCGGGAGGTCGATCTGCTGACTGCGCCCAAGCCTTTCATCCCCAAGGGAACGCCCGAGCTGTTTGCCCGACCCGAGCACAAGAAGTCCGAGAACAAGCTGACCGCGGAGATGGAGGCCTTCATTGGCGAGGTCATGCAGAAGCATGCTGATGCCCAGCAGGGCCAGCATGAGCGAGTCCGGGGACTCAAGTATAAATAGTGTATATAGTAGCATGGATTGATTCTGACGAACGGCGGGAGGTAATTGTTGCGTAGCAACTGTTACCGACCATACTGTAGGAGGTGATTGTTGCGGAGCAACTGTCACCGACCACGACTATTTTACAGTAGAGGTACAACTACAAGTATGCTCGAGCTGAGTAACCATTCTTGTAGACGTTGGTGCTTCCGGTATGACAAAGTGGAAGAACGAGCTTTCACGTGAAGTGGTGGAGCAGTTGATAATGGTGTATGTTCGGTTTGTGTCTTCTTATATAAGGTAGCCACGCTGGATTGAATAAGGTGGTCTGAACTACTCATACTAACACTGGGCTCAAGAAGGACTTTCTTCAATGGGACACGGGCCATGGGATGTTGGGGCAAGTATGAGTACTGAAGCAGACTGAATTTGTCAACTCCAGGACCATTTTACAGTGGTTAATAACTTTCCAGTTCATCTACAGTCTCCGCCAGCGGCCGAAAGTGACATTGATGCTAAGCAACTGAAGTTCAAGTAATTGGCCAACTTCTAATCCTCAGTAACTTCAGTATCCCCTTATCCCTGGGCGAAAAATTGATATCGTTTGTCTTTCAGGAAACTAATCATTGTTTTGTTTACCGCGTATTCTAATTTCTTTTTCGCATCTGTTTCAGAACCCCAATGTTGCATTTCTCTAAAATACTTTCTCAACTAAAGTTCAACTAATATGACACTACTGTAGCTTGAAGTCGAGCATCCTGGATCATTCTGGGTCCGTCCGTATGACTCAAGGTCACGCGAGAAACTGCAGGTAATGGAAATTGTTTTTGAAAGCTCATAAATAAAGCAAGCTCTTCACACATCTCCCCAGTATACGAACATATCCTTAGTGCTAAGCCTCCGCACTGAAACAGACGAAGACTTTAGCGAGTACAGTATCAGGCTCAGCTTTAGCGACTAACAGGTCTCAGCCTTACAAATATACAGTCAGTTCCACGATACAAGACTCACGCCTTGACTCAACCAAGAAACAGCGTTGGTAGTCAATCTCGAGTCCTATCTCAATCTGGAGATCTACAGCCCAACGCTATATGAATGAAACGGTATCCATTCATATTAGATTCGCAACGAAGCGCGCTTGCTGTGGATGTCACTGTCTCTCCTGAATATTGCCAAGAGCTCAACAGGCAGCGTTGCACCGAGTTCAATACATACGATCGAATGCTACAAATCCACACAGACAATATCGGTCACAAATACTCACATCTCCTGCTCACACGACTTTGTCGCGTTATATATCCGGATCTTCACCTATCACCGCGTTCGGAAATATGGACGCCAAAAGTAGCAAATTGACAGGATATAAACAGACGCATTAACTTTGCCTGTCAGATTCTTCGCTTGACCCACATGGGAACCTAATAGCTTGGAGCTCTTTAGAGCAAGCTACTGTGGAGCGATAGAGCAAGCTGATAGCGAGGTAGTAGCGTCATTTTTGCTCTCGTGAGCACATATACAAAGCTATCAGCTTATGTAATCATTCCGGAACAGCTATGACTAAGTGACTAAAAATACCCTGCCCACCTCCTTGTCTGCAAATGAAACGTTCCACGCACGGGACACGGCTGTCTGCCTAAAATGTGTAAGGAGAAAACCTTACGGGTCGGGGGAAATTTGCGACTGACAGATAGTAGTTTGAAGTTGGCTGTGGTAATTTATTTCTGCTAAAAAGGACACCATCTTATTCTCCTCAGTCTCGCCATCCGCCCACTACTTTCGGCGTCAAAATCGGCCCAGTGGCTCGTGTCTTATCTTTAAAACTATGTCCGAACGTTAGCCTACCCACGTGTGCTATACATAGTAGACTGTTTTGGGCCGCTAGTGGATCCGCAATTGGGGTCCTTGGTGAAAGAAAGATGTCACTTAACAACTCCCCTTCTGCAATGGTGATTTGCACGCCCTACTACAATCGACAGACCATCAAGGTGGGTCTGCGGGCCATCCAGCTCGCGCTCATCATGGCGGTGGTCATCACCACGGGTATCATGACCATGTACTCGGATCTTCCTCGCGACTGGGTCATGGACAACTATGTCGACCCCTATACATCGCTTTTCACGCTCGAGTGGCCCACAGACTACCACAATGCCGAGATCTGGGACCAGACTCTCGAGTTCGACACCCCCATCTACCTGGAGACCCATTCTCACACCAACCACAGCGATGGAAGTCTTACTCCGAGCCAGCTGGTCGACTGGGCAGTGGCCTACGGCCTGACTGCTCTGTGCGTCACGGACCACAACAACATCGAGGGAGGCTGGGCTGCACGAAACTACTCACAAGAGCTGCGGGCTGAGGGCAAGCCTGCGCCTCTGGTCATTCCCGGAGTCGAGTTCACGTGCTGCCGCATCCACATGAACTTCCTGGGCATCGAGGAGACCATCAAGCCGACGGAAAACTGGCCCACCGACGAGGAGCTCAAGTCGGTCATCAAAAAAGTGCATTCCCTGGGCGGAGTCGTCATCGTCAACCATCTTCCTTGGTCCGAGAGCACCGAGTGGGGCCGAAAGGTGCCTACTTTGATGCACCACCCTACTCCAGACCAGCTTCTGGCCTGGGGAGTCGACGCCTTTGAGTGTGTTTCCGACGGAGTCATGGACCTTCAGGCTATCCGGTACGCCGACAGAAACAACCTGGTCTGCGTGACTGCCACGGACATCCACAACCCCTCAGACACCGTCAGAGCAGCCACAGTCCTCGACGGACCGCTCACCCAGAAGAACATCATCGACCAGATCCGCCGAAAGCCCGAGCGGTCCAAGTCGACCTTCTACTACGACCCCATTGGACCCACAGGTGCCCAGGTCGTGCCCCCTTACAACCCCAAGCGCAGCAAGTGGGCTCCCCTGGCCATGCTCAACTTTGGATACATGTGGGAGGAGTCCAAGGGCATGTACTCGTTTGTGGACGGCTTCTGCCACGAGCGCAAGTTCACCTTCCGGTACACCGCGGCGTTCTGGACGCTCTTCTGGATCGTGCTGGGCTGGGTGCTTTATGAACTGACACGCGCCATTGTCGTGGGCATTGCTGGCAGCAACAGCTGTCGACGAAGACGAGCTCTGCAGCTGGATTAACTGCAGGTAGGCTAGACTTTTATTTATTAATGTTATATCAACAGACGGGAGAGACGAGACTTTGAGTCCATGCAAAAGAGCCGAGAATCACCACCATCATCGAGAAGCCCACGAAGCTCGTGGCGAAACCGTACACGTAGGCCCTCTTGTAGTTCATGCCGTACATTTCGTTGACAAACGTCGACACGGTGCTGAGACACCCGCAGAAGCCGTTTTCAATGCCTTCGAGAATCTGGCACTGCAGGAACGAGTGCACGAGCTGCGAAGAAGAGGCTGTTCTCTTGCCACGCTGTAGAAGTACACAGACAGCAAGAACGATGCACGCCAGAATGTTGGCTGAGAATGTGCCCACAGGCAACTTTCCATTAAGCTTGGACAGCTGCCAGCGTAAAAGAGCGCCTGGAATGCCAAACAGACCAAGGTACGTCCACCATCGCCAGCTCTTCCACAGGGCTGCGAAGATAATGAAAATGCAAAAGAGAGCCACGCTAGCCGCGGCAATGAAGCTGGACAAGACCCGCTCAACCCTGGAAGACAGAGGAGGTAGAGGTATCAGGTCTGCGAGGTGGTGGCCGACTTTGAGGCCTGCGAAACTGAGTCCAAAGTTGATAAGCCCGATCGCCATCACCGACTGCACGCCGTAGCCCGCGTTAGGGTATCCCAGCTTTGTGTCATTCTGGTTTGCGCCGTACAAAAATGCTTCCAGCATGAGTGTAGAGAAAGACGTCAGAGAGCCACAGAAGCCCGTTCCGATGCCCAGAAACAGCGGAATCTGTTTCTTAGTCACTCCACGCTCCTTCTCGACGTGTGCAAACAGGTCTGTGGCGTTCACCCAGCCCATAACAATGCATCCTCCAAAGTTGGCCCAGACTAGTCCTGAGGGCATGAACGAGCCGTTGAAGAGCGTGAGGTGTTCGATTCCCTCGCGAGCTATCGCTCCGGCCACGGCAAACACGGCAATGTTGAGGTAAGTCAGCGCCGTGTTCATTTCATGTTGTTTGTGTTGTTGGGTGTGTTATCGTGATGTCGAGATGTTAAGAGACGATCTGTTTATGCGTAAGTGAGTCAAAACATACGAGCCGTGTCCTGGTAAAAGAGCTTAGAGAAGACGAGTTGTACGAGGAGGGAAAAAAGGAAAAAAGCGAGATCTAGTTAAAACTGGTGCTTTATTCGTATCTCAAGCGAATTTTCGCATTTTTATTCACACCAGGTCCTCAAAATACACTCCCTCAAAAACACTCTCCCTAACACCAACATGACATCACTCCCAACCAACATGCATGAGCTGTCCTACTCTCACTGAACATCCACCATCCCACAACATGTCGCTTCCGTTCCCCGTCCAGATTAACCGCGACAAGATCTCGTCGGGCGACGACCTGCTGTCGCAGGAGCTCACGCAGTTCAAGACGCTCGAGGACCTCAAGGCCGAGTTTGGCCAGTGGATCCAGATTCTCGAGAACGAGGTGGTTGAGCTCATCAACAAGGAGTACCAGCAGTTTGTGGCGCTGGGCAACTCTGTCAGCGGCGGCAACGACAAGGTCCAGGAGATCAAGCACCGGCTTGTGCTCTTTCAGCGCCAGGTCGAGCAGGTCAAGGAGGAAGTTGACGCTACAGCACAACGCATTGCCAAGGTGCTGACGAGCCAGAACCAGCTGCTGGAGGAACGTCAGCGCGCAATGGAGCTCATTCTGTACATTCGCGCGTTCCAGGAGGTCGAGCTGCGAGTCGGACAGGTTGGAGGAAACGATTCTTCGGATCCGGAGGAGATCATGGATCTGTCGAACCAGCTGATTAAGCTGCACGAGACCAGAAACGCGCACCCTGAGGCGGCCGTCATGAAGTCTTCAGCTTCGCGACTCACCACTCTTTGTGGCCTTGTCATCAATGCTCTTTGCAGCAGTGCCAAAGCCAACCCCGAGGAGGGTCTCGACATGTTGCGCCAGGTGCATGTTTTGCGGCGTCTGAAGATGTAG
Source organism: Yarrowia sp. B02 (assembly GCA_017635955.1). Taxonomy (NCBI): domain Eukaryota; kingdom Fungi; phylum Ascomycota; class Dipodascomycetes; order Dipodascales; genus Yarrowia; species Yarrowia sp. B02. The sequence continues at coordinate 4,423,025 of JAAQQV010000001.1, forward strand.
ATGCATTTAAAGGTTATTTATTCTATTGATTACGACAATTCGCGTGTTTGCGTAAGTGCTTGTATATCTTTTCTTCAGCATAAATCGTTCGTTAGGTGTATATTGCTTACTAATATCTGACTAAAAACCTTATCACTGCTCCCACACCTTAAGTCTAATTTTTTCGAGGCCTGCATCAGCAGAAAATTTATGCGATATCTGCTCTGAAATCTCACACAACAATAGCATGGTTGATTCATTCTTCTCGAACCCGAAAAAGAGAAGCAAGGCCCCCAAGCGGGACGAGCGGCGAGGCAAGAAGGTCGCTACAAAGCCCCAGCGACCGAACGTGGCCGACGAGGATATCACCTCCGAAAGTGAAAACGAAGAGGAGCAGTTCTTCGAGACCGGAGACAACGCCAACTCCTCCGACGATGAGGAGGAGACCCAGGCCGACAAGCGACGACGGCTCGCCAACCAGTACCTGGAGAACCTGAAGGACGAGATGGGAGAACACGGCTTCGACGCTGCCGATCTTGATCGAGAGAATCTGTCAAGGCGGCTGGAGGAGGACGTGGCCGAGGACAAGGGCCTTATCTACCGGTTCCTGGACGTCAAGGCGAGCTCGTTCTCGCGGGTGCACAAGAGCAGATTCCGGCCGACGGCTGTGGCTTGTCGATACCCCTACGCCTACACTGTGGGACGGGACGTGGAGCTGGTCAAGTGGGACATCAGCGACGTGACCAAGCCGCGGGTGCTCAAGGTGGTCTACGGCAACCGACATGCCAGCAAGGACGCCTTCAACCCCAAGGAGGACTACAAGGGGCACATTGACGACATTCTGTGCGTGGCCGTGTCTCCGGACGGCAAGTACGTGGCGACCGGATCCAAGGACAAGACCATCTGCGTCTGGGCCGCCGAGAGTCTCTCGTGCCTGCATGTTTTCCACACCCGAGACCGCCGAGGCGTTGTCATGGGCCTGGCCTTCCGCCGAAACACAAACCAGCTGTACGCAGCCTGCGCCGATCTCAAGGTGCGAACCTTCTCGCTGGACCAGATGTCGCAGGTGGAGACGCTGTTTGGCCACCAGGACGTGGTCGCCGACATTTCGGCTCTGGCGGGCGAGCGGTGTCTGACTGTGGGCTCGCGAGATCGAACTGCCGTCGTGTGGAAGATTGCCGACGAGTCGCGGCTGACGTTCCGAGGCGGAGACATCAAGGACTTCCCCGAGGGCTCGATCGACTGCTGCTCCATGATCGACTCGCACTACTTTGTCACCGGCTCCGACAACGGCTCCATCTGCCTGTGGTCGCTGTCCAAGAAGAAGCCCGTGTTCATCGAGCGACGAGCACACGGAGTGGAGGAGCGACCTGAGACTGAACTGCCACACACCGGCGAGGCTGCCGCAGACAAGGTGCCTCTGCCCGAGCAGCAGCCCCGATACATCACGGCGATCCACGCGATCCCGTACTCTGATATTTTCCTGACGGGCTCGTGGAGCGGCGAGATCAAGGTGTGGAAGCTGGGCTCGGAGATGCGGTCGTTCACGCTGGTTGCGACTCTGCCTAACGTCAAGGGCGTGGTGGACTCGATCGACGTGAGCGAGCACGGCTCGCGAGGAAAGGAGGTGTTTGCCGTGGTCGCGGCTGTGTCCAAGCAGCTGCGAATCGGGCGGTTCCTCAACGTGGGAGGACGAAATGGTTTGTACACTGGAGAGTTGGTCTTGTAAGCATGTGAAGGAGGACTAGAGCATTAATAGAGGGCTGCACGCAGCTCAAAATAGGAACATAAATTGATGAATACCGTATGGAGGAGAAGAGTGTAGCTGTGATTGTGTCTGTACAAGTACTTGTACAAATACTGTAGGTTGTGTTTGTTTGGGCAGAATTTGTCATGATAAGGCAATGGCAATTGCAGGAGCACTGACCATTTGTACTTGTAGAAAATGTCCAAGGCAAGGACATATGGCCTTGAAATAGCAGACACAGATTGCGTCAGTGAGCTTGAGACGGATATTTCTGGACACTTTTGTACAAACACAACGATTCAGCCAGCCAGCTTGTACCTGTAGATCGAGTGCCTCTACTTGAACGATTAGCTACTTGTGGGTTCATTAAGAAAGCCTCTGTGAAAACATGAGTCCACCAAAATTATTGGCCCGCTTTGTACTTCTCTTCAACATAAACGAGGCTGATACTTTAATAGTGATTATACGCCTCTCATAGGAGCTACAGTAAGAACACAAGTATACCACGGGTAAAACAAGCGAGAGTATGGTTCTCTAAAAGGCTTACGATTCAATGTGAAATGAGAACTTGACCGTCTTTGGGTCTCTGGGCCTTCAAACAGACCTTACTCACCTAACACTTAGGTCTCAACACAGAGGAATACAAGGAAACACAAATAATAACAGCAAGTGATCAAGGGAAAGTACGACACTTGTACAGTATACGCGAAATTCCAGAAAAAGTGCTCAATTCTGCTCACAAACTAATTATACCACGTCCATGACGTCCTGTCAACGTTCTCGAACGTTAGTTTCGCCAGATCAAGAAATTCAAAACACGACTAGGCAACACTCTGTGACCCCTTCCTCAACGACTGTAGCCAATAATACAATGGAAATACAGCAAACAAAATATTTCACGCATTTCTACCCTCCTAAAACACGCGAAACACGTCTGTCGCTCACCAAAAGACACCTTACCGCATGCATCCTCCACGTGACGAAACCCAACGCGTAAATTAGCCTCCTGCAACGCGAAATCAATTTTCCCACCAACACACCACCACACCGCAATGGACTGTGCCGACCGACTGCTCAAGAAGTACGCGCCCTTTGCGGGCTTCGCGGTCGCCACCTACAGCCACGACGGCGACTCTGTCTACTCCTGCGGCATTTCCGAAAAGCTCCAGAGACACTCGACCACGGACAGAAGCCATCTGCGCACCTTCAGCTACGGCCCGCGAATTGAGGGCGGAAAAAAGCAGCTGCTCAAGACGATTTCGGCGTCGCGACACGGCGTGGTTGCCGGCTGCGACGACGGAACTGTCTGCGGTTTTGACGAGGACGGAGAGCTCGTTTCCACTCTTCTGAGATCTCCCTCCGGAGTGACCAAGGTGCTCTTTTCTCCCTATGGCGATCTTGTTGCTGCCTCCAGCAAGGACGACAAGATCACCATCGTCGACTGGTCGTCCAAGCGTAAAGTCGCGGAGGCCTCGTTCCCGGGTCTCCACCAGTTCATCTGGAGTCTCGACTCGCAGCACCTGTTTGTCACTGCAGACGAGGGACTGCTCCAGATCGACGCGCGAGACCCCGAAGACAAGAACATAGCCGACTTTGTGACCCCCGGCACCATGTCGTGGTACCCCGACGGCTCTGTGCTTGCTGTGGCGCAGACCAAGCAGGTTCTTCTGGTCGATCCCGAGGACCTGTCCAAGAAAACCACCTTCAACGTGCCCTCCAAGATCACGGAGATGCAATTCTCGCCGTCCGGCGCGTACATCGCCATTGCCTTTGGCCACATTGTCGAGATCTGGCGGGTCAAGGACTCGCAGAAGCTCGCCTTCGTCACCATGGTCGCCAAGGCCTCCAGTGTCAACTGGCACCCCTCGCGAAACGAAATGTTCATCACCAACGAGAAGGGCGAGCTCTGTACGTGGCCCAACCCCGTGCCCAGCAAGTACCCTCTGCCCTTCGAGGGCGTGAACCCTTTCGACGACGATATCGTCACCGACAAGAACTACGACGATCTCGACCTTGCCGACACCCAGGAGATTGTCATGGACGACACCCAGGAGCTGCCCGACACGCAGATCATGGACGAGCCCGAGGTCAAGTCGTACCCCGATCTGCAGGACACCCAGGTTCTCGACGAGCCCAGCGACGATGAGGAGCCTGTCATCACCCGAAAGCGAAAGTCCGTCTCCAAGGAGCCCATGGACGCTCTGGCCGACACGCAGGTGGTCGACGACGAGGGCTTCAAGGCTTCTGAGAAGCGAAAGCGCGTCTCCATGGACCCCTCCGTCGACCGCATGGAGAAGGAGAAGACCCAGAGCAAGCACAAGCCCCTGGAGGAAGAGGAGGACCTCGATCTGGCCGGCGACATGTTCGTGGAGGACGACGACGGAGCCGGCTACGTGCCTGACCTCAGCCACCGGGGTCTGGACGAGTACGGCAACGGTAACGGACACATGGAGGAGGACGAGGACCACCAGGGGGGCTACCCTCTCGAGTTTGAGGAGGTTCGGGCCATCCAGCCCGGAGCTACAGAGTTCCGGGGCACACGACGGTACCTCCATGCGTCGTATCTCGGCTACATCTGGACCATGAAGCACGCCGAGAACCGGTACTCGGTGACGTCCTATTTCTTCGACACCGGCATCCACAACGGCTACCACTTCACCGACCACGTGGGCTACGATCTGGGCTGCATGAGCCGCCGAGCCACTTTCTACGCCCGAACGTCGCCTCCCTCCATCTTCATGCGGTTCCACAGTAGCATCAGCGAGAACTGGAGCTTGGATCTGGACGAGTCGGACCCGATCCGGTGCATTTCTGTGGGCAAGACCAAGTGCGTTGTGTGCACCGAGTCTGGCCTCATTCTGACCTACTCCATCTTCGGTGTTCCTCTGCGAGTCTACCGAGACGCGGGAGAGCCCACCGTGGCTATCACAGCCCACACGGACACCTTCTTCACGGTGCGACAGGACTCGTTCACGCACAAGATGAACTTTGTGGTTGAGAACGGCGAGGGACACATTTTCACGCGGGGCAACCTCAGTTTATCTGTGGGCGCGCACATCAAGTTTGTGTGTTTCACGCAGAACGGCGACCCTGTCGTCCTGGACTCGGACGGCATCATTCTCGTTCTGTCGCGGTGGAAGGAGGAGGGCCAGTACAGATGGATTCCTGTGCTCGACACGGTCGCCCGAGCCAAGGAGATTGGCCGAGAGGAGACCTACTGGCCCATCGGCATCGACTGCGACTACAACTTCCACTGCGTCATTCTCAAGGGTGCCACTACACAGCCTCCCATTCCTCTGCCGCTCACCACCGAGTTCCCCATCAAGCCTGTGGGCGAGCCTCGACAGCTGGAGTCGGACTACCTGCGAAAGTCCGTCATGGTGGAGCTGGAGGAGGGTCGAGAAGAGCCCGAGAACCTCGGCAACCTCGAGATTGAGGTCGAGAAGGCGCTGCTGCGTCTGCTGCATGCCGCTTGCAAGTCCGAGTTCAAGCTCAACAAGTGTCTGTACATTTTCCGACGGCTGCAGAACGAGGAGTGCAAGGAGGCTGCGGTGAAGATTGCGCTGCGATGCAACCGAACGATTCTGGCCGAGAAGATCAACGAGCTGCGGGAGAAGGACGAGGCCAAGAAGAACGATTAACAAGCATTGGATAGTAATATAGGATAATTATTGATTTAGACAGTTTGGAATACTCGTAGATTTCAGGTACACACTTGTATGTCGTAGTTTATTGCATAACGTGCCTGTAGTTTATCCCGTTAGGGACCGGTACCCGCAGTTTGTGTCATAAAGTACCGGTACATACCCGTAGTTTTTACTGTGTCTCATCACTACACCAGACGGATGATATAAACATACATTATTATACAATTACACTGGTTAGTTCTTTCCGCCAAAGCCAAAGCTTCCTCGTCTGCCATCGTCAAAAGGAGGAGGGTCGTCGGAAAAGTCGCTCTGAGTCTTCGGCTTTGTGTTAGCTGGTGACTGGTCTTCGCCAAAGTTGATGCCTCCGGCTGACTGTGTGTTTTGGTTGCGTCCAAAGTTGCCTGCGCTTCGAGCCTCCATCTTGCCGGCCTTGAGCACAGTGTCGATAACGAATCTGCCGTCAAACTCGGACGTGAAGAAGTTGTAGTCGAAGGGCTTGAGGTCCGACGGAAGTGCTCGGTTGGCAAAGAAGTACTCGATGTACGCGGTTTTGGTGACAGTGTTGGCAATGACCGGGTTGGTCACTCCAAAGTCGACAATGCCGGCAGCCTGGAACATGTGGGCTCCAATCTCCCACATTCGGTACGAGAGCTGGAGATGGAGGGTCGGCGACGACTTGATCTTCTTGAAGGACTTGAGCACGGTGTTGACAATCTGCGAGGCGTAGTCAAACGTGTGCTTGAACGACGTGTAGAAGGCCCAGGTGTAGACCAGACTGACCTCGTCGGCCTCGGATATCTTGGCCCGCTTCCAGTAGTTTGCACATCGCTTAATTCGGCTCAATCCGCGGTTGATGGCCATGGTGGACTCTCCCTTCTCGCCCACGTAGTAGAAGAAGGCTCGCAGCCAGTGTCTTCGGTAGTACTCTGCTTCATATTGCAGGCTGTATCCTGTGGCTCGCATCATGTCGGCTGTGAAGGCCCGCTTGTGCTGCAGGACCTCGTCCAGCTGGGTCTGGATGTTGGCGACAAACTTCTCCGAGAAGCCAAACGACGGCATGCCTGTCTTTCGGCACTTGTGCCACGTCTTTTCCGTCTTGATTTCGTCCGAGTCACCATCCAAATCCACCATCAGCAGCTGCGTGTACCACTCGACCTGCTTCTGGATGTCCTTGGTGGTTCCGCTGAGCTGAGAGTCGAGGAGGATCTGCTGGTGAGAAGAGACTGTAGGGAAGGACTTGAGGACCTCGGTCACCAGAGCTGCGTCCAGAGGAAACGTCTCCCTCTTCGCCGACTTCTTGAACGGCCAGATCTTGGACTCGTAGTGCTCTTCTCGACAGTCGAGCAGCAGCTCGAAGATGGGCACCTGGCCGACGAACTCGGACTCCTGGAAGGCCGCAAAGCACGACTCCACGAACGTCACGGGGTGCTCTGTGCCCTCCTTCAGGCTCTCCAGCACAGAGTCGCCGGTGTTGTTGTACAGTTCACGAGTCTGAGGGTCTCGCAGAATCTGGTATGCGTAGCTGACGGCTGACAGAGACTCCAGATGGTGCAGGCTCTGGAGAGTCTTGCCGAGAAAGGCCTGGTCAATCTGCTCCTGGGTGGAGTACGGAGAGGTCTCCAGCAGCTGGTGCAGCTTCAGATTGATCAGGGACATGTGCGGGGCCTGATCTGAGGGTGGCGATGATAATGGACACTAGCAGCATCCACGCATTTATACCAATATCAAGGTTTAGAGCCATCTCGTCGCCACCCTAACGCGTGGTTTTAGGGTGGGCAGAAAGTGTTTAATTTGAAAATGGGTTGTTTGAGAGTGTTGGTCAGATCGAGGAGTTTCGAAATATGTGTTTTTTACTGCTTTTTGGGCCATTTTCGTCTATTTTGGTCTCTCTAGTTTCCATGTGAAACTCGCCACCCCTCGTCGATTGGATGCAGGTGAGGGTGTTTATTGTGGTAAGGTAAGCGTATAGACTGTTTGAGTACGGTAGCAATATCCCTGTTTTCAAGATGGAACGTCTTTGTTTATTCTTCCACCTCACCTGTACAAGTATTTATTTAATTCCATTTTCTGTTTTTTTTCTCAAAAAATGGCCATCTGTACCCCGAACTGAGACGCTTACCATGCTACTCCGTACAGAGACAGTCTCACAACCATCCAATACCCTACACATCGTACCGTTACAAATCAATATATGTTATCATTTACAGAGTACCGTTCTTCTTGGCCTCGGCGTAAGCTCGGACACTCTTGAAGTCCTCGACGGCGGGCTTGATCCAAGGGTCCTTCTTGAGGAAAACGGGCTCCTCGTCGGGTCGCAGACCGGGGATCTTCTTCTCCAGGTTCAGCTTGGTGAAGACACACTTGTTGAGCAGAGCCTCAGCCTTTCGGCAGCCACTGAGCTGGTGGTTGTTCTGCTCCAGACACTGCCAGTGGAGTCGGAACTCGTCGAGACAGTTCTTGTTGATGTCCTCGATGACGGAGACGGCACACCGGGTCACTCGTCGACCCTCCTTGAGGCAGTCGATCTCGCCGGTGCCCTGGGCCTCTTCTCGGCACAGCATGAAGTCATCGTTGTAGGGCTTGCACTTGGCGCCAATGAAGAAGGATGCAGACAGAAGAGGAGCAGAGGTGGCTCCAACCTCGACAACGTCGGGCACGTTGTCGGGCATGTTAGCTTTGTCCTCGAACGGGACCCAGTGGGCGGCAGCTTCTCGGGGCCTGAGTTAGTATATATTTAGAGGAAGGGGACGACACAAAGGTATAAAGGGTAGATACTCGAAATCGAGACAAGTCTTGGGGAAGATGTGCGACGATTGCGATGATGAATTGTGACAAGCTGGAGCATGACAAAAAACCAAAGCTATTCAACTGTACGCAATATGAAGCACAGTCAATTGCACATTGGAACACAAGATAAAATGAGGCAGAATAAATGGGACAAGTGGAGTCAGGATAAGAATTGGGGCTCTCCTTGGCGGATAAGAACATCTTCGGACACAGAACAGGACAATTGAAGCATAGGAATTGGACATCGCGATGTTCGAGTACTTCAGAAATTCGAGGTTCAAAAGCACAGACCCAGACTGTGATACCAGGCCGTAATATGACACTTAGAGCGGAAAAAACTGCCATGATAGCAATCAGGCATGCCCCGGTATCACCTTCTGTGACTCTTTTCCTCCATTCTCATCTCTCAAAGCCGTATCTCCAGCCGTCCTGATATCAAAGATGTCCAATCTGTCACCAAATCTGCCACGATTCAAACCCCTCGGATACGTCAGCCATTCGTCCTGTTCCCTCAAAGCTCTCTCTCGTCGCACTCTTCACGGCATTTCAACGCTCGAAATGTCGGTCACATAGTTGTCGTCACCACCAATGATCTCAGCCTAGAGACACGAGGAAAACCGCAGAGGTCCAATTCTCGACTCAAACGGACTCCACTCCACCCCTAATATCCGCCTTTGCCTTATCCTAGCTCCCCTGATCTCCCTGCGATACTCACATTTTGATGTGTTAGCTGATGCTCAAAGGCTTACTACGGTCTACATTTCTCTCACGCAGATTGGTTGATGGTTCCCACGGCCGGGTAAGTGGGAGATGCTGAGTCAGCCGAGGGCTCCCAGACAGTGTGTGTACAAACTCTAACGGCATATCAAAAATAGAGTTTCCACACACGCCGGGTGCAACTACTTTTTTATCTATATTGCGTGAACCACAAACATCCATTGGCATCATGTTTGGCAACACCAACCAAGCCTCAGGCGGCTTTTCTTTTGGCCAGAACAACAACAATTCGGCCGGCAACACCAACACTGGCGGCATGAGCTCCGGATTCAAGTTTGGAGCCGGTTCTGCAACCACTAGCAACACCAACACCAGTGGAGGAGGTCTGTTTGGTCAGAACAACAACAACAACACCTCAGGTAACACTGGAGGCGGACTTTTTGGCCAGAACAACACCAACACCGGAAACACGGGTATCACGGGTACTTCTGGCGGTCTGTTTGGCCAGAACAACGCCAATACTGGCAACACGGGAGGAGGCCTGTTTGGAAACAACAACAACACCTCCAACACAACCAGCAACACTGGCGGAGGTCTGTTTGGCAATAACAATGCCTCTAACACGAACACAAACACCGGAGGAGGGCTTTTTGGTAACAACAACAACGCCAACACAAACACAAACACGAACACGGGAGGCGGTCTGTTTGGCAACACAAACAACAATGCCAACACCAACACTGGAGGTGGACTGTTCGGAAACAACAACGCCAACACAAACACAAACACCAATACCGGTGGTGGATTGTTCGGAAACAACAATGCCAATACCAACACAAACACAGGAGGCGGTCTGTTTGGCAATAACAACAACGCAAACACAAACACCAACACGGGAGGAGGACTTTTTGGAAACAACAACAACGCAAACACAAACACAAACACGGGTGGGTTCTTTGGAAACAACGCTGCCAACAACAACAACAACGCGGGCGGTTTTGGGCAGCAGCAACAACAGCAGCAGCAGCAGCAGCAGCAGCAGCAGGGCTTTGGGCAGCTGACAAAGCAGAACCAGCCCTCCGGCCCCTCGGTGCAGGCGCAGCTCACCCGGATCAAGGACGGATGGGACCCCACCTCTCCCAATTGTGCATTCCAGTTCTACTTCTACAACCGGATCCCGCTCGACGACATCCCCTACTACCAGATGCCGCAGGGCCAGTCGCCCGAGAAGTGGGACAAGGCCGTGGCCGAGCGGCCCTACAAGTCGTCGGTGCCCGTGCTGGCTGTCGGCTTCACCGATCTGCAGAAGCGAACCAAGCAGCAGGAGCAGCAGGTCGGCGTGTACCGTGTCCGAATGCATGAGGTCAACAACAAGCTGGACGAGCTGACCAACAAGCACGATCTGGTGACGACCGTGAAGATTGCCGAGATGCGAGCGCGGCACCAGCGGCTGGTGAACCGAACCGTGGCTCTTGCTGCCGTGACCCAGGTGCTTCGAAACCGAGGATATGTGCTCAAGCCCGAGGAGGAGGTGCTGCGAAAGAACCTCGAGCAGCTCAACAACAAGGTGACGGACCCCGCCGTCTTTGGCCGAATCAACGAGATCTGGGCGCGTATGTCTGTTCTGCGAGAGCAGGCACGACATGCCACGGATTCTCAGGCCAAGAAGGCTCCCGACGGCACCATATTGACGTGGGAGCGGGACGAGGAGACTCTGGAGCAGCTGGCCAAGATTCTCAAGGACCAGCAGACGGGCATTGCATTCCTGGCCAAGGTTCTCAAGGAGGACATGGCCGAGGTCGAGACCAAGATCTCCAGTTTGGAAAAGAAGTAACCACACAAGGAGACTTATTAATATGTATTTGTTTGTTCAAGTTCACCGAGAGTGCCTAATAGTATGTACATGTATTCACGCTATATTTCGAGTCGTTCAAAGTCGTTTAGAATCGTTTAGAATCGACCCTTGATGAGCTCGAAAGCAAAGGGAGCTGGGTTAGTATGTTGTGCAATTTATGGGTGCATCAATGAGCTGTTCTCGGATATGATTCTCGTTGAAGGATGACTTCATTCATCAGATCAATTAGTCAATCTCTTTAGATGTCTTCAAATCACTCCTCAAATCAAAGCACAGCAAGGACAGGTATGCTATGCTTGAAATCACGCTGGTCTTCGGACCACAAAAAAATCAATACTCACCAGTCCACAGACCAATGGCGAGGTACAGGGCGTTCTGCAGAGTTCGCGTGGCCATCTGGTTGTACTTTCGAATATCTTCGTCGGAGATCTGGGCGTTCATTGTTGATTGATATTGATGTGTTCTGTGTCCTTGAGCGGAGTAGAAGTATTTTAACAACCCTAACCTGAAGTTAGTGTGGTTGGTGGGGGTGGGTATTGGGCGCACTAGGGGGTCCACAGGTGTGAAAACTGGATAGATGTGTGTATTCTGTGTTTCTCAGTGTTGTGGATATTTTTGAGTATTTTTTCGCTTACTGGGTGGCTCTACGGATGCTCTTCGTAATAAGCTGTACAGTATGTCGCACAGTATATCGAACAGCGTCGAAAATGCTTGGGAGGAGGTGTGTGTGTTATGTAATCAGAGCACAAGGAGAACGACTCAACCAGCTGAAGGCGTATATAAAATGGCAAAAAAATATCACCTTCGTCTTCGAACCACCAAATAGCACCAGACTACATCAAATCTTCATTCACCAAAATATCGCCTCCTACTACTCGACCTCCACCTCGCCAACCCTAACCCCCGTTTTCAACATGTTTTAGTTTGGACACAGCAACGCCATCATCACCATATCGCACTATGAGTGACACCGAGAAGCCGCTAAAGTCCGAGGAGCCCATCGACGAGGCTGCCGAGCTCGGCGACGTTGCCGACACTGCGGCTGAGGGTTCTGCAGAGCCCGCCGAGGCTGCTGAGGATGCTGCCGAGACCACAGAAGCTGCACCTCCTGCTGACGACGAGGACGACTCGGATCTGTCCGATCTGGACGAGGAGGAAATCAAGAACGCGGCCATCGCGGACGACGACGACGACTACAACAAGCTGAGCGCGCACCGGCGCAAGGTGCAGAGCTCGGGCAAGAAGACGCTCAAGAAGCGGGCTCCCCGAGACTCGCGAGCAGACGAGGACGAGGAGGAGGTCGACCACTCGCACATCGACCTGGACCCGTCCATGGCGCGAAGACGCGAGATTGAGGCCCGAATCGACGCTGCCATGAAGCCCGCGAGCTCACGGCGCAAGAAGCTGGGCGAGGACGACATTGAGATGATGCAGGACGAGCGGATCTCGAACCTGCGGGAGAAGATGCGAAACGCGGCTATTGCGGACGCCGAGTCCAACCGCGAGGGCCAGCCGGCCACACACAAGCTGCAGCTGCTTCCGGAGGTCAAGGACGTGCTGCAGAAGCACCATCTGGCAGACTCGATTCTGGACAACAACCTGCTCGAGGCTGTGCGAATCTGGCTGGAGCCGCTGCCGGACGCCTCGCTGCCGTCGTACTCGATCCAGGAGGAGCTGTTTGACGCGTTGGTGCGTCTGCCCATCAAGTCCATCCACTTGCGGGAGTCTGGTCTCGGCAAGGTCGTCACCTTCTACCGCAAGTCCAAGCAGCCGCAGCTGCGAATCAAGCGCATTGCCGACAAGCTTGTCGCCGACTGGACGCGGCCCATCATGGGCCGATCCGACAACTACCGAGAAAAGGTGGTCAGCACGAGATCGTTCGACCCCAGCACACAGGAGATTGCGCTGGCTGTGGCAGCCAAGCGAGCCCAGACGCTCAAGGACGGCACTCTGGCCGAGAAGCAGGCCGAGCGACGACGCCGAGCTCACATTCCCTCTGCTCAGCCCGTCAACTACCGAGTGGCTCCCAAGAGCGAGATTATTCCTCAGCAGCGGGGAGGCTCAACGAACGACATGACGTTCAAGCGACTCAAGGGCAAGCTGGGCGTGACCAAGACGGGCAAGAAGAAGAGCGGCGTGTCTATCGAGGGCCGAGGTCTTAACACCTAGACGGTGTGTGGAGGATTATCTATTGTATATGGTTAGCTGTGGATGTATTATGTGTTTACTTGTGGCAGTGTAGGTGTTTGTGGGTACTTGTGGGTAGAATGAGATGTATGACTAAGCATATTGGCGAATAGAAGACTATCAGAATAACGTTGGTTCCATTATTTGTGCTGGTCACCCAGTGATTCACCCTAGGCCATCTCTATGCATGCTCAAAATAGCCCCCACAAGTGAGACGCGTGATTATGTAAGCGAGTGGAAGAGGGGGATGAATTTGTTGGGAAATGAGACAGGAACGCCGTGAGAGTCATGATATTGTTTTCCAAACTGACCTGCGTGTTTTTCTTTTTTCTTTGTGTTTTGCTGACCATCTGACGATGATTGTATTTGTCGTGGCTGGATACGATATTGGAAGCAGGTGACAACGTAGAAATACCAATATTACTCCCATTGGAGAGATACCAACAGAAATGGATTCTAGACACTCTCAGAAATTGATTGGTACCATAATTTCACTATGCTGCTTTACAAAAACTGCAGCTATTGTCTCATCGACTGTACACCAGTCAAGCCACAGTCGTGCACTTCAGCGACGAACATCCAATAACGCTCTAAACCTGTTGCAAGGTCAGAAAAGTACTGGGAGAGACTCAAAAGTTCGCTAGACTTGGGGAAAAGATACCACGAACTCAATTTGTCGTTTTGCAGCTCACCGCAATATCCTCCCCCCACCAACAATATACAGGCAAGGTTGCAAAAATTTACCTCCTTGAAAAATTTGACCTCTGAACTTTTGCAAGTTGAGATATCTCTCATCTTCTACGACTCCACAATACAACCACTACAGGCTACAAAGACGTCGACGTCTGCTGTCCATGCCAGATACAATAAATTTTATTTTATGATACACCTAAGATCGAGGCTTCTCCTTCTTCTCCTTCCAGAGAGCAAGGAGGGAGACACCGGAGACCTTGACAACCTTGAATCGGACACCGGGGATATCACCCTTAGCCTTACCCTTTCGACCGAAACCGGCGAGCAGAACCTCGTCGTTCTCGTCGACGTAGTTGAGGCAACCATCGTTAGGGACGAAAGCGGAGACTCGCTTACCGTTCTTGGTGAGCTGGACTCGGACACACTTTCGGATACCGGAGTTGGGCTGCTTGGCCTCAACACCGATCTTCTCGAGCACAATGCCCTTGGCGTGAGAGGAGCCTCCGAAGGGAGAGGACTTGAAGGCAGTGCCCAAAAGTCGCTTCTTGTAAGAAGAGTCAGCCCATCGGCTATGGTTAGTATGTGTGAAAGGAGAGCTGAAAAGCACAGCTGAAAACACAGCTAGACACAAACACAAGCAAACACAGATGCAATAAGTCGACGAACAACTAGCTGTTGCAGACAGACGGTTCTCCTCCTTCCTCAGTCATGTCTTACCACCTTGTCGTTCAAGTCTCCCCAAATGTATCTGTGTCGCAAATTGTCGAGTGTCGCTGGTTTCGTGTCGTCGATATCACTCACTTGTCTCGTCGGTGGATTCTCAGCTTTCGAGCAGCGTTAAGACCTCTAGGCTTTCCGTTACCCATTTTTGATTATGTTCTGTCGAGTTGTAGGAGAGAATAGAAGAAGTTTTCCAAATTCATTATGCTCCCAGCGCCAGACGGGAAATCCCTAACCTTGCTGTCGGGTCTTCCCAATCGGGCAGAGTCATCACGTGCAGTGTGACTGCTAACCCTAATGGGGTTACCACTGAACCCTATGTTGAGGTGGTGGTGGAGATGTGGTATTCTGAGGAGAGCTAATGGAAGATAGGTGACAGTGAAAATAATATACGACAGAGATGTGCCATTTTACAGCTATAAATTGGTCTCTTTAGAACTACTATTGCCATCTCCGTGTATATCCTGTCAACACTCATATCATCACCACCCCAAAGTTTATCGAAGTCATTGGTGCTTGAGAGATGCAAGACAACGGTCATGTGCCTGGTATCGTAGATGGCGTTGAGATGAAGATCATTGGAGCAGGGATTGGTTGTATTTGTGGCATAACTTGTATGAAAATTGCTCAAGTCGCTGAGTGGTTGAGCTATTTTCACAGATTTGCCTATTGATCCTTTCTGAGTGACAAGACTACTGACTGTACCTGTTCAGTCTTGTCCATCTATAGCACCACTGGTGGCGGTTTTTACACAGAGGTCACTTAATTCACAGTCATGTAATAATTTGGTCGCTTCAACAGCCGCTGGCTTGTCTCTATGGTTTTTGTAACGGCCATCCTTAGGCTGTCTCAGAGTATAGCTTCATGCAAGGGAGATGCCAACCTCCCAGTCATAAGTATCAACCAATGTTAGCGTAAAGTAACTGTTATTACTGGCCAGTAGCTCTGACACAATGGAACTCTGACATGATTGAGACCATCTTGAAAGGGCTGCGGGGTAGCTGAAGCCATAATATTACAGAAACAATGCCTAACAAGAAGGAACATAAGATTGGAGCCGGTCGACAAAGTCCTTTGGAACTGTTCAAGGATGTCTCTTGTTCCAGTGTTGTGTTGTAGTAGGCCTATACAAGCAGGACTCTTAATTACAAGTAGTGGCACACAGATTTGCAGTTTCTAGCTCGTAATTGCATACTTACTTGTATCTCGATCTCGGAGGCATTCAACTCGTCTAAATGACACTTTTGCTCCAGTTTGGCCCCATTCACTCTGTCCTTTGGGTTCAACTCTCACCTTCAAGATTCCCTCCAAACATCTCCATATGGGCACACCAAGGAGCTTCTCTAAGGACTGGAGACATTGGTCTGGAATTTTTGCCTCTTGAGAAAAAAGGGCATATTGATAAAGTTGTGGCAAAAAATGAGATTCTGACGTCATTAACTAGAAAATAGCTCTTCATTTGTCTCTACAGACACTGTTTATCTCAGCCTCACAGGCTCTAATATGGTTCACTTAGTCAGCCGCAAGAGAATATCAGTGGGTGATCTGAGATAAATTGAGATGGCGAATACACGATTCAACACAAGCTAAATATGACGATTTAAATACACCTCTATTTATACAGTCAAATTCCCTTACCAAAGCAGCCCATATCTACCGCCATATCCACCAGATCTGCGTACATCAACAAGCCGCGTAAAGTTCATGCATCCGACAATTATTTGCACCACACCATGGACGACTACGACGAGTTTGGTAACTACATTGGCGAGGAGGTCGAGGAGGTCGAGACCAACGGCGTGGCCGAGACGCCTCTGGATGCGGATCAGCGGATTCCCGACTCGGACGACGAGATCGAGGACGATAGCAAGCCCGAGGAGGAGCTGATCAACCCCGAGACGGCCCACCTGGCTCTGGAGCCCATGGTACGTGATATGGAGGTCGAGGGAGGCAACCAGCAGATCACACTCCACGAGGACAAGGTCTACTACCCGCGGATGGAGACCGTGTACGGTCCTGGAGTCGAAATTGTGCACAACGACCGCGATGGACAGAGCCTGGAGGAGCCCATGGTGGAGCCTGAGCGAGAAGCTATCAGAGAAGAGGGCCTTCCCGAGACGACATATGCCCGAGAGTACCAGGTGGCCATGATGCCGCAGACAGAGCACATTCGAAACGTCTCTGTTGTCGGAAACCTGCACCACGGAAAGACAGCGCTCTGCGACATGCTCATTGAGGCTACGCACAAGCTGACGGAGGAGCACTCGGGCCACATCAACGGCCACGTGCACAGATACACAGACACGGCTGTCGTGGAGATTGAGCGCGGCGTCAGCACTAAAACCAACCCGCTGAGCATGCTGCTGGCCGACTCCAAGCACAAGTCGCACTCTGTGACTTTGCTGGACACTCCGGGCCACGTCAACTTCTACGACGAGGTCATCTCCGCGCTGTCTATCACCGACGGAGCTCTCCTTGTCGTGGATGTGGTTGAGGGACCCCTGGCAGGCACCAAAGAGGCTATTCGAAACGCCTTTAAGCACAAGAACCCGCTTACCCTTTGCATCAACAAGCTGGACCGGCTTATTCTGGACCTGCGGCTGCCCCCAGCAGACGCGTACTACAAGATTGCCAACGTGATCGACGAAATCAACCTATTTATTGCCTCCGAGTTTGGCGAGCAGCGCTACTTTGACCCCGTTTCCAACGTCATGTTCGCCTCGGCCAAGTTCCGCTTTGTTTTCACCCTCGAGTCTATGGCCCGTAAGGTGACGCCCAACTACACCGCCCTGGCGAAACGGCTCTGGGGCAACGTCTTCTACGACCCCGAAACCAGCGCATTTTCCACGTCTGCATCCTCCGCGTCGAAACGGGCCTTTGTCTACTTTGTGCTCGAGCCGCTGTACAAGGTCTTCTCGACGTGTCTCGGAGAAGAGCCCGAGAAGGCCGTCCAGATGCTCAGCTCGCTCAAGCTGCCCAAACACTCGCAGAAGCTCGACGCCGAGGATCTCATCCGAACGGCCTGCATTGCTTTCTTTGAGACTCACGCTCCGCTCGTGGACGTGCTCACACGCTACATTCCGGCTCCCAAGGTCGAGGAGGAGGACAAGGACAAGACGGTCGTCAAGGTCGCCAAACTGATTGCATCGGCCGACGGAGAGACGTTTTACGCTCTGTCGAGAATCGTTTCTGGCTCTGTGCGTCTGGGACAGAAGGTTAAGGTCCTGGGTGCTCACTATGTGCCTAACGAGGACGAGGAGGACTGTGCAGATGCCACAATCTCGGACCTGTTTGTGTCGCAAACACGGTACAAGTACACTGTGGTTTCTGCGCCTGTGGGCAACATTGTGCTGATTGGCGGTATTGACAAGACCATCATCAAGAACGCCACGGTGACGACAGACAAGTCCATCTTCCCGTTCCCGCCTCTGCAGTTCACTCCGCCGGTGTTCAAGATCTCCATCGAGCCCGTGAACCCCTCGGAGCTGCCCAAGATGCTGGACTCGCTCAGAAAGTGCCAGAAGGCGTACCCCCTGCTGCAGACCAAGGTTGAGGAGTCTGGTGAGCACGTGATTCTGGGCTCTGGAGAGCTCTACGTGGACTGTGTCATGCATGATATGAGACTCGTCTTTGCGCGAGACCTTAACGTTAAGGTGTCCGACCCTACTACGCGGTTCTGCGAGACTTGTGTCGAGTCCAGTGCCATCAAGACGTACGCCGAGACTCCCAACAAGAAGTCCAAAATCACCATTATCGCCGAGCCGCTGGAAGAAGACGTTTCCAAGGCGATTTCTCTCGGCCAGATCACTCCCTCCGATAAGAAGGACTTTGCCAAGCTCGGATACGACGCTCTGGCTTCTCGAAACGTGTGGGCTTTTGGTCCTACCGAGACCAGCCCTAACCTGCTTCTCAACGACACTATCCCTGGTGAGGTGAACAAGCAGTTGCTCAACTCTGTGAAGGACAGCGTTGTTCAAGGTTTCATGTGGGCGACCCGAGAAGGCCCCCTGTGCGAGGAGCCTCTCCGAGACGTCAAATTCAAGGTCATGGACCTGGATCTGGCCGACAAGGCCATTTTCCGAGGAGCTGGACAGATTATCCCCACAACCAGACGTGCATGCTACTCCAGTTACCTCCTGGCTGGCCCTAGACTCATGGAGCCTGTGTATTCTGTGCATGTGACGTGCCCCCATGCTGCTGTCAAGGTTGTTCTGGAGGTTCTGGAGAAGCGACGAGGTCATCTCACCTCCGACACACCCATTGGAGGCACTACTTTGTATCAGGTGATGGGCTATGTTCCCGTGATGGACTCCTTTGGTCTCGAGACCGACATTCGAGTTGCTACGCAGGGTCAGGCTCTGGTTGCTCTCATTTTCAGCGACTGGCAGGTTGTTCCCGGCGATCCTCTGGACAGAAGCATCAAGCTGCCTTCTCTGCAGGCTATGAGCGGCACGAGTCTTGCACGAGACTTTGTTGTCAAGACTCGGCGACACAAGGGTCTCTCCGACGATCCTACTGTCACCAAGTATCTGGATGACTCATTGTTGAAGACTCTCACGGAGAGTGGCTTGCTGGGGTAATGGGATAAATATAGATTGTATTATAGGCTCATTAAATTAATTTCATGTTTCAGGTGTGGTAATAAATACATTGTCTTATAGTTACTCTTAGTGTTACACTTGGTGGACAGGGGCGAGGGAAGGGCTGGATCCTCTACTGAAGCCGCCGTATTTGCGTTGCTCGTAGGTGAATCCCGGTTTAGAGCGTCGCACGTGTCTCAGCAGTTCTGTGATTTCTGGCTTTGTCATACGGTCGAAATCTGCACAGTCAGACACTTCTTCCATATGGCGAGTGTAGTAAAGCGCACATCTGTCCATGAGAACGGTGTTATCGCAGGTATGTGCACATTTCCAGAGCTGGCAGGTGAGTTCGGGATTCAGTTTGACATTGGAGATCTTGTAGTTGACAAACTCGTGGAGCTGGCGGACCTGGTACACCTCGGCAAACATCATAAGTTTGAGTAGAGTATCGAAATCGTCAATCTTGGGGTCCACGCCGTAAATGCAGTCCACCATGGCCTTCACCCAGACGTGAGGATGCTGGCTGAGACTCAGGCTCTTGTTCTGCTGGTTCTCAATGGTCGAATCGCGGTCGCAAATGAGCTTGAAGTGGGGCCAGCGAGCCTTGAGAATGAGCGAGTGCACTGGAATCTCTCCGGACTCGGATGCAATGACAAAGTCGCTTGTAGACGGATCGTCAAGCGCCTCCTGGATGATTTCGCACTGCTCAAAAAGAGCTGGGAACTGGAACACGTCCTCCTCGGGTTCCTCCTCTTTGATTGTGTCTGTCGTGTGGAATCCGAAATCAAAGGTATCTTCAGAAGAAGGACGATCTTCCTTGAACGGCGGGGTTTCTGTAGGCGAGTCGGAAAGTGGAGTATCAGGCAGAGGTTCGTCAGGGGGCGGTGCAAACATCTCTTCTTGCGTTGTTGCTCGCGAGATGGGCGAGAGATCTGAGGAGTAAGTTGACGGTTCGCTTCCCGAAGAGATGTCTTTTCCGTCGTGTGTTTCCGTTGTTCCCACTGGATCTTTGAGAGTATTGAAAACCCGCGGACTGTCGTATTGGCCTCTGAGCTCGTTGATGCGCTTGACCGTCTTGAAGAAGGCCTGTGGACTCGCTGCGTACTCGTACCACAGATCTACCCGGCCCTGTCTCCAGGTGGGTTTGATGCTGAGGTCCTCTTCGAGCTGAAGTGTGTTGAGGTGAATTCCGCGTTTCTTTGGCGGTTCCAGGGTCTCTGTGAGTACCAGGAAGGCTCTGTCTGCCAGCCTCGTCATCTCTTCGCTGATGGTATGCTTGATTCTGCCTGCCATGACATGCACATACTGGGCCTCTGGGGAGATCAGAGTGGGTGCCAGATTGTCAATGACAATGTAGCACTGGTCGTTGAGATAGCCCACATGAACTTCCTTGACATCGTCCTTACACGAGACCACGTCCGAAAGCTCAATGTCTCCGAGGCTATACTTCGGGCTGTCCAAGACCTCGTCTTCCTCTGGTGGAGGCGAGTCGGGGACCTTGGGCGCTGATTTTTTGCGGGAAAACTTCATGTCCTTTTCCAACAGCAGAAAGTTCATGGCTGTGCCAGAGGGCACGGCCTCGTCTCTCCATATATATGTCTTGCTGCCGCGGCTCCCCCACTTTTGCTTGTCTTGCCCTACAGTAGCTCAACACTACTCATTGCTTGATCTGGAACACCTTACAGTTACACTTTGAAAGTGTCTCACTCCTCGCCGTAACGTGACCTCGACGCTACTGTAGGACCCTCAGATACGCCAGGAACAGCTCGTATTCAGCGTAGCACCTGATCGTGATGATGTGGGGAAAAGGCGACATTGCCCCGGAAACGGACTCGCACGAGACCCATCTTAAAGAGCTCCACTCGCCCCTTTCTGGCTAGGACGTCAATTCGCATATTCGCTCTAATTAGCCAATGTTTGTCTCCCCAACGTGAAAAATTATGCACATGTCAGATAAGCAGGAATATTTTTTCAGCCGAGCTCGGGAGATAATCGCGGATTGTGGAGCTCGCAAGGGTCGCTTGCAACAGCCTATTAGGATTCAATTGGCTACCGCAACCGACCTCCAGGTCTCGAGTATAACCCAACCTGATTCAGAGCTACCGTAGTTCTCGCATAACTTCCCCAGTCTGGGCTCCACAGAGTCAAAAATAGTGCCCCTAGATGTGTCTAGTCGGACTAACTAAACCAAAGAGGACCTACTGTGGAGCCGCAAGTTTTTCCGATCTGAAGGCTTAGCCCTACAGTACGAGGAGCCAAGTCCTAGTCTGCCCAAAAGCTCGCATGGTTTCACCCAGCACATATAAATAGAAAAACCATACAAGTAGACCCAAGAGCGGGCTATATGAAATGACAAATACGCGCCTGCAAGAGGAAAGATAACGAGCAGCTGCAATGCTCAGACCGCGCCAATCGCTCAGACCTTGCAGCCACAAAGAGCTTCAAAAGTCTCCGACACCTATTTTTGACATGCTTCATCTCTCACATCAATGTCTCGCAACAATGAAACCTAGAGCCTCGAGATGACGACATGACAATATATTGCCGTGTAACCTTGAAGTAGCTCGACTTTTATTTAGGAGCCGGAATTACGACGTCATCCCGGGGAACCGTCGTATTTTGAAGCTAGCAGAGCGGAAGAGCATCCAGACTCGAGTCCTTCCAAAATAAAGCGCCCACAGGGAGGCATCAGGACTTGGGAATATTATTTTATTTTATTTTACTCTATATTTCCTGGCACAAACAGACCCCTTATAGATCGGAGTCATGTGAAGAGGCCAATACGACATCAGAGAAAGAAATCGAGGTCACATTCTTCGTATCCAGCGTTCCAGAGACCCACTTTACACATACGAAGCATGACACCGCCACGGAGATCTGATAAATGACCATTGTCAGTCCATAAATTCTTCTCCAGTTTTTTTTTATTGGTCCAGTCGGGAAAGTGTCGGCGAGAATACAAAGCGTTACATATTCACAAAGACGACACAGGAATGACAGAATGCAGACCCCTCAGAGGGCACAGAAATTACAGAATAAAACCCCCATTCTAAGACATTTCGGTTGATGATAAATAAATAGTAATTATGTGTAATGCAGCGCCTTGCGGCGCACCAAAAGCCCCAGGTTGTGTCTAGACCAGGTTGTCACAGCCTTCGGTATTTTCTGGAGTGGACGTCTTGAGATACTCCAGCCAACAAAGCCCAACGGAAACGAGAGACAGAGCGAGAATTAAAATGCCTTCAATGTAGGAAACAGAATAAATCTGACCCAGACCAGCAGCAATCTGGACACTAGTGACTCCCAAAAAGAGCACCAGAGCGTCCCTGCAGGTGATCTTGTTCTCGTGGTTCTCGTCCAAAATGCAAAGAGGAGCAAAGCAAAAGAGCAGCTGGAACAGTCCTGCAACAATGCTCACCATGATCACGTTCTCGTCTTCCGTAGCTGCGAGTTTGAACACGTACTTTGTCCAGATATCAATCGTCAGCGACGCAGAAAGAATGCAAACCGTGCTAGCGACGTATCTCAGCCACGTCTCACGGGTCTTGGTGTCACTCTCGGAGAGTTCCATCTCGTTGTAGATGCAAATGGTAGTTATCGACAGCATGGCATGAATGATACCATGATGGTAACTGCTGTTCATCATGTACACTGAGACAAGCCATGACCAGAGCACGGTGTGAACCATGTGAACCAGCTTGTCGCTGTATCTGGTGGCAGAGAGGGCATTGACAGTGAGCGACAAAAACACAGCCAGGTAGACCTTCAAAAACCCTGTGGACTGCGAAGCATTCAGGGTGACTCCCAAAGTAGCTAGCCCACAAATAAAGGACAGGAGAGCCAGCGTATCGTGGGTAGCCTTTTTCTGGCCCATTTGGGTGTACTTGGAGTAGTCGATGGTTAGCTCAGCTGCAACCGTCATGAAGACGAGATGGATACCGCCTGCAGGACCAGGTGAGGTGCACATGAGGTAGAGCGAAGACAGAACAGTGATGACCAGGGCCAAAATGCGAGAAACCGCGGTCGGTCTCGTCGTGAGAAAGAACACCAGTCCACAGTTGAGCACAATCTGGACTAGATTAGCGCGTTCCATCTGCGTCCATAGGGGCACCACACACGCCATATAGCAGAACACGAAAGCCGCGGCTTGATAGGAATCGTCCTGCACGTCGTCCTGGGAATCCTGGGCAGAGGCGTTGTAGTAGCAGAAGGTTCCTGCTGTCGAGAGCGAGAGGTAAGCATGGCCCAGCAGAGGATCACAGTGTGTCATAATAATCGTGGCGATGAGAGCGTTAACACACGACACGGCTAGACTAAACGCAGCTCGCGACTTCCACGAGTCTGTGACCGCTCTGGTCATCACCAGCGACGCAGGGAAGAACCCCAGACAGCAGATGATGCGTGTTGGCGATGCCAGAAGAACGGCTTTTGTGTCGATCAGTGCGTAGGCTGCTGTGATGAAGGCGAGCACGGAGAAGGCCACAGAGGCCGTCAGCAGGGCTGTCGTTTTGGTGTTGGGGGCCGGGGAGGGCCGCAGAGCTGTTCCCACGATGCTGGGGGCTTTTTCCTGGAGCGACATGTGTAGAAAAGCGTCGTGTAGATGACAGGAAGGGGAGGATGTGGGGTTTAAGTGATTGTGAGGCCCAACTTTAAGTTGAGATGCGAGACTTTAAAGAGTAGGTAAACGCCGGCGCATGCTACCATGCTGCCGAGGGCTTGACGTTTTTGTATGCGAAGGTGGGCCAAGATACGACTCTGAAAGACGTTCGGCAAGCCTTGTGCCAAAATATTATTTCTTCTTGTGGATACTTGATAGGGTGGAGACCCCGATATGTCTGAAGTTTGTGGCTCTCGAATGATATGATCGACCCTCTCTCCACATGAATTCTAACTGTATTCTTCTGGCATGAGAAAACCTAGCCAGGCGATTCAGACGGCGGACAGAAGATATGGGCCACTAAAAAACACATTCCAAGCGTAGCCGCAACTTCTTTTGACGCCTAGAGAGCATAACAATGGCGCTCTGCTGTTCCACACCCTTGACAGGTGGTTTTGGTGCTGCCGGATTAGGCTGCTGTGCATGCTTCACGCACGCTTAACAATGGAAATAGGATGTAAGGTTCATGCACAACCCAGACTGGGGTACAACGTCCTACAAGTTCAGTACGGTGTTTGGCTGAAGTACTTGTACGTTCCTTCTGCGGATTTGAAAGAGGAAACAGAGTATTTCAGACTAAGCGACGCCGAAAAGCATCTAAGAAAGCCTTAGCGAGAGCTAGCTGGCCCAAAATGGAATTAGAGTTCTCACCAGCAGCCGAAGTCGCAGAAAGCAGGTGTTTGAACAAGAGCAATAGCAGGTATTTATGAAGCAGCTGACGCATCGACAAGCTGCTAGTTGCATCTGCCCACCATTTCTCTACTCAATCGTGCTAGTAGTATAGGAGTCGACTTAAGATGTCTCCAAGCAGCAAGGAGAATATCGTTTGACATACGAGAGATAAACGTAAGACAATTGGCCAGCTTCTGGCATGCCTGCTATGCAGCATACCGCATCGGGCAACAGATACGGTTTATGAGTGGCTTCTCGTTTCTTTCTGATCATCGTAGTGACGTTTCTCTGTCATGGAAGCGTCCTATGACAAGTTACGCTGCTACTGCACATTCTGCCGATCCAGGGACTAGAGAATGTGCTGTATACTACAGATGCACGCTACCAGCACACCAATCGAGGATTTTGAGTATCATAGGACTCGAAAATTTTCGATATTAGCACCATAACTACTTTAGCACTGCACGTCTTCTCGTAGTTCGCGTTCGTCAATCGTACATACTGTAGCTTGGAATCCTGGGCAACGCGTCTTGGCTACTGCAAAGGAATCTTACTAATACGGTACTTTTCTACGCTAGGGTGATCACTAATCGGTTAAACACATTTAATGGTATTCAGAGTTATGTCAATGTCGATCCAAGGTCAGGGAGACAGCTAGCTTGATTAGCTAATCCACTTACTTGGAGTGGGTGCAGCAGGAGCAAGAAGATCCAGCACAAGAAGAAGAGCAGGAAGTGCAAGACGTGTCGCAAGAAGAGCAGCCGGCCATGGTTGAATGAATTGAGTAGTTTGGGGGGTTGGTGTGGTAGTTGTGGTTGAGGGTTGTCGAGATGACTTGATGAACAACCTGAGGAGCAGCCTACACCCTTATATATAGGCCCTGGATTTCAAAAGTGTCCACCTGAATTGGATCCAAGGGCCACTTAGATTGCCGAACCGGCAGTTATCGTATGTAACTTCAGCAGCATCGACTCCACATGTGCTCGCTCAGCTGTTTAATTACATATGCGCAAAGCTAATCTGTCGGTAAATTATTATTATGCGACCGACTATAGACTTGTACCTGGCATATGGGGGCTCTCAAGATAAAGCAAACAGATGCCAAAGCCGTAAACGGCCTTGAACCAGACCACGGAAAATACAGTCGGAACCACCAGTGTAGCTCCGCGCCACCGGTAATAATACAAGAAATAGATAAAAACTAGAAATACACAATGTCGAAAAAGAACCTAAATCGTCCTCCAGCCCATTAAGTTTGATTAGCTGTTCTAGGCCGGCGAGTACGGGTCGAAGGAGGCGGTGGCAACCCTGTGTCGGGCCAGAGCAATTTGCCCAATCGCAGCGACTCAAAAATATTATCGCCCTTGCGCGTGCGCGAGTCTTTGTTTCGGCAAACCTTTTCAGCGTCCCGCGCCGTGGCCTGAGAACCGATATCCGCGTTCCAATCTCTCCCCACCAGCCCAGTCAGGTGGCTCCACACTCCTGTAGACAGCGCGGCATCGGAGTAGCCTCCTTCCAGCAGCGACAGCAGCTTGCCCTTGTAATACGAGGCGAGTGCGGCTGAGTCCTTGGAGAAGCGGTGGTAGAACTCCACAGGCACGTTG
Source organism: Yarrowia sp. B02 (assembly GCA_017635955.1). Taxonomy (NCBI): domain Eukaryota; kingdom Fungi; phylum Ascomycota; class Dipodascomycetes; order Dipodascales; genus Yarrowia; species Yarrowia sp. B02. The sequence goes on from JAAQQV010000001.1 coordinate 4,448,870, forward strand.
ACGGAGTGCCGCTGCATGCCCTTGCATTCATGCTCGGACGCATCAAAGCCTGCGGAGAGCACCACCAGGGGCTTAAACTCGCGCCCAGCCTCTCGTGCCTCGCGCTGGGCCCTGAAGAAGAACTCGTTGGCCTTCTCAAACAGCACGCAGTACTTTCTGTAGAGCTTCCAGAACTCCTCCTCGGTCTCGTACGGCTCGAGATGGACATTCCAGATGGCCAGACCGTGGCCCATCAGACAGGTGGACGCGTTACGCAGAGCCTCCGGCGTAGCGTAGCCAAACTCCGTAGGGAAACTGTTGATATCGTGAACGCTAAAGTATCCAATGCTTGGCGTCGGATATGAGTGCTTGTTCTCGGGCTCAGGGGTGTGCTCTGGCGTGCTTTCCGCGCCCACATTCACCTGCGACCAGCAAATGTCTTGTGACCCGTCTCCGTGATGCAGATCAAAGTCCAGAATCACGGCATGTGTCACCCCATACTGCTTAGCAGCATATTGGATGGCCACATGGGCGTTGTTAATTAGGCAGAACCCGGAAGGGTCGCAGGCGTGACAGTGGTGCCCCGGCGGTCTAATATTGACAAACGCCTGCGAAAACGTCTTGCTTGTGCCCTCGGGTGGAGGCGTATCGCCAATCGAGAGTTTGAGGAGAGCCTCGGAGATGTCCGAGTCGTACAGGGCGTCCACTCCGCGCTCCACGGCTCCCACGACACCCCGCAAAGCCGTCAGAGTCTCTGGAGAGAGGTAAATGTCGCCCTCGGGCCAGCCAGGGGGCAGTTCCAGTTGTCCAGCCTGCAGTTTTTCTGCGGACTCGCGACAGAGTCGCTCCAATAACTGCACGTACTCCTTGCCATGCACAGCAGTAACGTGTTCGGCGGTCAAGCTGGCCTGTCTGGTGGACTCTTCTATCTCAAACTTGCCTGGGTTGTTCACGATAGCCGCGCCCACCCCCAGAGACGTCGCTTTGAGCCGCTCGGGCCGCTCCACCAGCGAGTCCTTGTACTTTTTGCCCATCCACGAGCGGCCAAAAGTGTGTTTGTACGATAAAGGAGATTGGACAATTAGCGTCTGGGCAGTTCCGGAGAAGCAGCCAGGGTGGATCTTGTCCACTGCAACCTTAAACGCCGTGACGGGGTCGTAGTCATCTGAGGAGCTCGCCACAATCTTGTGAGCCGGTGTCTCCGGGGGAGCAGGTTCGGTTTTCAGAGGAGTGGCTTCAGGGGTGGCCATTTTGAGAGGAGTGGCCTCTGGAGTGTTTCTGTGGCTGACCTGGGGCGTATGGAACTGCGCAGACGGAATCGCTGGGCTCGAATGACGCGAAGAATGGCCTGACGAGGGAGGCGCAGAAGAAACAGTAGCACTACCCATATCGAAGAGAGCAGGGTCAATGGCTGCCCCGTCCTCCAGAGCAGGCTCCTGCTTGACGTAGCCATTGTACCGCTGTCCGTAAGAGCTCTCTGCGCCTCCAGACACGGATCGTGCGTGTGGCGTGAAGTAGACGCTTGGTGTTTGGGGTTCCTGTTTCACCTGGGGCGTATAGGGCTGCTGAGGCTGAGATTCGCGCTGAAGACTGTCCCACGGCCTGGGGATGCGGTGGTGTCCATTTGGGTGGTGGGTGCCGTTTTCAGGCGTTTGCTGGGGCTCCCTGTTCTCCATCTCAGCTGTTGTTTTGGTGGAGTGCAGATGTAACGCGTCAGGAGTAGACCTAATCTGAACTATATATTTGAGACATGGTAGATAGGGAGTGAGATGAGAGGGATCAGGTGACTGTGGCGGGTATTAGAGGGCGGGAAACGCGTATTATCTCGCGATAGAGCCTCTGTGGCTAGACCTTGAATCTCATCGTAGGTACATATGGTAGCCCACCTGCTTTTGACCAAGCTTGGCTTAACAGCTCTTTAGTGTATACTCTGCAGCCCAGGCGTACATAGAGGGGTTTGGTAATGGGGCAAGAAAGCATAGGAAAAAATAATAATAAGAAGGCAGAAGGGGTTGAAGCAGACTAAAACAATGCCAGAGTTGAAGCGGCTAAAATTTACTGCATTTTATTGTATTTTTCGTAGAACAAGACCTATAAACGCGCTTTGAACTCAATTTAATAAAGGGGCTGGTTGAGTTAAGATACGACCCCATGATGAGGCAAGTGTTGGGTTATGGTTGTCAAAAATGGAAACTCGAGCTGAATAAAAAAAGGTATCTGAAAGTACCGGTGCAAAATGCCAAACACCAAATATTGGACAGACGTATTCCACAGTTTCCGCTCAATAAAACACCTCCTATAGAGCAAGCGCTTTTTCTCACCCTCCTACACTGACAAACTCTATCCTGTTACCCGGCCGTAAAGCAGGTAGTTTTGCCAGCGCCACATATCCCAAGTCCCTCGACGAAAATCGAACCTCGTACTCTCCACACAACACCACACACAACATGTCCAACCTCGACCAGTCCCTCGACGAGATCATCTCCGCCGCCCCCAAGCGAGGCAACCGAAAGCCCCGAGGACGAGGAGCTGCTGGCAACGGAGGAGTTTCCAAGGCTACTCCTGCCGCCCCCAAGGCTGCCCCCAAGAAGCAGCAGCAGAAGCAGCAGCAGAAGAAGGTCGCTGCTATTGTGAACCCCATCGACGAGGCCAAGAAGCTGGCCTCCAAGGTGATCATTTCCAACCTGCCCCAGGACATCGGCGAGGACGCCATTCGAGTATGTTAACCGACGTGCGACGCAAATCACTTTAATGTGCCTGCGTTTGCAGCAACGGAGCTGATACCGACGCGAACGCTTTCCTAGAAAGTTAGTAGCCACAGAGATGCGCCTTAGGCGGTACTCATATTGCCCGATTCTGTACAGAATTGGTGAATAATGCGGTTTCGGGAGCGACAAGAGTTGTCTCACGACGATTTTTGCAGACGATTTTTTTTTCTCTCGCTCAGGCCTGTGTGCCACCGACATTCCGAGAACTGAAACAAGACGGGCTTTTCTAGCAGCTAGTAGAGCTGATGTGGTGGGATGCTTGGTGTTAGAGCGCATTTCAAGAAAGACGATTCCACGTCTCATGCAAAAGTTCACACAATGCGCAGAGAGCACAAGCAGAATGGGGATCACAGGGTGAGCATATTGGTTGTTCTTTAGACCCTTGATCAAACAGACGAGCCCAGTCAGTTTTCAGAGCCTTCCGTGAGAAGGCAAGCCTGTCGCAAGTTGCTTGTTGCAGGCTGTCCCTGCGAGGGATTTCTCAGGAGTGAATCTGCACCGGCGTAGCTGGTCAGATCAAAGCCGCCAGTAAGACATTGCATAACCGTTTAGTCGGATTTATGCCCTGCTTTGCTCCTTTCGGATCAGTTCCGTTGTGACTCACGAACCTTTTGATTCCTTCAAAAACTCGTGCTGACCATTAGGACTACTTCAAGACTGAGATTGGCCCCATCAGCGCCTGCACCATGGTCTACAACAAGGGCGGACACCCCGCCGGAATCGTCAACGTCACCTTCAAGCGACAGGGTGATGCTGCCAAGGCCGCCGACAAGTTCAACGGTACCTCTATTGACCGTGGAAAGCGATACATGAAGGTGAGCACCTAGAATTTTCCGACAGGAGGGATCATTCTATAAGAGGAGGAACTTACGACTTTAACGACCCTGACGACAATGTTACACCCATCACTTTGACAGCCCCCTCCGGTGCTGTTACTCTGGAGGATACGATATTGATCGCCATTGCTGAAGAAGCAAGAAATACTAACACAGGTGGAGCTTGTCTACGACCCTTCCAAGACCCCTCTGTCTGCTCGACTCCAGCCCAAGCCTGAGCCTGCCCCCTCCAAGGCCACCGTCAACGCCCAGGCCAAGGCCAAGCAGCAGCAGCAGCAGCAGAAGAAGAAGGCCTCCAAGCCCAAGCCCAAGAAGGCCCCCAAGAAGACTGTGGAGCAGCTCGATGCCGAGATGGCCGACTACTTCCAGGATTAAATTAAATAGAATTTAATTGATGTATATTAGCTTTTGATCCTTGCAAGGTGTGTTTCGTCTGTGATATTATATTCCAGGGTCTGATTTTCTGATTACTAACGGCTGCTTTGCAGTTGCACAGCGGCGAGGAAAATCTGCACCTTTCCAATTTATACCAAAAAGGCCAATCACTCCGACCTACGGGCAAATCACCCTCCAGCAAACGTCGTAATGCAAACTATGTGCCTTTTTCTGAACTATAGCGCCCGTAGCTTACCGTATGGCGCCCTATGATAAATAGGCGTCTATGAAATATCTTATCGTGTGTCACATCGAGGAACGGTATATCGCTCGTGCATTTGGATGCCTTTACGACGCTGGAGCACTTCCTTTTTCAAAGGCAGCCCCAGCGTCAAAGCAGCCTGCAATGTCCATCATTCAGGAGAAGATGTGCAGCCCCTGCTCACGCGAACCCGGGTACGCCCCGTACTATTTTAGCGTCCGTTTCAAACAGCGGTCAGCAGCACGCCCAATCTGGCCATTAAGGCCATTGAGCTAGCGCTGACACATTCCCCCTCTAGATCTGACAGCACTGTACTGGCACTCTCTCAAGCTTTCAGCGCGTGTCCAAAGTTTACTTTTGCACCTTCCCCTGACACCACACCTTCGCTACTTATACCACCACAGTACAAGACAAGATTAGAGTTGAGCCCCTGTCGTTTACATAGAGAAGAGCTACCTCTGCTTACTCCACCAAACCACACAACCGACACACAAGGACCGCTGGCCTCCACATCACCTCCCGGGACACAAATGCAGACGCTGAATCCGTTGCTCCACATCGAGTATGTCCTGGCGGCCGAGTTCGACATCGACTCGGGTCCCGTGGTCAAGTACCAGTACCCCGACACGCTTCCTGGCGACGAGCAGCTCATGGCAGAGCTCATGTTGCCGGATCAGAGCCACGTGCGCAACCAGGACTGGACCATCTTCTTTTTGCACGATGAGAACGGGCTGTTGCGATACCGCCCCAACGACAAGGGCGACATGTTCTACGTGCTTAACCTGGTCAACACCAAGTTCGACAAGGACGTGCGGCGAGGCGCCATCGTCAAGAGCATGTGTCTGATCACGCGCTACCCGTACTTCCAGATCTTCAAGCCCGTGCTGATTCTCGCGCTGGACGAGTACTTTGACGCGCCGTCGCTGGACTGCCTTAAAAAGCTCTACAACAGCATCAACTCCATGAGCGTGGAGCGCATGCCGACCTTCACCGCGTCGGAAAAGCTGCTGCTGGCCGTGTCCGAGGACCACTCGCTGTTTGCGGAGCGGTTTGGAGAGGAGGAAACCACCACCATCGTCGACGAGAAAAACGCGCCCATCGACGCCAAGCGCAACTCGTCCGGAGAGAAACCCACATACTACATTGATCTCAAGAACCGGGGGCACCGGCTCGTGAGCACGGGCACCGTCCGAGATACCCACTACTTCGACTCGTCGCTACAGTACGGCGCCATGAAAATCCCCGTTAAGGTTCCCACGGCCATTTTTCCCGAAACGGTAGGCGACTTTTCGCTGATACGGCTGCTGCGAACGCTCCAGAGCATCAAGGGCCCCTTCAAGACGGTCCACCCGCAACTAACCATCTTCGGGCCCAGCACGCCGCCGGTCATTGTGCTCATCAACGCGCTGCTGACCCAGAAACGGGTGCTCTTCATTGGCTACAATACCCCTTCGGGCGATGTGGCCGACCACGTGCTGGCAGCGTGCTTCCTTGCATCCGGTGGAGGCATTCTGCGCGGCTTCACGCGCTACGCCTTCCCCTACACAGACCTGTCCAAGGTGGACGATCTGCTGGAAACCCCCGGCTTCATTGCTGGAGCCAAGAACCCTGCATTCACCCACCACCCGACCTGGTACGATGTGGTTGTGGACATTGAGAACTTCACCATGGATATTTCGCCGGCCATCAGCTCCCCAGTGCCCAAGGAAAAGGACAGCAAGGGCAAGGAGAATCCCGCCTTCCCCACGATATCGCAGGACGACGTGATTTTCACAGACCAGATCAAGCGCATGCTGACGGAGCACTACGGCGAGTCGTCGATCCGGCACCGGTGCAGAAACTACCTGATCCGCTTCGTGCGAATCGCAATCTCCTACGAGGAGTACAAGTACAAGCAGTCGCAGCTGTGGCCGCGAAAAGCTCCCGAAAAGGACGCAGGACACGGATACGTGTGGAACTCGGGGACACGAAGACTTTTGGACTTTCAGAACCTCGAGCCTGTGATCGAGGGATGGCGCCAGAGCAGATCGTATGCGCTGGCTGTGGAGGACGAGATGGACCGACTGAAGGACCCCGAGGCCCTGACGCTGGACGTGGAGCACTGTCTGGACAAGCTGAAGATCCAGACGCTCAACAACTCGGAGAGTGCAGCCATCTACACACTTTTGCATACACACGTGTCTGGGTACGACGACATCAACACCCTGTTGGTGCATGCCATCGACAACAATCTTTTCGAGGTTGCGCTGGGCCTGGTGCACCGGTTCCCTGCTGCCCGGGAGGCTACCTGCGAGCTTCTTGAGCGTATTAGAGCGCATCCTGCGGGCAAGCGGTTCTTTGATCGAATCAACCCGTTCCTCAAGGTGACCTTCTTCCGGATTATTGAAGACAAACGAAGCTGAGGCTAGACGCGCACTAATGTTTCTGTCTCCAGTTGAAAGCTCGCACAGTTTAATATGTCAACGCGGGCGTGTATTTGTATGTAATCTAGTATTTATTTTCCAGATCCAGTTGCCGTAGTTACCGTAGGGTGTCTCGAGACTTAGTCATGTCACGCAGTCGAATCTTGGATAATATGTAGACGTGTCAAAACGCGTCCAAAATAATAGGAATTGTAACCGACTTGTAGCATTGAGCATTGCTGAATAATTATATCAACACCAGATACCACTCAATAAATTAATGTCTCGAATCTAATCAGCTTTCCACCCTGCTCTCTTTCTTGCAAGCATATCCCCAACCTTTTCCACTGCAGGTGGTCCAACGTTATTCACCATGTCTCTGCTCACGACCAAGAACGTCCTGCTGGCGGCTGTGGCCCTGCGGGTCGTGTTTTTCTACTACGGCCTGTACCAGGACGCCAACATGGCCCTGCGGTACACAGATATCGACTACTACGTCTTCACCGACGCTGCAAGGTTCATGGCCGAGGGTCTGAGTCCATACGAACGAGAAACATACCGGTACACGCCTCTGCTGGCATGGCTGCTCCAGCCCACGACGTACTGGTTCTCCTTCGGCAAGGCCGTGTTTGCGGCTGGTGATATCGTCGCTGGATACGCGATTATTCGCGTTCTGAAGCAGCAGGGGGTATCTGACAAGAAAGCCGCGCTCTACAGCACAGTGTGGCTTCTTAACCCCATGGTGGCCACAATTAGCACGCGAGGCTCGTCTGAGGGCCTTCTGGGCGCTCTCATTGCTCTTCTCCTCTGGGCAGTCTACTCCAAGCAGTGGATTGTGGCTGGCTTCATCGCTGGGTTCTCTGTCCACTTCAAGATCTATCCCATCATCTACATTCCCACAATCATCTGGGCCATGAACGACACCGATTCGACCAAGGACGGCAAGCGAGTGTCTCTCATTGAGCAGGCGTTCAACTTTTTCACCAAGGAGCGCCTTCTTTTCGGCTTCTCTTCCGCCCTCACTTTCATCGCCCTCTTCTCTGCATGCTACTACTACTACGGCCACGAGTTCCTCCAGCACACATACCTGCACCACCTGTCTCGGACTGACCACAGACACAACTTTTCGCCTTACTCGACGCTTCTCTACATGGTGTCCTCCAAGGCTGGCCAGGCTGCCGAAGTGCAGACGCTTCTGCCTCCCCCGCAAACGTGGGCTTTTGTGCCCCAGCTGCTGCTGTCAGGCATTATTCTGCCTCTCTGTCTGTCCAAGATCTCCATGGTGAAGACCATGTTTCTGCAGACCTTTGTGTTTGTCACCTTCAACAAGGTGTGCACGTCGCAGTACTTCATGTGGTACATTGTGCTGCTGCCCTTTTACTTTAAGGACTCCAAGCTCATGGCCCCTGGCCGAAAGGTGGTTTCCATCGCCTTTGCCGTTGCCTGGGTTGTCGCACAGGCTCTGTGGATCCAGCAGGGCTACGCTCTGGAGTTTCTGGGCCAGTCGACCTTCATGCAGCTGTGCTACGCGACTCTCGGCTTCTTTGTCGTCAACTGCTTTGGCATTGTCCTGCTCGTTGGTGATTTGTAATTAACTATTGTATAGAACAAGTACATATCTCGTTTACCTTGACGCCTGTGGTTGATATATGGTAGACACTAATGCAAACTACTGTACGTGCTTGTAGCACAGGAACATGGTTAATCTCAGTCTACACCCACTCATCCATTTAATAATTATTCTATTACCCCCTGCTAATCTATTTTACTCTAACAGGTATCATTTACTTTCGGAAAGATCGCAGAATGGCCAGGAAAACCAGAGCGACCGAGAAGAGCTGCTCCTTGAAGAAGAAGAGGAAGGCGGAGGTCAGCACGGACTGCACGACCTTGGTGTCCAGACCCTTGTACAGGCCGGCGATGCCCTCGTCGTTGATGATCTGCTTGATGCCCGACAGGAAGTTGAGCTGCTTGCCGTCCTTCTGCTTGATCTGCATTCGCGACTTGAGCGTGATGTAGGGGTAGGTGACGGTGGTGGCCACCAGCTTGCCCAGAGCGCCGTACAGGAACGCGTCGATGGAGGTGAACTTTCGTCGCTTCTCGACACGGTTCTTGAGCTGCTCGAAGATGGTGTACTGCAGAATGGGGTTGATGACAAGCACCAGGGCGGGCGCAATGCCGGAGAAGAAGGTCTTGAGGCCGTCCTTGGAGGCAATCTCCTTGATGGTGGCCAGGGTGCCCTGCTTCTTCTCGGAGACGGTCATTCGGGTGTTGACGACCCAGATGGGGTTGGTGAGCACGACAGTGGCAGATCCAGCCACGGCACCGGCCAGCATCGACTCGCCGGTGGTCAGGTTCATGCTGGCGGCTCCAGCGGCGGCCTTGGACAGCTGGAAGATGGTTCGTGACGACTCGTAGAAGTAATAGTAGACGAAGTTGGTCACGGAGATGCCAAACAGCGCCGAGTCCAGACCGGAGTACAGGCCCGAGATGCCCTCTCGCTTGACGATCTTTCGGGCGGCAGCCAGGGCAGACAGAGTCTCGGCCTTGGAGTCCTTCTTGGTTCGCATCGACTCGGTCTGGGCTCGGGTCGACAGCGTGATCAGAGGGTAGGTGACGACCATTGAGAGGGCGCCTCCTCCGGCGCCGGCAAGGGCGTGGGCGACGTTATCGTTTTCGGCCATGTTGAATTTGGTGGTGGAATCTGGGGGAGAGAGTGTGGTGAGCGAGCTTTATTGTGCTGACCAAGTAGCCCGAACTCTGTCAAACTGTACAAGTAACGTGTGCCAACGTTATCCTTGTTGCAGTGCAGCCGTTAATGGGTGAAACCGTGGGGTGGGAGATAGAGAGTAGCGGGAGTAGGTTGGCACGTGATTTGGGGAGATTGCGCGAAAAAATAAGGGCAATTTGCGGCTTTTGCAGCGCTCACCTGCCCGTGTGCTCATTTTTCCACACTCCTCAGATCGATCCTAACGCTCCATCGTTGACCCTGGGTTGCCCCCCTTCTTCCCCACACACTGCATGCATGAACGTGATAATCTTCAACTTTACCAAGGCACAGCGTGTTTTAGCCGAGGTTGCAAAAAGCGTACAGTCCAGACACGCGCCCCTGAAGTCACCTCCAGCTACCCCAAATTTCCCCGCATCGCTCCTAACGGTTTCGCTAGCAAATCTCGTAAAAGTGCCCCACACTGTTAGACACCCAGATCAGCAGGCTCAGGGCACGAGCTTCGTCTTCTGGTACAACCATTGGGAGCAACAACTGCACTGGAGCACTGCAAATCCACCAAAGCCAGGATGCGATTGTTGTATAGAGCGCCAAGATGTGTTTACCGAGGCTCGAACCAAGCGACGGCTCTAGCGCCCACTTGTAGAGCCTTGTAGACCTGCCGCATGGGGACTCTGGTATTATTGACAGGTCGCCGTTATTTAGCACTGATTAGGACTAAGGTGCGGAGTGCTTGTTTCCCCAGATCAGCACAGGTGCCCAATAACCGCAGTAGAAGGGCTAGAGCGCCGATCAAACATACAGCAGAGCGGTGGAGACGTGGGCGTGCAAATCATGGAAGAAAATACGCATTCTGCTCATTTACAGCGTAGCTGGAAGCCGGAACCGATTTTCAGCCGCGCCTTCCGAACGAAGTCTATCTGCCGCTTGTGCAGAATTAGGGTAAAAGATAAATGGCCTATATTGACATCTGGACGTCTCCCTGAGCAGCAGTTGAGCGTCGAGTCTTCTGGCGCTTCTTTTCTTCAGCAATGGCTCATAGCATGCGCCAGACCCCCACAACTCCACCATGAACACCCACACACCACCGTGCTCATTTTAACTCGCTAAGGTAATTTCTGGCACAGCACATTAATTACTTGCCGCGCTAAGCAAACTTCTCAACTAACTTTGTTAGGCGCGTGGCCACCCACTTTAGCTCCCAACACCCCACATAGTTAAGTAATGCAGGCGCTGAGCTCTCCACTTCACCACCACACGATGCAAACGATCGAAACGTACAACTTCGAGAGCGACCCCGAGTTCAACACCGGCCTCAACACGCTGCTCACCAACGCAGGTACCTCCCTCGAGGAGGAACAGAAGAAGGAGCAGCAGAGCGGGCAGCAGTCCGAGCTCATCACCAAGGCCAAGCAGTTCTACCTCAACAGAATCAACAGCAAACAGCAGGAGGCCTCCACAGCAGCCAACGAGCCCACAATCACATACAGCGATCCTCCGCTCACCAAGCAGCTGTCCTACGAGGAGCTGGTCGACCTGATCTCGTCAGGCAAGGAGGTTCCGGGCATCCGACAGATCCCCGACACTGTGCTGGGCCATGATGCATCTTCTGCTGCGACCGCAGACCGACCCAAAAAGCCCTGGGAGAAGTAGACAAGGGCACTAACCCCAAGTACGTTCTGCTAATGATCTGTTAAGGGCTATATACATATTCTATATTTGATTTTTATTGTTTTTGGCTGCTTACTGCAGAACCCGCATGGTGGCCTCGAAGACCACCAGCGCAATGGCGTTTGTAGGGAACGACCGGATGAAGGACGGCATGAAGCCCCGGAAGTAGCCTCTCCAGCCCCACCGCTGGTACACGCTCTTGCACGCAGACCACCAGGTCGGGTACTTGGGGTTGATGACTGTGTCCGTCATGATCTGCTGCTTGACGACATCGTAGGGGAAGGCTGTGACCCAGAAGATGGTAGCGGAGAAACCGCCGGCCCAGAAGTTGATGGTGGGCAGGCTCATGTCGGTGCGCTTCTTGAGCTGCTTGGTTATGAGATCGTAGGATCCCCACCAGAAGAAGAAGTTGGTTCTGAAGAGCATGGTTGCAAACAGACCCTTGTAAAGACCGGGAAGTCCACCCTGGGCCAGCAATTGCTTCGCACAGTTGATGGGACCCGTGTACAGCTTTGTCTTGGAGTCGTACTGGACCTGGAGACGGGCCTTGATGTGTTCAATGGGAGCTGCAACAAACGAGACAGTCCAGCCAGCGCCAATACCGGCGATAGCGCAGCCCAGAGTCGGCAGCTCGTAGTAGTCCTGGTAGACGGTGTCCTTGAGACACCGCTTGTAGTTGTGGTAGGATCCCAGCATGACCGAGTCCATGATCATCCAGCCCACAAGGGGAGGAGTAGCGCCCTTGTACAGGCCTCTGATGCCCTCGTTTCGCACCGTCTTGACCAGACAGTCGATGGGGCCCTTGAACTTACCGTCCGGGGCCGTCTGCATTCGCACCTTGATCGTGTCGAACGGGTGGCCTGTAACCAGCTTGGACACTCCAGAGAAGACTCCGGCCACGAAGGACATGTACTTGGGAGGCGGCTTGCACTCTGTGGGCATGTCCTTGCCGAGCGCACGCATCTCGGCGTCGTGGAGCTCCTCCTTGACGTGCTGGATTTCCTGCTTCACGTTTTCCGAAACCATGGCGACTGAGTGTTCTGGATCGTGCTTCGAGGATCGAGATGACTCTCACAATACTGACAAAGTTTATCATGGTTACAGTTGCGATACCCCGATGTCGCTGAAGGTCGCTGTGGGATGAGGAAGGAGTCAGCGAGGGTAATATTGGCATTATTATGGACTTTTGAAAATCTAGAGGGTATTTTTCGACACAAGCAACAATAATGCCTCGCAGAAGCCACCCAAAAAATGCACCTCGAAAAATTCGATTACTAATCATCTCCGTGCTGGCAAGTCTGCATGCACGACAAGCCAATATCGATATCTCCAGCATTACTCGACAATGAACGCCCCTCCACAGCAGACCGATATTACCACCGACGACTGGGCCACCAATCCTCTGGCCGGCCAGAGCATTGCTGAGAACGCCAAGGTGAGTCATCCTTTCACGTCCATCCGAATCCACTAACACAGTCCGTCCAGTACGTACGAAGCGTGTCGTCGCTAGCCATTGGCGTGGGAGCCGGCATTCTGCACCTGGAGTCGTACTACGGCTTCCTTTTCTACGTCATTGCATCCACAGTCGTCAGCGTGCTGCTGTACACAGTGTCGTCGACGGGCAACCCCGGGCGGTATTTTGTGCACCCTCTGAAGCAGCTGTTTGTCGATGACGTTTTCTCGGGTCTGTCGTCGTTTGTGCTCATGTGGACTCTCTTCTACGAGCTCGTTGACGCTTAGACGCTCAGAAAAACAGACTGTCCACGTGGCTGTCCCATAAGTTATTTGTTGTAAACAATACATATTTAATGATGTCTGGTTGGACTTGGTGTAGGCGTATGAGAAGAAAGCAGATCCAATCATTTTCATGGAGCAGCTGTAGATACAGTACGAAGTACACAAGTATGGATTAAAGTCATCTCCTCGGTTCCTGATGTTCATCCCATCACGCAGTTATGTGGTTTCTTTCAGAACGCAGTGCGACGATTAGAGTGATGTTGTGGCATCTTCCTTACTTGTAATTAATACAATAGACCAATAATCGTCAAAAATATTTCTTCGCTATTTTCCACAAGCTGTGTTTGTGGTGCTTCTTAATTTTGCTATTGTTTCTACTTCCACACTTGAACTGAGAACACTCAACCACCACATACATTTTCATATTATCCTATTAATGTTCTAGATACAGACGGAGTAGTTTCGAACTGGTCGAGCCTCCTCATACTTTACACTCTGCCACAGAGCGTCCCGAATACACTCCACGTTGCCCTGGATCTCGTAGGCTCGCGACAGCAGCCACCACGCCTCGGCGCAGTCAAAGCCGTTGCCGGTTCGCGTCACAGACTCCAGCACAGAAGTGACTCGAGCCAGCGCAGCTCGCTTGTCTCGGTCCGAGATGAACAGCGACGTTGCGGGCTTCTCCACCTTCTTTTCTGTGGCAAGAGCCTGAGTGGGCTTCTTGGGGATGGAGGGAGTAGCAGGAGTAACAGCACCACTGAAGCCAGGAGTGCCTCCGTTGACGGGCTCGTCGTCGAGCTCGGGCTTCTTGGGCTCAATGTTGCCGGCCTGATCCTCAGGATCTATCGCGTCGATGATGACCGACGACAGCGCAATGGCAGAAGCCAGAGAGTCGGGTCGGGTCTCGAGGGCGTTCTCCACCTCCTCGAGAGCCTGCTGCGGTCGCATGGCAACCTTCATGAGCAGCGAGAGCTGGATTCGAGTGGAAGCGGTGGGTCCGTCAACAGACTCGGCCTGCACAATGGCCTGCTCACTCTCGTGGACGAGGCCAGCACGTCGGTAGATGGCAGCGGCCCACAGCCACAGGATTCGGTGGAGCAGTGTGGGGAAGCCAGAGGGCACGGAAGAAGAGCCAGCAGCAGCGGCAGGAGCAGCGGTGTGCGTGGCGTGAGTGCCGTTCTGAACAACAGGCTCCTCCTTCTTCTTTCGTCGCAGCACCTTGGAGAACCGTCGTCCGGTCGACGAGGAGGTCTGCTGTGTGGGGGCCACGGAGGGAACGGTGGCCTGGGTGGCAGTAGAGGGCTTGGCCTTGTGTCCAGAGGTGGGGGCAGCGCCAAAGTACGCGCCAAACAGCGCAAACACATCCTTGAGCAGCGGCAGGATGGCGTCGAGACCCTGGTCGGCCTCTCGGATCGCAATCTCGGTCATCTTGAGCTCGATCAGCTTCTCCTTGAGCGAAGCAGACTTGGGGTCGGAGAACCGGTCCAGAGTGCCGACAGTCACCTGGATCGCAGCCTGGAAGTCGCCCACGGCAGACAGCAGCAGCGCCAGCAGATGCCACGACTCGACGTGGTCCGTGTTGACGGCCAGCGAGTTTCGCAGCACCTCGATCGCAGGCACCGTCTGGCGCGTCTTGGCCAGCAGATATGCGTAGTCAAACGCGGGCTCGGCAGCAGGCAGACCCTGGACGGCTCGCTTAAACGACTTGCACGCAAGAGCCACGTGCTTCTCTCGGTCCTCGGTCTCCACAGCGGCAGACAGAGCGTACAGGGAGTAGGCTCGGCCAATGGCGTAGTCGGCTCGGCCGTAGGCTCGCTGCGAGTGCTGAGATCGGTGGTGGAAAGCCGGAGACAGCCACTCAAGCAGTCTGTCGGCGGTCTTCTTGGCGGCGTTGCCGTCCTTGTACACGTTAGTCTGGATTCTGAGGGCGTCGGAGAAGGCCTCGATGATGGAGAAGTCGTCAATGTCCTCGTGCACGCCGTTCTCGGACTTGATACGCGCGTGCTCCTCGTAGTCCATGTAGACCTCGAACGACGCGAGCGCTTCTCGGTCGTGGCCCAGAGCAGCCAGAATGGCCACCAGAGACCGCATCAGCACTCGCGAGTGGTACGTCTTCTCAATGCCGCGTCGCACGGACTCGAGCATCTTGAGCGTGTTGACGGGGTCGCCGAGGACTCGGCCAGTAGTGGAGTTGAACTGGTTGGAGACTCGCCAGTTGGCCACCAGCATGTCTGTGTAGCCCTCAATGGCGGTGTTGGAGTCGGTGGCCTTGGGGATGCCGCCGGCAGTGGTGCTCTGGGAGTCCAGCAGCTTCTCAAACTGCTGCAGTGTCTCCTTGGACTCCTTGGCGAGCTCGGCGTTAGGTCCAGACTCCCGCTGGATACCGTTGAGGATCAGCAGATGCGTGTGCAGCTGGTTGAGCTGTCGCTGGTGCAGATCGCCGGCAGAGAGCTTGGTCGACAGCTTGCTCTTGGACAGCATATCTGTGATTCGACCGTACGATCTGAGCGAGTCGAGCGCCCACTCCTGGTTGGCAGGCAGCTGCGAAGCACACAGAATCGAGTTTCGGTAGTAGAGTCGCTCAGCCCAGACCAGAGCCTCGGGCGAGTTACCGATCGAGTCGTTGATGAGATGTGACGTCGAGGCGTAGACAGAAATAGCCTGGTCAATCTCACCGAGGACCTCAAAGGCGGTTCCGAGGATCGCGGCTCGTCTCACGAGGCCAATATCCGTGTAGTGGTATCGGAACGAGGGAATGGCGTCAATCTCGGAGATGTCGTTGAGCAGCGAGACGACCTCCTTGGGTTCTCGGAGAAGCAGGTCGGTATGTGCGAGGGCGAGGTTGTAGAAGAAGAGCTCCTCGGGGTCAAAGTTGGACGTGTTGACGCTCTGGAGGGTCTTCTGGATGGCCTCGAGCTTGTCCACGGGGATGGCGGATGTGGGGGACAGGTAGTCGCTGACATTGTGGTCGAGGAAGAGGGTGACCAGGTTGGTGTCCTCGAGGGCGACAGTTGCGATTCCTGGGTTAGTTATGGAAACGAGGGTCGTATGTCCGGGTGGACCACATTTTGGTTGTCACTTGACACAGTTGTGGTGGAAATAGCCTGAAGTTGCGACTCTAGGCACATTTAACAGCGGGTGGGCACATTCAACTGGCTCGTGGTATTCTCAGGAAAGTGGGCAGCTAGAATAGCTCACAGAAACAACTCCTCGCCGGTTATTCCGCTTAACCCCAGTTTCGTAGCAATTGGAGGCTTCTGGTGTAGCTAACTGCCACAAAATGCCCGAATATTGCCTCACAAGCTTCCAGGAGCCGCCAAACTGCAGATATCGCGGTAAAATGCAAATTGCACCGGAATTCCGTACCAGCGCCATTATCACCATGTCTGTGTCCGTCGTACGACTATGTTGTTGCATATGCTGAATAGCACAAAGCACGACGGCGTAGCAAATAACAAGTCGAGCAACTCGTTCTCTTCGACGACCGGCTCGTCTACCCTCCAATACTCCTCATACTCACCTCCGTACTCCGGACATTCCTGGTGGATCTTCTGGACCAGGGACGGAACCTGGGCCAGGTTGCCGAGTGTGCGAGCCTCGTCGAGCTGCGACACGAGCTGGTTCTTGGGCTGCTGCGTTAGCATTGGTGGCGGAGACGTTGTTGTAGGTTCTAGACACTCACAATCGAAGGCATATCGGTCATGGTCGGAGGAGGGACTCTGCTGTTCTTTACTGGGCACTTAGAGTTTGGGACCGCAGAAGGCAACAAGGGGCGCGCGGGGATCTGGCGTGAAAAAGCTGAGATGCGATGAAGGCCTCGACGCACTTCACGTGCAGGGGTGTTGGGTTCTTAGCGGCATTTTAGAGAAACCGCCGACGTTTATATAGACACAGAACTACGGGCACGACACACGCTCGGTCGCGACGCAAAAAGGCTCTTCCGGCTCCGCCAATCTCAGAAATTTAAAATGGAGCGAATCAACCCCTCGACCTAAGACACTAATGGCCAACAGAGTTTTCAACAAGAGTCAAATTCCGACCCCACCCTTGCACTTGTCTGTGCCTGGTAGTATGAATATTTTAGTGGATCGACATAAAGACGGGACGTGTGGGGAAGTCTCAGTGCCACAGCGCCCGAGATAAGCGTGGCATGGTGCGTGGAAAGAAATTTAAGGCCAAGTCCGAATCGGTCCAGCCCGTTCCTCTTGTGGCAGGGATCGACATATCCCCACATTTTAACGTCAGTGTATTTACGCGCTCGCTAGTGGTTCTCTGGGGCTCATGTGAAAAGGGCATATGCACGAATACGACCGTCGTGGGGTCCGAACCCTCGTCATTTGGCGCATGTTTACCTTAAAAAAGTGTTGACGACGCTATCTGAGACGCTCTAAGACTGTCCGCCATCTGAGACCCCTGTAGCTTACTGCTGAATACGTCATACATACCGGCCTTGTTTGGCGTTTTATGTTGAGACAACAGCGCTCGTGCTCTATTATATTCGTAATTACTCTATGAGATGTTCTATATTGTTGAGGTGTCACCGACACTAGCGGTTACCAGCAGGGCAGCTACTCCGTACGAGTTCAGTCCCTGCTAGCTTGCTGGATACACTATCGTCGGGCTATTCGGACTAACTAACGGCAGCCTAACCAAACAGATTCCAGTCGTTAACCTTGAAGGACTTGGCAATCTCCTTCAGCCGTTCATAGCCCTGCTGGGCTCGCTCGCCCTGGAGCACATTGTAGCTGATGACAATGTCGGTGGAAACCTTCTCCAGACGCACTAGTGCCACACAGATGGTCACCTTGGTAAGCTCCTCCGAGTCCTTACCCCATTTCTTGGTCTCCTGCTCGCCCAGACACGTCCAGGTAGGGAACTCGGTGCCCTGGAGCTGCTCCGAGTGCACGATTCGCGACTCGCCGCCGTTGATGGCCACAATCTCGCCGAAATGCGTCTTGATTGCGGTGTCGTCTGCGTCCGAGATCTTCTCCAGGATGTCGAAAATGAGAGACTCCTCAGCAGGTCCGTCGTCCACAAACACCTCTTGGGTGTCGGGGACCTGTCGGAACTGACTGGCGTCGGCGAAGGAGGTGGGCACAAGAGCTGACAGGGCTCCTCCAAACAATTCTCTGGCGTTCATGATTTTTTTGCTGTTAGCGGATCGTAAAGATTGTGAGGCGGAAGAAGATTAACTCAAAATAGCACCCTACATGGAACAGCTGCCCAGCCTGCAGGAAGGAACAAACGAAAGGGAACAAGCAATTTTCGCCTGGGCTAGTCAGTGTCAGGAACCCGTTTTGGGATGGTGGGGTTCGCTTGTCCATTTATTATTTGCCCATCGTACGTTAGCCTAGACTGGCCTTACTTGCCATCTAGCCTCGGTGATGTCATGTGTGGCTATACCTTGATCTTATGATACGGTCCACCGTATACCTAGACCAGACTCTATTACTGTATAAATAGCTGATCCACTCAAACACCTCCTCACAGAGCAGAACTCGTGATCCCCTCATACTTCTTCCCGCATTTGGCAAACTCAACCCCTCCGGTCTCAGTGTACTGATCGCCATGGATGTAAAAGTACATCTTCTCCTGGTCCCGCTCGTAGAAGGTGACCACGGCGTCCTTGTCAATGGTATGTAGCCTTGAGTACTTTTCAAAGTGCTTGGAGTCGAAGCAGTCGACTCTTGACACAATGTTCTTCGAGGGGACGGAAATGACCACCGTGCAGCTACCCTTCATCTCGTAAGACACCCTCACGTCCTGACCCTCAACCTTGAGCACCGCATGCAGAATGCTTCCCCCCTGCTCGATCTTCTCTGGGGTGTCTGAGAAAATGGGCCCGTGGTTTTTTTCGTTGTTGAGGTTGACGTCTGCCAGAATGTCGCGTTCCTTTTTGCCGTCGTGAGCAAAAAAGACCCGGTACCAGTAGTAACCGATGAAGAGGAGAGCCAGGTTGAAGCACCCCAGCCGGTACAGCTTCACGATAGTGACCCACAGACGCTTGTGAGTGTAATGCTTGAGCACAGACTTGTTGCCAAACCACAGAATCGCCATAAGCTGCTGCACATTGGCCAAGGTGAATCCTCCAACAGCCAGAGACAGGAAAAGCCGCTCTTCTGCTGTGAGGCGACCAAACCACTTTTGCAGCGACATCTTGCGCTTCTTCATTGGCGGGAAGCGCACAGTGGCGCCTGTGCCTTGAACACGTCCCTCAGTGACCAGATCGCGCGTAATCACTGACAGCAACGAGAACTTCAGGTAATTGTCATCCATCTGGCGTATGTGGAGATGAAAGGTTGGGGTGGATAATAGAAGGTTTAGTGCAGGCTGTCAGGGGTGTCGCTTGAGAGATGCTAAAGTGTATCAGGTACGAGTAATTAGCTTGGTTTCCGTGGAATAGCTTCTCGTATGTATCTTGCCACACACTCTGTTGTTCTCTGTTTGTGTTTGTATGCGAAACTCACTGTATCTCATTGCATTTCTACTGCAACAGAGCGGGGTAACGGATTATCACGTGCACTGTGTGTCAGATGTGTAAAACTGAGGCGTCTTTTTTAACCGAGAACCATGCGTCTTTTCTACCAAGTCTCTAAGCGTTTCTCGACATGTCCAAGATGCCATTAACGTAAAGGGATCTCCTTCATCCGCATCACCATGCGGCACTGGCCTTTGCCGTATCTAAAGTTAATTGTGTCGTGTGCGTTATCTTTTTCATCTACAGAGCACACGGCACACCATGAAGCGAGCCATCTCAGCGGTCATCCTGACGGCCCTAGCGGTTATTTTCATCCGAAATAGCCATAGCGGTGACTTTT
Source organism: Yarrowia sp. B02 (assembly GCA_017635955.1). Lineage (NCBI taxonomy): Eukaryota > Fungi > Ascomycota > Dipodascomycetes > Dipodascales > Yarrowia > Yarrowia sp. B02. Next base: position 4,468,446 of record JAAQQV010000001.1, read on the forward strand.
CGAGCATACTGAAGCACCCAGAGCCCCTTCCTGGGTCTCCAGACTACAAGAAAATCGAATTTTCACCTCCAGCGTTTAATGAGTCAACGTACATTTTCAACGCGGTGCACAACCAGCTACGCCACGTTGGAAATGCCATGGCTCCAAACGGAATGACGTTTGTTCCCGGGTTTGTGCCACCGGGAACAGTGCTCTACCACGGCATGAACCACAAAGAGCTTCCTCAGGGCCTGGACTGGTTTGCCTTCGATCCAGAGTACTCCTTCACCATGTGTTGCAACATCGGCCACGCCTTTGGCAGTCCACATATGGCGACGGCTCAGGTTGTCGAGCCGCTGAAAATCGTGTACATCGATGGAGCTAGTGCTTCTCTATCTGCCGATCTGGGAACCATGGACTCTCAGGGCTTTGTTCTGGACGATCCTATCGACACCTGGAACGACTACACCGAGTTTGCTCGGGGCGATCGGCTGTGCAGACTGTTTCGCGAGAATGGATTCGAGCTCGACGGGTTTGTGCGCATGAACACGGGCTTCGAGTTGCTCATGTGTGAGATGACCAACCCCAAGGTGGAGTATGTCATGAACACTGCTATTGCCGTTAGCGAGGAGGAGAGCAGTGGCTTCATGAAGCGAACCAGCGTGGATTTCGGCCAGACTTTTCTGTCGAGAGACAGGTTTGGCAACCTGCTGGTTCGTCCTTCGCGAGAGTTCAACTACTTTGACTACGACTGGGTCAAGAGCATGGAACGAACGCATGCCAGTGCTGGAGAAGAGCGAGTAGAGCTCGACTACAGGGGACTGGTGACTATATATGGCATGGAGGGCAGCCGAGACATTGACTTCCCCAAGAATGTGTCTCAACACAGACTGCTTACGGGCTCGGAAGCTCTGAGACAGGAGCTAAGGGCTCAGCTTTGGGAGGCAGACAAGTACACCCGAACCTACGATCCCTACCGAATCAACTGGAGAACCGTGACGGACAACCTGGTGTACAAGATGGCGCCCATTTTGAGCCAGATCAAGAGTGGATTTGAGGAACTGGAGACTGGAGTCAGCTCTCTGAATAAGACCTCTCAGCGGCTTGGTGGAATCACGTCCATGCTACGTCTTCGTTTTGAAGGCGATGATGAGGTCGCCAACAGCACTCAGCACGATATTGAAGCTCAGGTCGAGCGGTGTGCGAAGACGTATGCCTCGGATTTCTACAAGTACGATCTGACACCGTTTGAGGAGAAGGTGCGGTTTTCTATCAGACTTGTAGCCACTTCGGTATGCTCAGTGATCATGGAGACCGCAGACTGGGCCAACAAGGTGCAGATTGCTGATGACGTTCCAGATGAGCTGGCTAGCAAGCTTCACTCTGACGTCTCGGATCTTCTTACTGATCTCAACTGGTCCTACTTTGTGTCTTGCACTCATCGATGCAAGGACAATGAGGTCTGTTATCTGCCTACTTGGCCTCATGGAGGTCGAGAGCCCCATATTCCTGCTGAGCCGCTGCAGTGTCGCACTCTGGAGGATCTGAAGAAGGATAAGACGTGGTAGGTAGCATATTTACGAGTAATGAATTTTTATGATTTATTTATTTTATTTTATTTATTTTATTTATTTTATTTATTTTATTTATTTATTTTATTTATTTTATTTATTTTATTTATTTTATTTATTTTATTTATTTTATTTATTTTATTTATTTTATTTATTTTATTTATTTTATTTATTTTATTTATTTTATTTATTTTATTTATTTTATTTATTTTATTTATTTTATTTATTTATTTTATTTTATTTATTTTATTTATTTTATTTATTTTATTTATTTTATTATTTTACTCCCTTATCAAGATCACATAAAATTCACGTCATCATGCAGCGTAACTTGACTTTATCACAACATGTCAGCACTCATTATCGTCGATCTGCAGAACGATTTCCTGCCAGGAGGCTCTCTCGCGGTAGCGGAAGGCAACGACATCATCCCCATTGTTCAGAAACTCACCGACTCAGGCAACTATAAGTTCGTGGTGGCCACCAAAGACAGCCACCCCTCAGACCACACATCTTTCGCATCAAACCACAGCGCTCGGCCTTTCACGTCTATCGCATTCAAGAACCCTTCGACTGGAGAGGACACAGAAGAGACCGTGTGGCCTGTGCATTGTGTGGAGGGTACATCAGGAGCAGACTATCCCCCATCTTTTGACTCCTCAAATGTCCAGGCATTGGTCAGAAAGGGATATCTGCAAGACCGCGAGTACTATTCTGGATTTGAGGACGTCTGGGGCATGCACAAGACAGAGCTGCACGATCTGCTTCAGGAGAAGGGCATTGAGGAGGTGGATGTGGTCGGTCTAGCTTTTGACTATTGTGTTTTCAACACTGCCAAGGATGCTGCCAAGCGAGGATACAAGACTTCTGTGCTGAGAGAAGCCACTAGAGCTGTGGATCCTTTGTCTGAGCAGAAAATTGTTGCTTCTCTAGAAGCTGCTGGTGTTCGTGTTGTTTGATGTGGTAAACTGTTGATATGACTGTTCAGATATGTTCGAGTAATGCACGTGAGCTCTTTCGATAGCTCAAACGACCACCCAAATATGCACAATGTAACCATTCGGTCTTTATCCTTTTGAGACGTATCTTTGAGGCAATCTGTCCTTATTTTGTCCCCAAAAAAAACACTCCCTCCTACACAACCATGGACAATCTCTACGCAGCTTTCAACTCGGGCAAGCTAGAGCCATTTGTCCAGGGCGTCTACAGAGACGGCTCCATCGACCTCTACGCCAACAGCGAGGCCATTTCTCTGTTTGCCGGCAGAGAAAACGAGCCCTATCTCGAGAACTTTGCCGCCAGTCTGTGTTTGCGCTACAATGTGAACATGCTGGTCAACGAGGGACCCTGGGAGGACCGTCTGGAGGCAGCTAAACGCATTGTGTCTATTTTGACGAGACACTACAAGACGCCGACGATTGATCCTGGCGTTCTGCGAAACATCCGCTCTGTCATGGACACAATGGTAGCTCTGGGCGAGGAATGCTGCGTCTCATCGGGCTCTATCGACTTTGTGCGCTACGGGAGAGTCCTCCACAGCATCACGCTCGTCTACATCTTCATTTCCGAGCTCAATGAGACGCTGCTGAAGCTGCCTGACTTTATGGTCCAGCGCTGGGGAGCCCTGAACCTGCGAGCTAACGCTCTGGGCATCTCAACTCAGCCCAAAACCATGACCAAGGTGCTCGACGAGTCCCGTGGACTTGTTTTGGGTATGCCAGTCACCAACGGGGACTCTGCTACTGCCCACTATCTGCTCTCGCGTTTCCGCAAGATCTCCCAGATGCTCTCAGGTCTCGAGCAGACTCCTAAGACGAGTCTGGGTGAAGCTCTGAGCCTCTGTGCGTCTGAACCGGACCTCCAATTCCTTTCGCTCATGCTCGTTCGCCAGGACTTTTACGAGGAGCTTGTCGGACTGCTGGAGAATACGGACGAGGAGATTGCGGGCATGACAACACTGCTCATGGTTCGTGTGGGGCTCAGCATCAGGTTTATTGACCCTGAAGAGGAGCTTCCCAGCCACCCTTGTGTTCCACGGTACAATATCGGGTCCATCACGACCCAGATGGAGTTTGTGTTCCAGATTCTGGACCGTCCTGGCCTCCTGCAGGCCAAATTGAACTCCTCTAACCCTCGCCATACCTGGATGGGTGCTCTGTCTGCCGTAGTAACCCACTGGATCGCTTCAGACAAGCCCGAGGAGGTCTACGGGGCCAACAAGCAGTTTTACGCGCTGAAACCGCCCGTTTCGCTTATTTTTGCGCTGTGCAGATTGCTCTACTTGGTGTGTGAGATGAACGGAGCTGGAAACAAGGATCTTGCGATTGGCAAATTTCTGACCTACACAGCTCCTCCCACGCCCATGTTGCCCTCGAAGGTCGAGGCCGTCAAGTTGGACGACAAGTACTTGCCTTTCCAACTGGGCGAGTTTGAGAGCACCAGTATGGCTACGCGGGAGAGAAACCACGTAATCATTTCGCTGATTGGCATCATCCGGCTGCAGATTGAGTACACGTACGCGTTTATCCGCGAGGAAATAGGCAAGGAGCTGATCCGCGTGCTGTTTGCTGGTCTTCTGGCTGCCTATGCCAACTCTGTGATTCATGAGGAGACATCTTCCATTGAGCTCATCATGTCCACGTTCAACGGATGCATCCAGGTTTTCCCTACTGGAGGCCATATTCTTGTTGAGCTGCTGTCTGAGCTTACCAACGAGTCTTTGCGGTTTGTGGGGATTTTTGCCACTGTTTTCAGCCGGTTCTACGACAAAAAGCACTTTTTTGGCTGCGAGTTCTACTTTCACGATTTTTTGAGACGATGGGGCGAGACGCCTTCCTTTGATATTACGCAGCTGCGCACCAAGTTCAATGCTTCCCTTGAGGAGAACAGAACTGTGGTTGTTTCTGGCAGTGCCTGATTTTATTTTTATTTCTTTTTTATTTAACAATAAATATATGCCACTATCTTACGTAATCCGGTTTAGGGCTGAGCTGCATGGTGAGCTTATTTGAAATTTTTTGGCAGTATCTGCAGAGGCAAAGGAAAAGTTCCAAGGCATATCACTATACGCACAACACCACCATGGTTCTTAGATCTACGCCTGGAGCCGTCAGTGTGTACCAGATCTCTGGTACCAACTCTTCCAGATCGCTGCCAGAGTGGCTGGCCAAGAAGCGAAAGAAGTCTCTCAAGAACGACGCCGAGTACTCCAACCGAATTGAGCTGATTCAGGACTTCGAGTTTGCCGAGGCGTCCAACAAGATTGAGGTGACCCGGGATGGAGGATATTGCATGGCTACCGGTACCTACAAGCCCCAGATCCACGTCTACGACTTTGAGGATCTGTCTCTCAAGTTTGAGCGGCACACGGACTCGGAGAACGTCGACTTCAAGATCATCTCCGACGACTGGACCAAGAGTGTGCATCTGCAGAACGACCGTTCGATCGAGTTCCAGGGCCAGGGTGGAATTCTGACGAAATCACGAATCCCCAAGTTTGGCCGAGCGCTGGCCTACAACGACGAAAACTGCGACCTGTACGTGGGAGCCGCAGGCAACGAGGTATACAGACTGAACCTGGACCAGGGCCGGTTCATGGCTCCCTTTGAGCTGAGCAGCGCGGGCGTCAACTGTCTGGACGTCAACCCTGCCCATGGTCTGCTTGGTTTTGGAACCGACAGCGGCATTGTCGAGTTCTGGGATCCCCGAAGCAGGAGCAGAGTTGGTATGCTGGACGTGGGAGCTCCTGGCCTGGGAGGCGGAGCGACTGCTCTCAAGTTCCGAAACGATGGTCTGAACGTCGGTATCGGAAACGCCGACGGCATTGTTCGTCTGTTTGATCTGCGAGCCCCCGAGCCCTACGTGACCAAGGACCAGGGTTACGGCTTTGGCATCAAGAAGGTGCTGTGGGTCAACGACGACCACGTTCTGTCTGCCGACAAGCGAGTCGCCAAGATCTGGGACCGCCGATCCGGAGACGCCTACACCTCGATCGAGCCCACGGTCGACATCAACGACGTGGCTCACATCCCTGGCTCGGGCATGTTCATGTTCGCCAACGAGGGTATCCCCATGCATACTTACTACATCCCCAACCTGGGACCCGCGCCCAAGTGGTGCTCCTTCCTAGAAAACGTCACCGAAGAGCTGGAGGAGAAGCCCAGCACGTCGGTCTACGACAACTACAAGTTCGTCACCAAGCGAGAGCTCGCTGCCCTCAACATCTCACACCTCATTGGCTCCGCCGTGGTCAAGTCGTATATGCATGGTTACTTCATTGACCAGCGACTCTACGAGCAGGCCAAGCTCATCTCCAACCCCTTCGCCTACAAGGAGCACCGAGAGCGGGAGATCCGAAAGACGCTGGAGAAGGAGCGAGAGTCACGTATCCGAACCTCTGGAACCGGAGCTATTGCATCGCGTGTCAAGGTTAACCGGGCTCTGGCTGAGCGTCTGCTTGCCGAGTCTGAGGCCGACGTCTCCAACAAGAAGAAGGTGTCTGCCAAGGAGACTTCCAAGGCTGCCCTGTCGGACGACCGGTTCGCCGGCATCTTCGACAACCCCGATTTCGAGGTCGACGAGAACGCTGCCGAGTTCAAGCAGCTCAACCCCTCGCACAAGAAGGTCAAGGGCCAGCAGTACGGCGAGGCGCCTCTGCGAACTTCTGCACGACCTCTCACTGCTGCTGAGGAGGAGGCCATGGAGGAGAACAACGGCTACTCGTCCGACGAGCACGTCGAGGCTACCGACGAGGAGCCCGACTCTGAGGACGAGCGAAAGGCCGCCAAGAAGAAGGCTCTGGCCGAGAAGCGAGCTGAGAAGAAGGCTGCTGAGCGTGCTGCTTTCAACGCCAAGCGTGCTGACGATATCAAGATGACTACTGGCTCCGAGGCTGCTCGAGAGGAGATTCCCGACGACGACTTTGCCGAGCGAGTGGCCGACATGGAGGCCGAGGAGGACCGAAACGTCATGAAGAACGTCAAGATGTCCAAGGGCGCTGGCGGAGCTGTCGAGATGACGTTTGTGCCCCAGGGCAGCAGCAGCAAGAACCGACCTCGACCCAAGCAAGACGGCGAGGAGGAGGAGCGAGATACGGGCAAGAGCCGACAGGAGTACGACGGCCGACGACGGGCTGGAAAGAACGCTTTCCGAGGCATGTAGATGCATATTAATAGATTGTAATGGTATTTTACGAGTAACATTGAGGGCTGTATCCTCTGCCCTACTTAGATAGTCTTGCTACTCGTACTCTATAGCAAGAATTACAGAGAGAGTTATCTGAACACAGTCAACAAGTTCAATTGGACGACCAACGTCAGTATGCCAAAAACGAGTCGTAGATGTTCGTCAGCGAGGAGTGCCGGTAATACGGTACAACCCTCGTATTTGGTAGCTAGCAAGACAGAGATAAAGAGAGTTAGAACTAGAAGTGTCTTAAGAAAGAGGACTGCGCCAAAATACAGCCGTAGGTACCCCGACCATGCTAATGCGAATTGCTTCTGTGACATAATCGCGCTTCAGCTCTTATTCGCGCGACGTCAAACACAAGGTGACTGCTTATGCACTTGCGAATCGGCAACGGCTCAACCGCCATAGACTAGCTTGCTCACACGAGCGTATAGGCAAAGGCCGCCGCTCCACCTTCCACAAGTGTGCGGCTCGGGCTCAACGAATGCAGGTCTGAAGCATGGCGCTCACGCTAATGTTTTCGGTAGCTTGCTCCTGCTGCCTTGCAAAAGAAAAACTCGCGAACACTAAACGGCTGAGGAGACGAGTGAAGTGGGCTAATAAGGTGTTTGCGAGCCGTATAGGCGGGGATCGAGGCGCCACGGTGTTTGCGAGTTTTTATTATTCGCCCGTGCTCTCTTAATCGCACAAACACCCACCTCACAGTATGCGGCTTGGGTCCACATGTGGGCCCGTTGAACTCAAGATGGCGCCGCAATAAAAAAAAATGAAGAAAAAACAACAACCGCCTGAGTCTCGGGCCCCCATGCACGTGACGCCGCAACAAAACGGTGCATTTAGGTTGAGCCTTAGGTTTGGCACCGAGTGGGGAAGGTCTAAGGAGCCACCTGTAGGACGGTCAGAGGTGTCATTCCAGAGAGCTTTGCGCCTGGCGCTTTGCTCGGGCGCTTGCTTGGCTCGTCCACCGAGAGTTTCATTTTACTCGCGGCGCTGGATGCACAGGAGGATAACGCAATGCTGCGCATTGGAAGGGTGAAGCGCGAAGTGGGTGTTTTGAGGTGGTGTACTTATAGTGGAGAGGACAAGTGGGTGGAGGTGAAGAGGTGAGAAGCTGGGTGGAAGCCAAGGCCAATAAATACCACAGCAGCACCAGCACCCCACCACAATGCACATGTCAGAAATCCACCGTCCGACCTTGCGGCGGCTTATCCAGACTACGCCTTTAGGCTGACAACAAGGTTTGGCAAGCGGCTGGAATTACTCCGCGCCGCACGGACCTGTAGGCCCTTCGGCAGCATCCTGGAGAAAGCAAAGAGCCTGGCACACGCGCGGTTCCCGGAAAACACCTATAATCGCCATGTCTGCCCCGGACGACCGCTCCCGCATCCCGTCTCTCGCCTCCACGCTCCTGACCCGCCCGCACATAGGCGAACTGGGCCCCTCAACCACAGACCCTCACAACGGCAAACACGACTCGATGGCGCACTCGCAAGGCCCGCTGGCGTCAGAGCGCACCTCCGCCAGCTCCAATCCGCCGCCCCACTCGCTCTTCAACAAACCTGGCGGCCAGATCTCGCCTGTCCACGCCGACAACGCTGCCTTGCGCCCCGACCCAGCGTCGCAACACAACGCCTCGCGAATGCCCCCCAGCGGCCCTCCGCTGCTGTCTGCGCTGCCAGCGGGCGCGCTGGGGCCCGACGGATCGATCGCGCACCTTCGCAGCGCCACCCCGCCGGCGCCAGGCCCAGAAAACGCCTACTACCCGGGCTACGCCCACAAGGGCCCGCTTCCAGGCTACCAGCATCCCCAGCATCCCCAGCATCTCCAGCATCCTCCTCCGCATCTCCAGCAGCCGCCGCAGCACCTCGCGCAGCCTCCGCAGCCCTACGGCTACGCTCCCGGCCGTCTACCGCCTCCCCCGATGCGTCCGCCGGCCATGGGCTACTACTCGTACTACCCGTACTCGGCAGACCTCCAGCGCATGCCGCCAGTCGACCAGGGCGACGCCTCGCACCCCAAGCTGCCGCGCATCAACGTCGATCCGCGGGTCGAGGAGCGCTACGACTACCAGGCGCCCCAGCCTGCAGCGCCTGCTCCAACCAGACAGGACGCTCCCGCGGACTTTGAGGACCGCCCGCCGCCCAAGAAGCGCGGCCGAAAGCGCATCGAGGTCGCGGAGGTGCTCGCCAACAACGACCTGAGCCACTGCTCGCCGCTGGGCGAGAAGGAGCTCGAGGCAGACCACCGCAAGCACAAGCGGCCGTCGCGTCCACAGGCTGCGGAGACTACGACCGGCGAACGGCAGTATCCGTGCACGTTCCCGGGCTGCGAGTGGTCGTTTGTGCGCATTTCCGACCAGCGGCGGCACTTGCGGTCGCACCAGGAGCCGCTGTTCGTGTGCCCTTTCTACGCGGAAGACAACTCGTGTCACCGCAATGGAGGCTCCTTCACGCGCTCGGACGTGCTCAAGCGCCATCTTCGGCTCGTGCACTTTGTGCAGTTCAAGCAGAGCGACTCGGGCTGGTGCCGCTACTGCGAGAAGATCTTTCCCTCGCACAAGTTCTTCCTGGACCACTGCGACACATGCGCGGTCAACAACAAGCGCAAGACGCGCAAGGGAGCTCCAGACGGCAACGCAGACCTCGAGCAACCTCCGCAGCAGCAGCCCCAGCTCCAGCTCACGCAACCGCACCAGCCAGCTCATATGCCTCCGCCCCAGGATGTGTCTCACAATGAGATTGAGGCGGACCAGGAACCCGAGGCGGATCTCGAGCTGCTGAGCACAGCGTCCAGCATGCTGGCCAAGGAACCTGGCGAGTTGCCGATTCTGGGCTCGCACGCCAAGGGCCAGGAGGATCTGGACCGACATCAGAAACGAAAAGGCCGCAGCTCCAAGAGCTCGCTGTCAGGCACCATTCAGGCAGGACATCATCTGTAAATTATTGTATTATTTATCTTTCACTGTGACGCACAGTCGCTTACGCTCATGTTTTATTTTGTGTCAAGTAATTAGCTATAGGAGTAGATGTTATTGAGAGAAGTGTGCAGATCAATTGACACAGTCTTTCTGTGGCGTAGAACTTGAGACATATCGTGAGAGTGCATTGAGTTGGTTAGTTGCAAATTGAGACAAACTGAGAGACACTACAGAATGGACCCATATTCGGTAATTACTGTCTTGTTGCAGAATATCCAGCCTTGTGTTGTCAAATATCTGATCCATTCTCCATCACCATCAAGTCTAGGTGTTTTGGTTCTCACGGTGTTGAGCGGTTCCGCCTTTATCACGATTGTGTTTTTACACGGTCTATTGTAGCTACGCTTACTACCAGGAAGTGTATACAATGTCATCTACAGGTACAGCCTACTCCGTTTTGTATCTCAAATCAGCTCATAACATTACTCTTATTTACAGCCACAACTTCTATTCATTACTCTACCGGATCAAAGCAAACCGTTTCTATCCATCCACACCTTGCCGGACAGGAAGACGCCCGTGGGGTCATACTTTTCCCGCAGCGACTTCCACTGCTTGAGGTCGTCGCCGTACCACTCGTCGATGATGGGCTTGAGACCCAGCATCTTGCCGTCCTCGCTCTCCACATCCTTGAGCTCGGCCGTCTCGGGGCCCAGGAAGTTCTTGGCCCAGTGCGGCTTGCCTCCAGCCTCGCCCACAATGCCCTCAAACTCCCGGTACCACTTGCCCACCGGCGAGTTGACGCCAAATGGTCTGTACATGGTTGCGTTGATGTAGAGCGTGAGGTTGGAGTTGGTCACCTTGCTGTGGGGAGAAGCGTAGGGTCGGTCTCGCGGGTTGATGTCCAGCAGAGGTCGCAGAGTGTTGCCAGTGATGGCTCCTCGTCGCGAGCTGTTGAGCTCCTGAACATTAGGCTCGACGTTTCGGTCGCCCTGCTCGGGCACAGACATGTTGGAGCACCGCACCTCCACGGGGGAATGCACATAATAAATATTGTCCTGGGCTGCGGCCTCGATCTTGGCCCGCAGAGCCTTCAGGACGTCGGGGCCGTTGTCCAGAGGAAGACCCCACTCGTTGACAAACTGCGAGAAGAGGCAGTCCATGTTGAGGCCCTCGACGGAGCCCTGGACGGCCTCGGATCCTGCGCCGGAGCCCAGCGTGTCCTCCATGCCGTACTGCCGCGAGAAGATGAACCGCTCGACCGAGGGGGTCAGCGAGGGCCACAGACGCACAGCGACCCACAGAAGACTCTCGTAGAAGAGTCGGCCGAGCCAGGTGCCGTACCAGGACGGTCTGGGTGCCGAGAGCGGAAGTTCGGACTTGGAGGCCCGCCACAAGATGCATCGCTCGGCGTAAGGGAACCACCAGACACGAATGTACTCGGAGGCGGTCCACAGGTTGTCCCACTCGCGGATCAGCGTGTCAAAGGTGATGACGTGCTGCGTGGAGTGGATGGTGTATGCCGGGACGGTTCGCAGCGTAGCGTACACGATGATTCCGAGCTTTCCGAGCGACAGGAGGGCTGCTCGGAACAGCGTGGGGTTCTCGTCCGGCGAGCAGGTCAGCAGCTCTCCGGACGCGATCATGATGGTCAGCGAGACAATCTGCTGCGACACGAGTCCGTGGTAGGCCGAAGAGCCGTGTGTGCCTGTGCTGATGATACCTGCGACCGACTGGTCCGAGATGGAGCCCAGGTTCTGCATGGCCAGGCCCTTGCGCTTGAGCACCTCGTTGAGCTGGTGGATGCGGATGCCGGCCTCGACCGTCACGTCCGTGTACAGTCCCGAGCTGTGCGGCTTGAACGACACGGCCTTGCTGAGCTTGTCGAGGTTCACGAGCCACTGGGTGGTCATGGTCAGGTCTGAGGGCGAGTGAGCCGAGCCGACGACCATGATGGTCTTTCCAAGGTCGCGGGCGCGTGTGACGATCGCCTGGAGCTCTTCTATGCTAGCTGGCTGGAAGTAGAGCGACGGACGAGACCAAAAGGTCCCTGCCCACGTCTTGTGCGAGTGGAACCGTTTGGCCGTGGTTTGGTTTCGCAGAGACATTGTGAGGTTGTGTTTGTGCACAGTGGTGTGATGCGGGCCGCTGTGTCTGCTGAATGCCAGAGCTCGTTCTCTGTGAGTCCCTGAGACGAAAACCGGTGTGATCCTGACAGTGTTGGCTTGAGGAACACTTTTAGCTTTTCGTGAACAGCTGAAATTTCCCACCCAAACCTCGCATTAGGGTTTCTGGGTCGTTTGGCCTGCAAAAGTGAGACGAAAACGAGCCGCAAGTGGTGGTCGGGTGCTACAAGGGTTTTGTCGGTGGTGACGTAAAAAACGCTTTTATCTGCGGCTCTATAAATACCGCTGTTCCACCGCTTTTCTCAACTCCGTCCACCCCCTTATCTGCACGTCAAACTGTTCTTGTCAAATAGGGAAACACGCCACCCAATGGCCTGTTCTCAGCCGAGACGAAGCTTACCAACCGTCACTAGTGCAAAAACTAACGTGATCTAGACCGAGGAGGTGCCGGGGACATTACTCAGAGACCCCAGGTATTCTGCACTCACGTCGTAGACATGGCACGTGCATGTGTCCCATTGTATTATTTCAAGCCGCACCTGTGCAGGTTTGTAAGCGAGGTTTGACGTGAGATGTAGAGAGGTCTAGACTGGTCACACGAGAGATAAGAAGTGAAACGAAGTGAAACGCGAAAATTTGATTTTTCATCAGACGCGATATTTTCCAACGTGAAATTAACACACGTCACGTACACGTACGCTCGTACAATACTCGCGAATAATGTGACACCACCAGATCATACTGCAATACACACGTCCAACTCAGATCAGATCAGACTCTTCATGTACTCTCGAAAACGTCGACGCCAGGACTACGACTGGATCGTGAAGCAGCAGAAACGCGCCGAGGAACGCGAACAGAGACAGCGCGAGTTCGTTCTCTCGCGTCCTGCGCCTGAGCCTGAGTCAGAGGACCCAAACCCGCTCAGGCCCATGACCCTGGTCCAGAAGAGTCGCTGGCAGGAACTACTTCCAAGCGAGACAGACGACTTTGTGAGCCGCGGAAACTCGCATTGTCCGACTCAGGAGTACTCGAACAGCTCGGGGGCTCCTTCGTTGCGTCAGCTAACTGCAACGATCTTAGCCCAACAGGCGCGTTCTCTGTCCTCGTCTCTGTTGAAGGATGTGCCCAACGCGACCGTCTGGAAAAACGCCTGGGACGCGATTCTGTACAACCAGAACGACTCCTTCAACGTCTTTGTGGTCTTTGCGCAGGCGCTGCAGAAGCACTCGGACTTTCCCTGCCACTATACAGGCCTGTACCATCCAACTAGAGAGCTCACTGACCGTTGCGCGGTGCTCAGAGCACTGCTGCTGCGTGGAAAAAGCCGCCATCGCATTGAATCTGTTGCCCAGCCACTCACAGCTGGCGACATCACTTACCTGGAGCTCGGAATCAAGGGCCTTCGCAACGAGCTCATCTTAAACTGTACACGCTACGATCTATTTGAGACGGCACAGAACGCCCTGACCCGGCTCCGCAGCCTTACGGTCCTCGATCTGCGCTTCGTGGAGATCAGCGATGCTACGCTGTCGTTGTGGAAGAACGCCCTGATTCGGGGAGACTGGCCAGAGCTGCGAATCGTGCTTTTCGGCCACGCTAACGCCGATAAGATCGCCCCCTTCATGGAGATGCCGCAGCTGTGGTACGTGGGCTATCGGGGAGATCGTGTTGCTCATCGTCACTGGTTCACGTGTCGGCACGATCAAAAGAAAGATGAGACTCCCGATCGATTGCAAAAGGCTCTACGGTGCGCCCACAATCACCCGTCCTCGTGGCTCCTCTCAAGCTTAAAGGAGCTCAACAACGAGGGTCAGCGGGGCAAGCTGGTTCTCGAGGTTAACTTTTCCATGACATCATGGAGTCTGGACGAACTTCGCAAACGTCCAGCTGACTATGTTCATTGTGTCCGGATGAGGAATAGCCAAGCACAACCGCGGAAACCGCCTCCAGACGCCGTAAAAACAGAGCCCAAGCCCCTGTACCGCGCTCGTAAACGACGAGGGGACGCTGCCAAGGGCTTTTTCGGGTAGTTCGGGCCCAAGCATACGTGATCCTTGTTATTATAATGGAGCAAAGCAAGTAATTACTGTAAGACAGACGATCAGTGGCTTCATTAGTTGGAGGGTTGCGAAACAGAAACGTTAGATATATTATTTATTTTAATTTATTACCTTTTAAATTCGTCTTTTAACCTCTCCAAAATAATTCCCGTACATCGATCTCTTGCTTCCATGGGCCATGCAACGGATCCCAACGCAAAGACGGACCCGGAGTCGGCTGGGACTTTTTTCGTTTCTTCCCATTAGGTTTGGACTGGACCTTCGATTTAGCACTTAGCGTTTAGCTCTCACTTTGACTTTCCGATAGGCCCTACCAAGGGACGGACTGATTTAATTGAAGAGCATAACGAGGATTCAGTTAAACATGAAGCTGATTTTTTTCCCAAGGCCAAAATAGCACGGCGGTTGCAAGTTGTAAGGCTCATTGACTTCCACTAGTGAAATAGCCTTAAGAGTGCTCCAGCCTTGCGATGACTATGCTCGCGTGACCTCAGGGACCCACCTGAGAATGCCGTTCCATGTGCGCCGTAAAATCGAGGCATTTTCTGTGCGTTCCGCGTCACCTACGCCAAGTCGCCCAAAGCTACCCACTATGGACCTTGGCTGCAGCGGTGCATCTTGGCGGATTAAGGTTCAGGAACCTGTAAACAGTGTGTTTGTACGGTACCGCCCAGTACGAACTGTACGAATAAGTATCTGCTCAATTGAGTCATAAGTATTACAATGGTGGTACAATTAAATCGCAACTACAAGCATCAATCAATAAAGTCACTGTGCAATAATCTATGGAATTAAATTTTTGGAATAAATATGAAGGCGATTAGACAGAGGTGGACTTCTCGTTCTCGTTGAAGTCGGAGATATCCTCAGCCTCGTTGTCCACAGGAGGTCGCCACTGGATCTCACCGTGGAGCTCCTCAGCAAGGTCCTCAAGGGTTCGTCGCTTGGTCTCGGGAATGAGGAAAGAAGTGAAGATACCGAGCAGCATGAAGAGGGCAAAGATCTCCATGACGTGGTTAAGCCAGCAGCCCTTGGGCTTACCGTCTCGGTCACAGTTGTGGTTGACCAGGGTACCAATGACGACCTGGGCAATGATAGCACCGACCTTACCGGAAGCGGCAGAGATACCGTGGGCAGAAGATCGGTATCGGGTGGGGTAGCACTCACCGGGGACAATGAAGGTGGTGACGTTGGGGCCGAAGTTCTCGAAGAGCTGACACAGAATGTAGCAGGCAAGCAGACCTCCCTCTCCAATCTTGTCGTAACCGAAACCAATGATACAGAAGAGAGCAGTCAGGATAGTGAAACCACCGATCTGGATGGGCTTTCGGCCAATGAAGTCGACGGTGATGACGGAGAGCCAGTATCCGGGAATGGCACCAGCACAGATAAGAATCAGGTTACCAACGGAGTTCTTCATCAGGGTGGAGTACAGGTTGTCACCCTTATCGAAACCAATGGTGTGCAGAATGGTGGAGTTGTTCAGACCAAGACCGTAGAAGGCAACATCAAGCAGGAACCAAGAGCCGGCAGTACCGAGCAGGATCTTTCCGTGCTTCCACTGGCCGAAATGTCGGAAGAAGTCGCCGGCAGAGGCAACGGGAGGGTTGTAAGCGTTCTGCTGGGCCTGGAGGTCCTCAGCCTGGGCCTTAAGAGCCTCGATCTCGGCGGGGTCAGCGTTGCCGTGCTCGCCGGAGGTGTACTTGTCAATGTCAGCCTGGGCCTTCTCGATGTCTCGGGAAACGTCAAAGGTGTATCGGGGAGTCTCGGGGATGGTCAGACGGAAGTAGAGAGCGCACATGGCGGGAACGCAACCCCATCCGACGAGGATTCGCCAGGACTTGTCAAGAGCGGTCTGGCAGTCGAGACCACAGTCGTTAGCACCGTGGTAGGGCTCAAGAGAGTTCTTGAAGCCGGCGACACAGCAGATAGCGACAATGGAGCCCATGAGCTGACCCCAGCCTTGGTTGGCGAAGACAGCACCCATCATGGCACCTCGCCACTTGGTGGTGGCGAACTCGGAAGTGATAATGGAAGACAGGGGGTAGTCACCTCCGATACCGATACCCATGACAATTCGCCAGAAGGTAAGGACGGCAACGAAGGAGATGGCCTGAGAGTGGCCGGTCATACACTGAGCAATGGTAGCACCGATCATGAGAATCAGCTCGACACCGTAGATCTTCTTTCGGCCGACAACATCAGCGAGAATACCGAAACCAAGCTGACCGATGACGGTACCGACGGAAGTAGAGACCTTGAGCAGGGTGTTGGTGGAGTCGGGAATGTGACCGTTGTGGCCGGTTCCCTGGCCCCAGTAGACGTAGGACATCATGGTGATACCCAGGTTGATAGCGAAAATATCGTAAGAGTCGGTCATGAAACCAATACCGGCGACCATGATGGCTCGGATATGGTACCAGCCGAAAGAGGCAGAGTCAATCTTCTCGAGGGCGAGTCGTCGTCGCTCATTGGGGTCCTCAATGTGAGCGAAGTCGTTGACGAAGTTGTGGAACGCGGCGTTTCCACCGGCAGTCTTGTTCTGAGCGTCCATTGAGCCTGTGAGTGGTCGATAGCGATGCAGACCAGAGACGGATTCAGGGTGGTTTATATATGCAGATGGAGCGCTCACATCTTTTTTCCTGTGTTCCGATGAGTACCAAAACCCAAATGGATTTTTTACCGGTTTGGGTTAGCTCTAATCATGTCTTGGTTTTTTTCGTTTTCCTTGTTCTTCGAAAGCGCAAAGTGGGAGAAAAAACGAAAAACGAAAATCACGCCAGGCTATTACTCCCACCGTCACAGTGGAGCGCAGTAGAGAGGTGTAGGGTGCATCACCAGCCGAGATATCGCTCCTAGACGTTTGGGACCTCCAGGAAATGCCTCAGCACCAAGCCCTGTCATCCGCTTGGCCCACTTATATCGCGCTCTTGGCGGTGGATCTCCGCTAGCGTGCTGTCTTATCTCGTTGTTGTTACTTACCCTGGACGACCAGAGAGCCACTTGACTATAGTTCCATTAAGTTTGATCGTACCAATAGGCGAGCCTGGCCTCGCTGTGGGGGAGGTTGATACTGCCTGACTGGGGGCCTGAGGTGTCATTCTATGAGTGTTCCCCGGACAGCAGGTTCTCGAACAATAGAAATCGCCCCTACAGCGCCAAGTCTGGATCGAGAAGAGCTCGGCAACGTTGGCCCTTGTCTTAGGGTCATTTAGAAGGGTCTGGAGGCCTGCCAAGCCTTCAGTTCGATGGCTTCCGTTTCATTTCCCTCCGTCAAGTCACAGCCAAGGTCCGTAGCCACGTGTGTCGCACAATAAGCTTCCACTTTGGTCGTGGAAACGTCTTTGTGGTGTCGCTAGATCCGCCAGAAAGGGGTTCTGTGGGCTGATGACGTCGGCAGGGCCGCTCGCGATCTTCCTGCGTCGGAAAATCGAGCTCTCGAGACCGTACTCGCTAGCCTAGAGCTGGTCGTGTGTGCTATCAGATAGACATGTTAGTAGGTTTTGAGAACTACATTAAGGACTGCTCTAGCGGCACTCAGATCAGGTTTTGCCTCGATCTTGCTCGATACTAAGGCTTATGGGCAAGTGGGTTAGAGGTCACACCAAAATTACCATAGAATTTTTCGCACCCTGAACCGTCTCAATTTACAACCTGTGCCGTGTTGAAACGGTTTGCCAGTCGTGCTGGTAATATGCGCCCGAGCTGCCAGAGCTCCTTGTCTGCGAGCCCGATACACAACCCTATTTCCGCCAATGAGACGCTGATGAGGGCCCACGGGTGTCTAGGTTTGGCATTTGACATTATCATATGCATAGGCTTTCTTTGTGCGTCTCACCTTCTTTGTCCCCGTCTTTCGGTTAAAATTTTCTACACGTGCATCGACCAATCAGAAGCGGTCCCTCCCCCACGTTCACGATTGATAGGGGACGCGATGAGGAACAGAAATTTAAACCCTGTGGGGCCTCTGGGAGAAGGTCTCGTAAAACTAGGATGGCTTCTGAACTGTGAAGTGAAAAATTTTAGCAGTTGTCAGCCTCGTACCAGAAAACCAATCGTCCATTGACTATGCTGGTGCGTTTGCTCGCGATGACACTATTGCCAAGCTCCCGAGGTCGTGTGAGCTCCTACCAGCTTGCACTGAGTCCGCCTTAAAGACGCACCACGTGCAAAGGGAGGTTCTTGGGCAATTTGCAATATGCTGACGCTTGGCAAGGAGCCCCCCCAGACCACGTTTCTGCCCGAGGTGTGTCTGCAACGATTGACAGATATTGCAAAGCTTACGGCCCTCAAACACATGGCTTCGAATCTTACCAGTTCCCCAAACGGAAATCTAATCTGGCTATTTTGGTTTTTTTCTGTTAGCCCAAAGAGCGACTGCCGCCCAGCCAAAGTTATCGTGCAATAGGCTCCGCTAAACGAAAAACCAAATCCACTGTCCACTCAGAAAAGAGACATATGACTCTCTCGCCTCAGACAGCGGCGATCCAGAAGGCCCCGAAGAAGCCCCGAAAACGTGTTTGTAAGCCTATCGAAGCAATGGCATGACTGTGACGTCAATTACTCTTGAAGCACATGTCCTCTACTTCCACCAGTCTCTTCAACTACTCGTAGCGATAAAGTTGGGCTCAATACGTGGCTATGTGCCTATCGGCGGCATGGGCTATCGCTTTGCATCCGCCAAATCCGTTAGGCCCTTTGGCTTCATAGCTGAAAACTTTTCCAGCGATCGATGGCGATGACGGTAGGCACAGTGCGTGCGAGATGCGACCGCGCTCTTGCAAGTTCCAAATCCCCCCGACACGAGCCGTATTCTCGCTGCAACCACTCTCCACGTGCATGGAGCTTGTGTGATGTGACAGCTTTGTGGGGATACGTGAACACCAGGGCTGTCATTTACCTGTGTCAGACGTCACATTCGATCGACGTCAAGTCACCACACTGTTATCATTCGGCGCATTAGATCCCTCAGCGCAGGTATAGACCGCACTAAGGCACATTCTACGATCAGGGGGGCCAGAAATGGAAAGAGCTCGTTTGACCACCGCAAACTAGGTTTATCTGTGTAAGAAGATCGACATGCTCGCGTGCGCGCTCAAGGGTGGGTGGGGGTAGTGCTCAATGCTTTTCGATCGCCTTAGATCGCAGAAAGATCGGGCTAGCTAGTACACTGATACAGAGTGTATGATCTATGGTCTGGAACGTCGTATTTGTCCCGTAGAAACCAAGATAAGAGAGATCCCCTCCTTTAACCGACCAAACCATGCCCACCTTTCTTACAAAGTTACCCTAGGCTTACTCCGCCAAGAAGGAAGCGAATAGGGTATCCTTCGGATGCTTTACCGACATATTGACGACATGAATCTGACTGTCTGGACATCAATATGCTCTGGGCTTTCAGGGCCCTCTGTTAGACTACAGAAGCAAAAAAAAGAGTTGGTAAAAGGTCGTAGCTCGCAAACCCAATTGCGTCTAATGGACTCGACGACGTATTGCTCTAGCCACTGTTTTAGCGCTTCAGACGTTTCTCAATCGTCCATTTGTGTCCCTGGCGCTCTTAGTCTTTTTCACAGGCATAACTGAGACTTTTCAGCATGTACCCGTGCCCGTAGGCCTTGGCTAACAAACCTTGAACCTATGAAGATGGCGCCAAGAAAGCTGACCAAGACATCATAATTTCCGGATTTACGCTAGTCCACAGGGCGTTGCACCAAGATCAGCTATTGTGCAAAAATCTTTCTTAGCGGGGCTAGTTTCGTGTTTTTAGCGTCCTTTTGCGCCTGAGACATGTGTCTGAAGGCTCGACGCTGGTCCAAGTCTAGTAGAACCGCTAGCTGAATCCTGGGAAGTTGGTTAGCTGCCGAAGGGTCTGATGACGGGGCTGAACTGGTTAAAACGCCGTTCCGTCCCGTTTTTTGAGCCTAGCAAGGGTCGATAGCCAGCATTAGCAGCATTTTAGGTCGTAGTTAAAATCGCACTTTGAGTTATTTGCCTTTACGTTGCGCTCTCGTAGTCAGCGGTTGGCAAGGTCGCCAAATCCACCCTATTCCGGGATAGTATTTATCGCAACGCTTTGTGTCTCGTCTCGAAACTTCAGAGACAAAGCCGTTGGCTAGCGGAAGTCTGTTTCTATGCAACAAATCCGCTAGACTGGTGGAGGTCATCACAATGGTCTGAGGATGGACCAGTATACGACCATTGTGAGCATTTTGGTAATTTTGAGCGCTTTCGTTTCTTTGAGCGGTTTCCGGGTGCTTCGGTGCAGTCGTGCTTCCACGGTTATAACATTCAACGCCCCAACGTAATACCATGTCTCACAAACAGAACCGCCACCTTAAAGGGTTGCTCTTGAATAAAACACGAGGTTGGTGGGCTTGACGTTTTGTTTGCTATTTCGTGGGGGTTCACTGAGGTTCTTTCGTCCGTGATGAGATTCTGTTCGCCACAGACACGAAACCTCCTCGGACATCGCCTCAGACATTGCCACAAATCTCAGACAAGAACGTTTAGCGGCTTAACAACTTTTCTGACACGCTCCAACGCTCCAACGGTGGTCTCAGTCGCTATTATGACGTCACTTTGATAAGAGTAGGGGGGGGTGGTCACCAGCTGAGTGCCATGCACAGCCGTTATGCTACAGTCCAAAGTCGTATAATAGACAGGTAGCCGGATAGATACGAGGCTTGGCTGAGGGGTTTCAGGGCACTGACGTTGATTAGAATGGAATGGGCATTATGTAAGATGATTCATGGAGTCAAATGGAAGACACCAACTCCATGGTAACAGTCTGAGTACCGGTAGGAGCTATGGAGTGATCTGGTGTCTTCTTCTGCTGTCATTTCAACGTCTTTGACACACCCACCCAACTCTTCAGGTGTTACCAAGCATGTCACCAGCATGTCACCAGCATGTCACCAGCATATTGCAGCATGTTAACAGCACACATCCAGCATACGACCAGCATACAGCATATCAACAGCATGTCACCGGCATACCACCTTGCCAGTTATCATGTCACGTAGCATAACTGTTGGCGGGGTAAAAGGGGTACCATAGCCACAAAGTTGTTCTATTTACTGCTTTTTTCATGGTATACTATGTTGTATTGGGTATGTTGTGGTGTTGTACAGATGGACATGGGTCGGTGTGGCATTAATCTGATTAAATTGAATTAAATTAATTAATTAAGGGAAAATCATGAAAAATTACAAACATTATTTTAAATGCCAGTGAAAATTTTTGATCCTAATTTTGAAAAGATTTGAAAGATTTCTAACCTTATTCTGAAAGATTCAGACCCTTATTTGCCTGAAAAACCTGATCCTATCCAAACAGAGGCGGTGAAAAGTTTTGAAAAATTCGTAACCTTATTTTGAAAAAATGTATAAATATCAAACTCTAATTATTAAGCAGGGAGGCGAAATTCAAAACGAAGAATTCTGGGTTCCCAAGCAAAGAGAAGGCTGAGCATTAAGTGGGTCTAGTAGATCAGTTGCTAGATGTAGAACTCTACATAGATATTCTTGGCGCGAAATTAATCGCTCAGGCTATCTTTATGCCTTCGGCCTGTTGTTTTTTTGATGATGTTCCAGTGACCTCGGCTCGATTCAATTGGGTAATTTGGGCCAGGGTTTTCTGGTAGGGAACCAAGAGTTCTACGTTTTCGAGAACTTCTCAGCCCCAATTGGGTATTTTGGGCAAGGGATTGGGGTGTTGAAAATTGAATTGAAATAAATAAATTAAAAATAAATTAAAAATAAACCCAATACAAACCGAGGCAAGTCGAGTACAAGTACAAGTACGTAGATAAATACTGTACATAGATTCCAGCAATTCAAGCAACTCAAACCAAATGGTACACTCCATACGATTCAAGTACCGGGAGTGTGGGTGGAGCTCTTTGTCGTGGCAGTGATTCAAGTTGATTACGCGTGAAGATTGATGAAATTGATCAAGGCATGCTCTTACTCGTACTGGTACATCTACAATCGTCTAGTAATTATTATTATTTTTGTATTAAGAGTTATTTTAAGGGTTAGCTATTCGGAGAGCCGTCGGTAGACTCGAAGCTCAGCCTGCAGCGACTCATTTTGGTTCATGAGCTCAGCCACAAGAGCTTCGAGCTCCTGGATCTTCTCGTTCTTCTTGGCGCGCGAACGTCGAGCAGCCTCAGTGTTTCGAGCCCGTCGAATCGCCGAGGAGTCCGACGCGTCAGCCACCACAATGGGCGGCTGGCTGGGCGACTTCTTGGACGTCGGCTTGGAGACCTTGTTGTTGACCACAATCGCAGAACGTCGCTCGGTGGAGTGGAACGTTCGGATCATGAGCGGAGGAGTCGTAGCCGGCGTCTCGGCCGGAGCCTCAAACAGGGGAGACCAGTCCTGGGGGTCCTCCATAGGGCCCTGGAAAATGGCGTCGCCTGCCGTAGACTTGGCGTCGAAGTCGTAAGAATAATCGAGGTTGGACGAGGAGCACTCGCTCTTGGAAAAAACGGAATCGGGAGAGACGGTCAGAGAGGGGGCGTCAAACAGGTTGCAGTAGTCGGAGAGATTGTCGCAACCGTTGTTATTGCCGAACCCCTGTGCCGGGGGCTCGCTTGCGAGCAAAGGCGGGGGCGTAGAAGTTTGACATTTCTGTTCGGGTTGGGTGGATTCCTGCGGGTAGTGAGGAATCAAGTAACTAGCGGGTTGGTTGCTAGTTGAGTGGGCGGAGTTAGGATACAAAAGAGTCTGCTCTTGCTGTGTATCTAACGGAAGCTGCTTGTGTCGGAAGTTTGAAGTAAAGGGAGTTAAGACGGACTTACTCTGTGTACTCAAAACCTAACTGCGGCTTTTGGGGAGTCGAAAGCGGAGTGGTTTTCTTCGCTCGACTCGATACTGCCTTGGTGAGAAAGGCAGCTAACGGTGAGTGTTTTTTTTTTTGGCTGTCGGGAGAGTCTGTGTGGGACGCTCCGAAGGTCTAGTCGGTTCTTTTCGCTGGCTGTGGAAGCGACAAGTATGAAACTTGTGTGGTGTGGCGATGAAAGAATGTGGTTTGGTTTTGTGTGACGAGGGATGTCGCACTTTTTATAACATGAGGGATGCGGATGAAGGTGCCGTGCAGGGCTGCAAGCGGTAATAACCCCAACCCTGACTGGTCATAGTCACACCAACTCAATTTAGGCTCTCGAAATGTTAATCTATGCAGCACGTGCAGCCAGCAGAAGATGAGTGGATGGGGGTGTTTCTGTGGTGGTACTGTATATGTTTTGATATCCGGTGGTTCGTGTGAACTCGTAGAATCAATGAGAACTAAGATCACTTTTTTTGGTTGTCTCAAACGCAAGTTCCTGGGACCATGTTCCAAGGGGCTCGAAACTCTATTACACAGCCCAACCTAATTTTCAATATATGCAGATAAATCAACCTACACAGATGACTCTACTTGTACTGTAGGAGATGAGTCTTCATCTTGGTGTTTATGTCTCCCCTCGTATTCTCCCCGCTTCATGCACGCGTCCTCACTCCACCAATGGTGTCCTTGTACAAGTACCATACTATTCAGGACACCAATACAAACACAACGATTGGTAACAACCTCCATGGTTGCATTTTCATGCATGGAACGTTTCTCTTAGTATTCTGCTTCACCGACAATTGTACCGGTGATGTAACGTCGTTGCTAGCCAACGGCACTCGTAAACACAACCAATCACGCCTTAAAAGCCCCAGACACGTCCGCCAATCATTTAATTTAGCTCAATTAAGGTTCAGTCCGAGCAACAGCGTTTTTCGCGAGAATGACCAAAGATAGGAGACGGAAGTGAGATACGGGCGGTTGGATCGAAGATTCGCGTCCCCAGAAGGTCGTTCTACATTCAGATATAAATGTCGACATATGTTGCCATACAAAAATTCGACTCCTAAGACATCGACACACGATCCCCACACTTTATTTGGTGACACACGTGAGCCTCATAGATATTTGTAGAAGATGACATATGAGGTCCACAAGGAAAAAGAGCATACAACTTAACGCAGAATGGCTGGGTTACCTCCCTTTCGGCTTTTCTGGCCCATTTGCGTTATCCTGTTCTCCGAAACTCGTGTTATAGCTACCTTGCTTGCAATTGCAACGTGAATGTTAGCCGAAAGCCCAGAATGTGCTCGAAAGAGACACAAGGCGTGTCCATGTGAATAAAAAGGTGCCCAAAGTTCATCCCTGACGACAGAAACCTGCAGAAGCAATAATTTTAATTCCAATCTTCATCATTGATCTACCAAATAACTATTGGCCAGATATCAAGGTATAGCTGAGGTTAAAGGGGCCAATACATATGATTAGTGAGCAATCTGAGGACGAAACATTCGAGTACGGGGCCTGGGAACGTGGCGGAGATACAAGTACAAGTAGCGTAAAAACACCATGACGTAGAAATAGTGTGCTTAAACATAGTAATTTACTCTGTTGCGTGTACAAGTACTTCGTAGCATGCTGCTGACCCCCTAAGACGCGTAATGTTTACTGCACCAGCGAGCAGTATTTGCCACAATAACGACGGTAGGGAAAAGGAAAGGGGCCATGGAGCTATCAAGAATGATGGAAATATTGGACCAGATGTATCTACATACAGCAAAAAGTACTAAAATTGCGCTGTGTTCTTTGCTATTTTGTTTTTGTATTTTTTGTATTTTTCATGATTTTAGGTCATAAATTATAGAAAAAGGTAAAATAATACACATTATTCAAGAAGAGACACACAAGAAAGACATACCTCAGAGGAAGCTATATATATGGACTATATAAAACACATTATATCACAAAATGCGCCATTCAAGGGCGTCACCTACGAGTTTGAGGCGAGGGGACACATACACGCGTGTTTGTTGACTTTATTTGAATAACTTTAAATATTTGTTGAGAAAACAATAGCGAACGAGAAATGTCATAATCAGGGATTATGACGTGCCACGAAGACAAAAAAGAAGCCAAGTAACTTCAACAGCTGAAAGTATGTTATAGAAGTCGTCATGAGCTTCTGTCACAATCTACTAGGCAGATACGAGGTCTCTCAATTAATCGCGTGAGCTCAACAGAACAACGACGGCCACCTTATGCGGTTTAGGGCTGTATACGAGAATATATGATACCCCTCGTGTGTATTTCTACGTGTAGTCTTCATCAACTATCTTCCTTGTCACGAAGCCCCAATGCATCATTAGAAGCAGCATAGAGACACACCAACGCGAGAGAAAATAACGAAGACCCGAAAAGCGCCCACTACAATTTCTGACTACAAATATATTTACCTGATATTTGAACTACATTCCAAAGTTTCAATAAACCCATCCATTCATTTATAAGTTAAGGCTCTAGACAAGCAGAGCAGCGAAAGCGACGGCAACGGCACCAGCAGAAACCACGTTCAGGCCAGCAGAGCTGGCGTTGTCGGCAGAGGGAGAAGAGTCAGCCGCGGCAGACGAGTCGGCGTTCTTGGAACCGGTAGCAGAAGCAGCCATGGTAGAGGCAGCTCCAGTCACTCGAGAAGAGGATCCAGAGGTGGCAGAGGCAGAAGAGCCGGAAGAAGAGGCACCGGAAGTAGAGGCACCGGAAGAAGCAGAAGAGGAAGCACCAGAGGTGGAAGAGGCGGAATCCGAAGACTTAGACTCGTTGTTAGCAACAGCGGCAGCGTCTCGGTCGTTGTCCAGAGGAGCAACCTTGACGGAGACGTTCTTACCATTAGGGCAGTTTCCGCCAGACTTGACCTCATAGGGAGCGACCTTGCCCTCCTTGGGGCACAGTCGGAAGCCCATGTCGTTACCAGGGACCTTCAGTTCGCCGTTCTCGACCTTGACGCCAGAAGTGGCCTTGCTGCTGGAAGTCTCGACCTGGTCATCGTGATTGAACTCAATGCCCTTGCCGTAAGAAGTCTTGAGAACACCGTTGTCGAGAGTGTAGACGGCATCTCCGACGTACGAGAGCCACATCTCTCCGTCCAGCATCACGAGAGCCATATCGTTGAAGTCCTCGCCGTCGGCCTCAGGGATCAGACCGAACTGCTTGGAGGTGTCGACGTCAGAGTTGTCGTTGGACTTGGGCCAGCCAGGAGCCTTGTCGTCGTTCTCGGCCTTGGCCTCGAAGGAGATACCGTTCTGGCACTGACCTCCAGACTTGACGGCGTACTCGGCCTCCTTACCGGTGACAGGGCAGGCAATGAGACCCATGTCGTTGCCGGGGATCTGCAGGATATCGTCGTCGTTAAACTTCAGACCGGAGGTGATCTTTCGGCCCTTGGAGGAGGTCTCAACCTCGTCATCGTGGTCAAACTCGATGCCAGGACCGTACTGGGTCATGATCGAGCCGTTGTTCGACAGAGTGAAGAGGTACATGCCTCCCTCGTTAGCGAGGTACATGTCGTCCTCAAGGATGGACAGACGAGTGCCATCAATGTCAGATCCGGGCTTGTGGACCTTCAGAACGAAGGGGTTGGAGGTGTCCAGAGCGTTGGCAGCAGCCACGAGGGTTGTGAGAGAGATGGTAGAAAGCTTCATGTTGTAGTAAAATGTTGTAGTCGATGATTGTGAGGAACAACAGGAAATCCCAGAGCTCTTTATATATTCGATCCAGCCAAGCCAGGTTTCGGCTATCCGGTTCCGGATTGCTCTCATTTCCTGCATCGCCCATGCACAAGAGATGCATCTAGGCGAAATTAAATCTGGGGTGTAGAGTGCTACAGTAAAGAGAAATGAGGTGGTTTTTGCTGTGGGAGACGTATGGTGTGGGTTATAAAGCTGATTCTCCAATAAATATCAACTGGTTGCTCTGTTGGCACTCCAAGAACCACCCACCTCTCATCACCTTTCCTGATAAGGAAGGGGCATCGGAGTTTAGAATCGCCAAGGTTTCCTCACTTTAGGCTTCTCACTGCATATCGAGAGAAAATTGTACATCTCATCGGAAGGCCAGATAGAATTTATTCCGGGTACCGAGACCAAAACGGGAGTATATCGAGGTAGATGTTTGTAAATGTCGACTGGAAAACAGAATGATCGAGGCTCGAAACACCCGTCTACCCATCTGAATTGCTAAAAATAACACCGCCAAGCCCTTAGCCACAGCACCGCCTCCTATCGCGCATCTTGTGCCTGCCTAATGGTGTGTGAAAATAGCAACTGAGTCCTCGGATGCATCTTAGGCTGCTTCTCTGCTGCCCGAAGAATTCACAGCAATTGCGGAGTAGGATTTGTGAGACATGCTCGCGTGAGTTTTCCCAATCCAACGGTTTTTGAGATATCCACGCCAGAACTAGTAGCTGGAGGAGCTTTTGTGGGATTAATTCAAGGAACAGGAAAAATCACCCCAGTATTATTCTGGGGAAATCCTGACAGCTGTGACATCAAGCCATCTGGACGTTGCTATTTTCGGCACAAGTTATGTGATGGTCGCAACCTTAAATAGAGTATTGAAATGGACCCTGAAAGAAGGGTCAGATCATAGGCCCATTAGCCCATTAACGAGATTAAGCTCCATATAGCCACACTCGAGATCCTTGGCCTTATCCGTTGGCATCCAGAATAATTATCCAGCACTCACTACAAACCCATCCGCTCAATGCTCTGTGACCCCGAACAGTAACCAGCAACCTGATCGAGGTCCAGAAGGTTAGCGTGCGATATAGGCGGTTAGCTACATTAACCGCAATGCCTGTCAGGTGCACCAGCAGCAAGGAACCGTTATTCCATGCACATTTAGTGTTACAAGACTGAACTGGCTGCTTCTCTGGTTGCTGGAGAGTAACCTGAGCTCTCGTTTGCTAATAATAGTGGCGGTTCGGCTGGTGCTCAGCCTGTTCTCAGCCTTGGTCATGTTTGAGGTTGTCTTATGAGGGAGGGTCTGTGACACTCTTGGCATGAATCACCTTTCGAGATGCTGCTCGTAACTGAATCGATTGTGAACTGCAGGCACTGTTCTTACTCTCCAGTAGCTACATATACAAGCAGGAGCCACCTTTTGGTACAGTCAAACTGACCCATACAGTGATATCATTATCAAGAGTTGTCTACCGGTATCGTACTCCGTACTCTACCAGGTATCGGCAAAACACTAACCTCTGTCCAACTATCGTATTTACAAAGATACAACGCAGCGTACTGGTAGAAAGCCAAGAAACACGAATACGACCTTGAGAGCTAAGAATAGAAAGCACGTGATGGCGACGCAGGCGAATAGCTCAATGCACAGCCTCCAAACCACGTCTAGTGGCCGTAAATAAACACAAGCTCATAACGAACCAGTTTACATGTGTAGGTGACACACAGCCACGCTAGTTCCACAGTGGCTTTTAAAGGTGGCTGACACATAAAGCTGTGGCTGTAAAGCTGTGGCAATGAATCTGTGGCTAGGAAGTTGTGGCTATTACGCTGTGGCAAACAATCTGTGGCTCTGGAGCTGTGGCAACGGTAGCATCATCAACAATGAGTCACTGATGACTATTTGGTTAAATAACATCTGCTGAAAGCTCTCCAGATACCTGTAGCGATTATGAGAACAAGATACTGAGCACTTTCGACTCATTCCAGGGGACTAAACGACCATGCTAGTTTAGCGAGAGCTCTTACGAACAATGGTCCTGTGTTACAACCCCATTTCTGTACATCTTGGCCCAGTTTGTGCACTCTAGCAACTTGCTGCGTTCTTTCCTCACGCTGAGAACACCTGACACAAACTTCTTGACGACCAAACTGGGCGATGAGATATGGAAACGATCTGGCGGCTTTCTGAGACGCCCCTAGTGTTTCAAGGAGATAGAATAATCAATCACGAAGTCTCACGACCTGAGAGCGCGACCACCATCTACAGATAACTCAGCTTAAGAGAAACGGCTCTTCCCACAGCATAAACCAACCGTCACAACGTCTCATCCCACGTGCAATTGCACCACGTAAGACTCGACTCGCCAGAGCTTTTGACGAGGTAGAACTTCAGAAACTGCCTCGACTACCCCTGGTATTCTTGCACGGCACTACAAATATTAAATGATCAGTTCGCGTGACAAAATAACTCGCCGACTCCTTATCACATCACTGAGTCCCTGCAGGACCCGGGTCTGTCCCAGGTGTCAGAATTTGACGTCAGAGTGACTTGCTGCTGTCGCCAGCGTCATTAATCAGCGTCTAAGAGTAACAACAGTAACTTTTCATTTATCTAGGAGCTGTTGGCAATAATTTTTAGCCAATGTTCATTCAAATCATTCGAAGTTGCAATTTTCAAAGCTCAATGCAACGCTGCTGTTCCGAGTTCACCTAAACCTCTATATCACGGAGGCCGTCGGAACAGTGCCTGACAGCAAGGAAGGCCAAACCCAAGAGGATGGCGTGAGATACGGTCCGACTGATAGCTAGCTCTATCTGATAAGATTAGCAACGAGGGGCAAATCTAGCCGCTGTTTGTGGCTGCAAACTTTGGAGGTGACGACATCGCCAGAAAGTTAATCTCGGCTGCGACGGTTCGCCAGGGGTAAAAAACCACCAAACATCGCTCACCTATTGCGTTACATTTCTGTTCATATATCCACGCACGGCTTCATGCAACAAGTGCAGGGCCTTGGGCGGTGTATTTTCTCCACCGTTTATGTCATGCACATTAAACTTTAATATATGAGATCAAGAGAGCACCCCGCCAAGCAAAAGATGATCCACGTTTTTCCGGGGTAGATATGAAACACTGCAAAGATCTCGTATAGGTTTAGGCGTGTGATAGTCGTCTGGAAAAACTGCTCTAGGCGACCCCACAGAACCGTAGAGGACACTAGCTCGCTAGCCCCGCTTATCGATAGCCGACAAGTCGCATGATTTACAGTTTCCCAACGGACTCCGCGAGCCGCTCATACCCACACATCTACGGCATTGATTGTTGAGCACGGTACGAGAAGCGGCTTCGTGGGCTCCATATCAAGAAATACAACAACAGCGCGTGCATATTTCGCCCCATCCAGCATACTAGACCCTTCTCTTTCAATAGCCGGTCTCCACACCAGCCACTAGCAAGAGACACAAAAGGACAAGACCACCTTATTCGATCCAGTTCACAGACCCGCCACAGATTCATCTCACAGACACCATAGACATACCACCGCAATGGCATCCTGCTCGCATGACTTCCGATCGGACACGATCACCAACCCCACCAAGGAGATGATGGAGGCCATCACCAACTCGTACTCGGCTCTCGGAGATGCCGTGTACGAGGAGGACAAGATCACCACCGACTTTGAGAACCGTGTCAAGGAGCTCACTGGCCACGAGGCTGCCGTCTTTGCCGTCTCGGGCACCATGACCAATCAGCTGGCAATCCGATCTCACCTCTTCCAGCCTCCGCACTCCATTCTGTGCGATTACAGAGCACATGTGTACACCTGTGAAGCTGGCGGAATCGCCACTCTGTCGCAGGCAATGGTGACGCCCGTGATCCCCTCCAATGGCATTTACATGACCCTCGAGGACATCAAGAAGCATGTCATTGTCGGAGAAGATGTCCATGTCGCACCCACCAAGCTCATCTGCCTGGAGAACACAATGGGAGGAGCCATTTACCCCATTGAGGAGATTCGTCGAATTTCTAAGTTTGCCCGGGACAACGGGATCCCTATCCATCTGGATGGCGCCAGATTGTGGAATGCAAGCATTGCTACAGGCGTCTCCATGCGCGAGTATGGTTCGCTGTTTGACTCAATCTCTTTGTGTCTATCGAAAGGCTTGTGCGCACCTGTGGGCAGTGTGCTCGTTGGCTCCAAGAAGCTGATCAAGACCGCGACCTGGTTCAAGAAGCAGGCTGGCGGAGGCATTCGGCAGTCAGGCATTCTGACAGCTGCAGCCAATGTCGCATTGGACCAGGTCTGGCCTTCAATGGCAAAGACACACGCTACTGCGAAGGAGTTTGCCAACTTTGTTACTTCTGACCTGGGCCTCAAGCTCCTGTTTCCCGCCGATACCAACTTTGTTTACCTGGATGAGACGGACAAGTTCGATTCCGAGGTCTTTGTCAAGCTTGGAGCGGAGCGGGGTCTCAAGTTGCTTGGAGGCAGAATTGTGTTCCATTATCACACTTCGCCCGAGGCCATCGAAACCCTCAAGGAGGTGCTTAGAGAGGCTATCGAGCAGTACTCTGGGATCAAGGAAGACAAGCTCAAGACAGGTGGCTACATTTAGAGAGAATAGAGGCGTAAATGGATTAATTGTGGTGGCGTAGCCGAAAATACTCTTTCTCGACGGTGGATAGTGTGCCGCCAGCATTAGTAATTTAACACGGATTTTGCTACAGTAATAAGGTTTGACGCAACTTTAAGCCGTTTAGTCTGCAATTAGTGCTTTCACGTGACTTTAGGTGATTCCAAACGCGCAAACTATCGTCGATTTAGCATCGGAAGTCACGGGACATTGTGACATCCAGTACAAATGTTATGCAACTATGGTGCAATCGGGCTCAGGCTGCTTTGTTATACCTGGTGATCCAAGAAAGGTGCAAGAGTATATATAGACCTTGAGGTAGGGATCCAGAAAGACCATCAGTTCAACAACAAGTAACACTTGCAAAGCTTTCAACATGGCTCCCACAATCGAAACCTCTTCCCAGGCCTCCTCTCTGCCCTCGTCCAAGACTGGATACGGTGCCAACCTCAAGAAGCAGCCCATTAAGTACTCTGGCTCTCTTGATAAGTACGACCATTTCGAGGTCACCCCTAACATTGGAGAGGAGTTCTCCAGCGTCCAGCTTAGCTCTCTGCTCGAGTCTGACGACTACGAGACTCTTGTTCGAGATCTTGCCGTTCTTGTTGCTCAGCGAGGCGTTGTTTTCTTCCGAAACCAGGACATCAACGACGAGCAGCAGAAGAAGCTTGGTAAGCTCCTTGGTGAGCTGACCGGCAAGCCTAAGGAGTCTGGTCTCCACGTCCACCCCACTGAGGCTCCCTCTTCCGAGACTGGCCAGGACGAGATTCTCGTTCTCCAGCCTGACCAGGGTGTTCTGAACCAGAAGTTCCTGCAGACCACCACTCGAGCTGCCAAGAACTGGCACACCGATATCACCTTCGAGAAGGTGCCTTCTGACTATGCCATCCTCAAGATCATCAAGAAGCCCAGCTCTGGCGGTGGTGACACCCTGTGGGCCTCTGGATACGCTGCTTACGAGAAGCTGTCCCCCACCTACCAGAAGATCCTCGAGTCTCTGACTGCCCACCACTCCGGCATGCACTTCCACGCTGTCGCCAAGCAGTCCGGCCACGGCATTGTCACCACTCCCCGAGGTCACCCCCTCAACTCTGGTGACGACCTCTACGCCGACCACCCCATCATTCGAACCAACCCCGTCACCGGCTGGAAGTCTCTGTACGTCAACCCCATCTTCACCGAGTCCATCAACGGTCTTGGCTGGGACGAGTCTCGATCCATCCTTGACTTCCTCAACCAGAACCTCAAGGAGAACCACGACATCCACGTCCGATTCCGATGGAACGACAACGATGTGGCCATCTGGGACAACCGATCCACCTACCACACCGCCACCTACGACTACACCACCACTGACCGACTCGGCCACCGAGTTCTGTCTTGCGGTGAGGTTCCTTACCTCGACGAGAACTCCATTTCTCGAACCGAGGCTCTGAAGGCTGACCTCGAGGCTGCTGACTCTGCTGCCTCCAAGCTTGCCCAGTTGAACGTCAACTAGATGGCTACTGGTAGCTTTCTCTAACGACCCTCTAACGAATCACGATTATTTATGAATACATTCACGCATTGAAAATTTTACTTGTAGCAAACATCAACCGTAGCAGCTCATAACTAAGTAGCAACCCGTCTGTAGACGATTAGGTATCCAAGTATCTGTAAGGTAACATTGTTAGGTATCGTAAAGGTATCAGTGACATGCCAACAACCTCATCCCCGAAGTAAGCTGCAGCAAAATCCGCAACAGAAATGCAGTAGCAAATTCTCAGAAAATCGCAGTAGCAACTTGCTCCAGTAATGCCGCCCAGACACCACAAAGGCACAGACATTCTTGGGCTCCAACCATCTCGACCGCCTCACAAAACAACATGCAGGTCCACACCGCGAGATGTAGCCCTGTGGCTCTGTGGTTGTGGCGTTGATGGCGAAGAGGTGGCACTGTGTTTGTGGCGACTCAAGGTGACACCAGGAGGCGAAGAGGTGTAGGTTGTGGCAAAAAGAGGTGGCTCAGTTGACGAAGGAGGCGGAAACCGTCTCTCTAATATACCAAACAGCATATGTGGCTTTTGTGGCTGTGGCTTGTGGCTAGATTGCAACTTTATTGAGACGGCGCAGTTTCACGTGACATAAACTCAAAGGGCGCACAACAAGAACGAAGAATTCCACGCTATCCGTCCATAAACATTCCAGAATGAAATAGCTGGTCACGAGAAGAAGGAGCACCGTGCCGTAATCACAAATCAGAAAATCTAGACGCACAGCGTAATCTCGCTTAATAGGCGAAATCTTAAACGATCCTCATTGTGGGGGAGAGCCAAAAGCCGGACACACAAATACACCTCCAATTACCGAAAAATAGCGCTCCGGTTGCCCCTGATACGGGTGAAACTCTCTCCCGGTGCGACTTTAATACAACCAACCGGCTGATATTGGATTAATGTTTAGCTGATTGCCCTATCTTGCTCTGGAGTGCGGTAAAGTGGGCAGTATGGGGGGCTATATCTACGAAGATAGGAAATAAAGAGACGCTTAGGAGATGCAGGCTGTTCACGCCTTGCCTTAATGTCAAAAAATCAAATCACTACTTGCTCTATTTCGTTCAATTATTCATATCTATGCATATTTGTGTGCTACCCTACCAACACACCTTGTTGGCCTCCACCCTGGTTCCGAATTTACTGAACCTTCTCCATGTCGAATCGAATCTTCTGGCCCAGACCTCCGTTAAGCTCGTAATCGTCACCCCACTTTTCAGCCAGAGCCAGCCATTGCTTGACCTGCTGAGCGTTTCGAGAACCGTAAAGATCCCACTCGAAAATGGCTCGCTCGTAGAGAGCAGCGGGAGGAGCCCAGTCCTTGAGAGGAGTCTTGGAAGACAGATGGGGCTTGGCGTCCGACGAGAATGTGACAACGTGGGGGATGACCTGCTCGTTCATGAGCTTGTAGCCCTCGTCGAGTCGGCCGAGGTTTCGGAGAATGACAGCCTGCAGAAGGGCAGACTGGGGGTCGTCCATGCCATTGAGTTTCTTGTACGACTTTTCCAATGCATTCTGGGGCATCTTCGAGTAGCCGTTCCAGTAGTAGAAGACCTCGCCGAGCAGGGGCTTCTTGACGGCGACCTCCACCAGAGTGCCCTCCTTCTTGAGCTGCTGGATTCGGTGCGCCACGTACTTTCGGAGATGCTGCTTCTTGTCGGAAGCGTGGGAGGCGGCCTTCTCGAGCAGAGCAGCGGCCTTGGCCTTGGCGGCAGGATCCTCCTCCTCCTTGTAGACCTCCAGCAGACAGCAGGCAGCCAGGTAGTTGTACCAGGCGTGGCACTTGGGGGTCAGGTCCACAAGCTCGATGAAGCTGTTAGCCGAGGTTCGGTACTGGTGGAGACAAGTGAGCCACTTGGTTCGGTTCTCGTAGATGGGCTCCTTGAGCTGGCGCATGTGGACGGTGTTGAGGTCCACAGACAGAATGGCGATGGCCTCGTCCAGTCGATGCAGGGTGGCCTCGGCCTGGCCCTGCTGCAGCACCAGAATGGAAGATCGGGGGTATCGCGCTCGGGCCACCATGAGCTGCTGGTACATTCTGCTTCGGGGCGAGTCCTCGGACTTGTTCTCGAAGAAGGAGCCCTTGGCAATGAGCTCCTCCTCGGTGCCGGGCAGGATCAGGTCAGACGACTGCATGGGCGAGTCGTAGTATCGCATGAGCACCACAAGAGCGACGGTGGCCTGCACGTTGGGAGCGTGAATGGACTCCCACAGCAGCCGCAGACCGTCCTCTCGCGAGCACTTGAAGCCGATGGCCGACAGCAGTTTGCTGAGGCCGGGGGGAATCATGCTGAAGACGACCTGGATGATTCCGAAACAGAGCCGGAAGCCGGTGTCGATGAGCTCGTCGTACGACTCGCCGACGTTGTTGGCAGAGACCTTGGGGCCCAGTCGGGCGTGTCGGGCCTTGGCGTACTCAGTCAGCTCCGCGGGGGTGTAGCTGTATGGGGTGTAGTTGGGGTTCTTCTTCATCTGCTGGATCTCGTAGAGGGTGGAGTAGGCCTTCTTGAGCTTGTACAGCGCCTTGGTCATTTCGAGCATGGACTCGGAGATGATCATCATGCACGCTCCGAGCAGCTCGGCCTCGGCCAGAGCGACCTTGTACTCGGTTCCGGGCGGGTACGAGCAGTAGGGCGTGTAGTTGTGGGTTCGATCGATGTTCTTGTAGGCGGCCGTCTCGCAGGTGGCCAGATGATCTGCCGTCTGTCTGATTTGCTCGGGATCCTGGCCGAAAAAGGCCTCGATGGAGCCCACGACGCCGTGGACCAGCTTGTGCAGACCACTATTCGTTTTGATGCTGAGGTAGGGAGCAGCGTCCTCCTTTCGCTCGTCCATGACCGTGTCGATGGCAGCGAGACCGTTTTCCAGGATCACGGCCTCGGAGAGGACCATCTCCTTCTCCGTAGCGGCGTCTTTCTTGGTCGACGACTTTCCAAACCCGAGAATAGTCATTGTAGTCGGTTCCGAAGGGTGTGAGAAGACAAGTTGAAAGAACAAGTCGCTGTAGATGAGAGTGCCAAGTTAGATAAGGTTATGTGTCAAGTGCCCCGTTTTGGTTTTCGCGCGTATTATCTCTCACTCGGAAATAGGATTACATATCCGAGTAAAGGGCTAAAAAGTCGTACGGACACTGCAAAAAAACCCTCGTCACGCGGCTGGTGAACTTCTCCCGTGCCCCAACCACCTACTCCCATCTTCGCTTTGCTTTTTCCTGTCACTAGACCCGTTTCCAGGCGTGTCTGCCTAGGGCCGTTGGTCCCCTCTATGGCTGCAGATAATAATTTCACTCAAATGCAGGTCAAGCATCCGGGCCATGTGCAAAAGTCGGAAATTCAAAAAGCGGCCTGGAAACCTCTCGGAGCGTCACGCTGGTACAGGGGTTCGAAGCGAGGCAAGGGCAGTCATTTCGGTACCGAAATATCCACTCTGAGCCGTGTGTGAGGCTACGGGTGGTCAGTTTCTTGTCTCGGACTTGTGGCCGTCTATCTCGACCGAACCGAAATTTCATCAGACTTTGTCGGCCTCCCAACCGACACAAAGAATCTAAATCAAATGCCAGGTTATCATGGATAAGGGTGAAAACTTTGGACATGGCGGTTTATGGCAGGTCTACGACAGCATCCCCATCGCCTGAGCGCTGGCATGTACCATGTGCATGTGTTGGCACGGTAGGCATGAACCATGCTGCAGTTACCACAGAAACGACACGTCGACTGTTTGGCCTCGCTGCATGCGCTGGCGCATATATTAACGCAGAAGCAAATCTCGCCACCCCCAACTTGCAATGTGCTATTGTTTTGAGACATGCCATAAGCCAGACGCAGAGCCGGCCAGTGCAACCTCGTTACAGAAGCATGACTCTGACGTGGCTGACCCCGCCGTTGGGTCTGAGCTGTAGGTTCACTTGCTCACGCGCGCATGCAACATCGAGCGACGTGTAGCATTTATTATCACCGCAATAGCCACTAGACTTGCCTGCTTAGGGTCGCACCTGTCTCTGGAAAATGAACCACGGCTCTGTATGCTCTTCAGCCTTGCCTACCAAAGAATGTGGTCACGAAAATTTGTGCGATTAAGATGTCCATAAAAAAG
Organism: Yarrowia sp. B02; assembly: GCA_017635955.1. Lineage (NCBI taxonomy): Eukaryota > Fungi > Ascomycota > Dipodascomycetes > Dipodascales > Yarrowia > Yarrowia sp. B02. The sequence continues at coordinate 4,505,117 of JAAQQV010000001.1, forward strand.
ACAGCCTAAGTTACAAGTACACTCTTAGCCAACTTTCTCAGTTAAGGCGTGCCACTGGAATGTTAACCCCGCATAGCCGGACTTTGAGCGATCCATGCATGCCTCTTTTCTCGCTTTCACCGGTATGCTCGTCTCCCACAGGCCATGTCCCCTTCTATCTCCGATCGCAGCAATGTGTGGCACTCGCGTGAAACTTTTTTTCCACCTCAAAATTAAGGTTCCATTCTAGTAGGGTGCCTATGCAAACTCTTTGTGCGGGCCATTGCAACGTTTGCCTTCCAAGGCTCCCAAGGTGACCATATCCCTCGAGACCCCAGGCTTACAGCGGTTTAGTCTTAGCCTCTCGCCTCTAGAGTGGTTTCTAAATGTATCTGCCGCACGTCCGCCGCCAGCCCCTGGGCCAAGCAACTCATCGACAGGTTTCAGGTGAGGTTGTAATATTGCTTCTCGCATCGGATAAGACAAGGACTGCAACAAGGAGATAACGATAACAGGCTAAACCTCCTGCTGTTTTTTCCCCACCTGGCGCTTGCTAACGGAGGTATAATAAAGGCCAGCAACTGCTAGCAGATGAGGGGTCGAACCATGTCTGGAGTCTGGAAGCCTGCCTAGACACACCAGCGGACGTCTAAATACCAGGTCGCGTGCCCATCCAGGCGACACGACGCACGATAAAGTTGCCCGATGTTCCGACACAATAGATTTGTGAGCTTGGAAGAGGTAGATGCTACGCTGTAACATGCACCCATGGAGATGCGTCCTCGACAGTAGACCTCGTTCAGCTGTCCATGCCTGCACTTCCTTGCTTTATCATTCCTTATTATCTTATTATTATCCACCCCAACCCTTATGTTAATGTCTCACACATATTTTCTCAGCCGTTAATACCAAAGCATACGTGGCGCAGCACCTGCACCTTATCCAGGGGCTACTCCAGTATGACGTGCTACTACAATCAATAAAATCAATCAATAAATACTTTTAATTATATACAAAAATTGTTGCGGGGTCCCCTTAGTCGACCTCCTCGACAGTAGGGCCCTCTCCGCCACCAGGGGCAGCTCCAGCACCAGGCATGCCTCCTCCAGGCATTCCACCAGGAGCACCACCTTCAGCTCCGTAGAACTTCATGAGGATGGGGTTGGCAATACCCTCAAGCTCCTTCTGCTTATCGGAGTACTCCTCAGTAGCACCGGACTGGGTGTTGTCAAGGAACTCAATGGTCTCGTTGATAGCCTTCTCGAGTTTCTCTCGGTCAGCCTCGTCAACCTTCTCCTTGAACTTATCCTCGGAGAGAGTGTTCTTGAGGGAGTAGGTGTAGGACTCGAGGCCGTTCTTGGCGGCAATTCGAGCAGCCTCCTTCTCATCCTCATCCTTGTACTTCTCAGCGTCGTTCACCATTCGCTCAATGTCCTCCTTAGAAAGTCGGCCCTTGTCGTTGGTGATGGTGATCTGCTGAGTCTTACCAGTGCCCTTCTCAACAGCAGAGACATTGAGGATACCGTTGGCATCAACATCGAAGGTGACCTCGATCTGTGGGACACCTCGAGGGGCAGGAGGAATACCGGAAAGCTCAAACTTGCCAAGGATGTTGTTGTCCTTGGTCTGGGCACGCTCACCCTCAAAGACCTGGATCAGCACACCAGGCTGGTTGTCAGCGTAGGTGGAGAAGGTCTCGGACTTCTTGGTAGGGATGGTCGAGTTTCGGGGGATGAGCTTGGTCATGACACCACCGGCGGTCTCGATACCAAGAGACAGGGGAGCAACATCAAGGAGCAGAATGTCCTGAGTGGAAGAGGAGGTGTCACCAGACAGAATGGCGGCCTGGACGGCAGCTCCGTAGGCAACAGCCTCATCAGGGTTGATAGATCGGTTCAGCTCCTTGCCATTGAAGAAGTCGGACACGAGCTTCTGGACCTTGGGGATTCGGGTGGAACCACCAACAAGGACAATCTCGTTGACAGAGGCCTTGTCCATCTTGGCATCCTTCAGGACCTTCTCAACGGGCTCAAGAGTGCCTCGGAAGAGATCCTGGCAGAGCTCCTCAAATCGGGCTCTGGTGATGGAAGTGTAGAAATCAATACCCTCGTAGAGAGAGTCGATCTCAATGGAGGTCTGAGCGGAAGACGAAAGAGTTCGCTTGGCTCGCTCACAGGCAGTTCGAAGTCTTCGGAGAGCTCGCTGGTTGGTCGAGATGTCCTTCTTGTGCTTTCGCTTGAACTCCTGAACAAAGTGGTTCACGAGTCGGTTGTCAAAGTCCTCGCCACCGAGATGGGTGTCTCCAGCGGTGGCCTTGACCTCGAAAATGCCATCCTCAATCGACAGAAGAGAAACGTCAAAAGTTCCTCCTCCCAGATCGAAGATGAGCACGTTTCGCTCGCCGGATTCCTTCTTGTCTAGACCGTAGGCAATGGCAGCGGCGGTGGGTTCGTTGATGATTCGCTGAACGTTCAGACCAGCAATCAGACCAGCATCCTTGGTGGCCTGTCGCTGAGAATCGTTGAAGTAAGCAGGAACGGTGATGACAGCATCGTTCACCTTGGTTCCGAGGTAACCCTCAGCAGTCTCCTTCATCTTAGTGAGGATCATGGACGAGATCTCTTCGGGAGTGAAGACCTTGTTCCCACCCTTGAACTCCACCTCAATGTTGGGCTTTCCGGCCTTGTCGATAATCTTGAAGGGGAAGTGCTTAGCGTCGTTCTGGACCTCGGGGTCGTCGAATTTTCGGCCAATCAGTCGCTTGGCGTCAAAGACTGTGTTTGCAGGGTTCATGGCTGCCTGGTTCTTGGCAGCATCGCCAATGAGTCGCTCAGTGTCGGTGAAGGCCACAAACGAGGGAGTAGTTCGGTTTCCCTGGTCGTTGGCGATGATTTCGACTCTGTCGTTGGCGAAGTGGGCCACACAGGAGTATGTCGTTCCAAGATCGATTCCTACTGCTTTAGACATGTTGTTTTGTTGTGTTGTCTTTGTGTTTTTGTGTTCTGTGATGGCCCATTTTCAGTGGCAGACCCCATCCTTTAATAGTCTCGTGCATGACACAAGCACAACTTCGCGATGTTTCTCGAAGGTGGGAGAAACGATAAGGTGCAGCCAAACTTTATGTGGGGAATGGTCTGGAACATGCTGGAATTAGGAAGAAATTCTTCGAGAAATCAGGAAAAAAATAGAATATTCTAGAAAAAATAAAATGCCGACCCAGAAATCAAATCACGTGATATACAAATACAACTAGCGAGCACGTACAATTATGAAGTATGTATGTACCGGTAGTGTGTCAGCTGGGACCAAATCGGTTTTGGGTACCGGTAGCTGAAGTGTCCACACCGAGTACAAGTACAAATATATCACAACAATATCATGTACTTGTACTTGCACAAGTACTGTGCAAGCAGTTCCTCTGTATTTTGTCCTGTGAGGTCCTGCTCGCAATAAAAAATGTGACCATGGGGCACAACACTTGTAAGACCAAAGGTCGTAGATGGGTTTGGTGCAGGCTTACATTAACTTAAGCAAGGCCAGCACTCCACTCAATGAACAAAGGGCAGATGGGTTTTAAGCAAAGGAATTTGTTAATTAGTTTGAATACGACTTTGACAGCACCCTCACTGACGTTTTGGGCAACGCCTGTCTGCAGATCTCACTAATTTGGCGTGTAATGGTGTTAGAACGTCTCATTTTTTGCCTCTCCCACTCACGTACTGTACGAGTTCGGTACCCGAGGGTAACAGTTGTGTGAAGGAATGTTTCGGCACGTTGCATTGGTGGGACAGATTTCCGTGCGGCTGAATACACCTTATCATAGGAGGGCATTAGCTTACCATGGATCTAGCTAGCCCATAGCTCGGCTTGCACATAACTTGATGTATGCGGTTACTCGAGGTGAGTTTTTTTGTGTTTGACATATCACTCCACCCCGGAGATAGCCACTCTTGATTGCGTACAACGCATTCTCGCGCACCCTGGGAACACTCCATGGGCCTATGGTCACCTACAGGGTGGCATTAGTCGTTGAAGCAAGTCATGGTTCCATTTTGTTGTCAGGTTCGTGAATGATATGACACGCTGCAACGGGTCATGAAACTGGGCTAGTGGGGAATCACGACTGCATGGGGGATGTGAGCCCCCCGAAGAAGACAATATCCAAATAAGTTTCAGAATTCACAGGTTCCCATGCAGCGCCCTGCTAGTCTTCAGCAGAAATCTGAGACTCTAAAATGGGTGCATTGTGACAACCCTTACACCACAGAAGTCGTGCAGCTGGCTTGCATGATAGCAAACTTTATCGCTATGGTCCAGTTAAAGCGAAGGAGATCTCATAATGTACTGCTGGTAGTGTGACAATGTACAGTACACGCAAACATACAGATAAGAGCACAAGAACCAGATAAGATTATCACAATTTACATAAAAAAAGCTAACACTAGCTGGGGATGAACTTGGAGTAACACAGCAGATACTTTGGGCTGAAAAAGTGGGGGTTACAGTGCTGAAATTGTGGAGGTTACATTACAGCCCTGTGATCTTACAAAGAAATTGTTTTCAGTATGCTGTTTCCAGAAAAATCATTATGGGTTCCAAAATCATCCAAAATCATCACGTTTAATGAAATAAATCTTCATCCATGGAGAAATATTTATGGAGTACAACGTGTAGCTATGGATAGCAGGGGCCGGTATTCGATGGAAGCTAGCAACCTAACTAGCTACTGCAAGGGACCAAAAACAATCATAACATCTAGATTACCCGACCCTAATGGGATTGGTTACAAGGAAGTCTTTGTACTTGCTGTTTTGTGCAACAGACCCAAATGTGACATTCATCGATCTGTGGCCACGGTATGTGCTATCGAACAAACACAGAGACTTGAGAAGCATCTCACTTGACAAATACTCGCAGAAAACAAACAGCTACAGTGGTACACAAAGAACCTGAGGGAATATAATTCATTTTGGGTTGCACGAATGGTGAGAAAACAAACACGGTACAGTATTCATGAATCATCAATACCTTTAACAGAAAGTACTATTACAGCAAAGAAAATAGAGAGATAATTGATGCAGTTACAGTAACACTGCAGTTTTCATAAAATAACTCATACTGTATAGACATTACGTACAGTATAACCACTGCTGGTAGATAGGGATCCATCGGAATGTCGAATGATAAACAATGTTACTTCTACAGGTGCAGATGAACTATCTAAGACTAGGAAGGAATGTGAAGATACAGATTCCATTGTTACATGACTTCGTGCATATCGTAATTCGAGTTAACAAGGGGAAATTGTTTCACGAACACAGTTTAAGCGAGTAGTTATAAGACTTCCTATTGATCCTGTGGACACCATAATGCTCTCCCACCCCACACACCGACAATGATTCTCACCATTTTATTCGTCATATTTCAGCTCGGTTATGCTCTTGCTCAAACTGCTCTACCTAACCCCATCATCTCTATGAGGGCTCATGTTGTCCGGACCCCTGGGTGAGTTACAGCCTGGCACTGGGATATGTGGGAGGTTGAAATGTCCTTTGCTTCTAATGACGCTACTGTGGGCACCATCCGAAGTGGAGATTACTTTGATTTCACCGTGAGAGGTCAGCTTGCCGCTTACTCCAACACGTCTCTTGTGCCGATTACCTACGATTTTTACATCGAAAGCCCTGACCAAGTCAGACTCTTCCATGTTGTTGCTACAGACGACAACTATTCCTTCCGTGCTACTGCGACAGAGTTTTTTGACAGATCTTTGGTAGATCTCACAATTGCTCCCGGTGTCTTCCGTGTTGAAATTCTCTTGGAGCCTTCTGCACCCCCTGGAAGGGTTCAAACAGTGACTGTTGGTGCTTTGTCCAGCACATTCACCACACTTCCAGAAAACCCTATCGCTGGTACGCTGGGCGCGGAAAAAGTCAGATATAAGTGGAGGCGCGAGGGAGAACATTTGATTTCAGAAGTGACTGCCATGTTTCAGAGATACGATGCAACTCCTCCAACATGGCCTTGGGTTAACAGGCTTGAAGTTGTTCGTGATTTTGTTTTCGACCCAGTTGTAACAAATCCGTGGGGTATGGTATGGTGGAAGCGTATTACGTCGACGCAAACCTGAACAGATACAATATGGATGGATCTCCGTATGACCATGGTATGCCTCCACCCAATCACAGCTTCACCAACGAAGAAACCTCAGTGTCCATACTCAACCAGAACTTGGCACCTGGATTTACGTCGGGAACGGGTGGAATATATCTTTCTGCTCGGGGGAGAGCCAGTGGAACTGCTAGTCTGGCTTGTATTACATACTCTGGAACTTTCCGTCTTCCGAATATGGTGGACATTGCAATGTGCGTTCCCCAAGGAAGGGGTACTTTTGGATTACCTAACGGCATGGGACTAGCTGCTGTCACGTTTAACGAGGTCACTTCTACAACTACAGTCGCAGGCCCTGTTCCCGGAACGGAGACTGTGCTTGATCCTAATGGCAACTACGTGGAGCGAGTCACTGCTACGCCCGTCTCCACCAACACTGTTCCAGGGCCCACAGCTGGTACCACTATTTTGACAAATTCTGATGGCGATTTCTATGAAGAGATTACCGCTACTCCTGTCACCACTGTTACCGTTCCAGGAGCCACATCAGGAACAGTGACTCTTACAGACACTAACGGTGATTTCTATGAGCAGGTCACGGCCACTCCTGTGACTACCAACACCGCTCCCGGACCTTTTGCTGGAACTGAAATTCTCACTAACACTGACGGTGACTTCTTTGAGCAAGTTACAGCCACTCCTGTTTCTACCAAAACTGTCCCGGGGCCTTCCGCAGGAACCGAGATCTTGACAAATTCAGAAGGTGACTTCTTTGAACAGGTTACTGCCACCCCTGTCTCCACCAACACTGTCCCAGGCCTCACTGCGGGTACTACTACGCTGACTAATTCTGACGGCGACTTCTACGAAGAGATTACTGCCGTTCCTGTTACCACTGCTACCGTTCCCGGTCTAAGTGAAGGAACCGCCACCCTCACCAACACCGACGGTGACTTCTTTGAACAGATTACTGCCACACCAGTGTCGACTACCACCACACTTGGACCCTCTGCTGGAACTGAGATTCTTACTGACACTGAGGGCAACTTCTACGAGCGAGTAACTATTACCATTGTCTCAACAAACACAGTTCCTGGAACTTTGTCTGGAACTGAGACACTTACCAATTCAGATGGAGATTTCTTTGAGCAGATTACGGCCGTTCCTGTGTCCACTACTACTCTCCCAGGACCTTCTGCTGGAACTGAACTGTTGACCAACTCCGATGGAGACTTATTTGAACAGATTACTGCTGTGCCTATTTCCATCAACATTGTTCCTGGTCCTACGGCTGGAACCGAGATTATTACCAACTCTGATGGCGACTTCTTTGAACAGGTGACGAGTGTTGCAGTGTCACCCGATGGTGAGATTTCTACCTTCACAGTCCCAGGCCCTACTGCTGGCACCGAGTCTTTCGCAGACTCAGAAGGTAGAACAGTTGTGCAGGTTACGCGTGGTCCTGTGTCCACAAACACTGTGCCAGGCTTGACTGCAGGCACTGGGATCTTGACCAATTCCGACGGTGACCACTTTGAAGAGGTGACTATTGTTTCGGGCCAGGTTTCCACCTTCACTATTCCAGGACCCACCGCAGGAACTGCAACTCTGACTGATGCGGAAGGTGTCACAGTTGTACAGGTGACACGCGGCCCTATCTCCACTGATACAGTAACGGGATTGACTGCTGGAACTGAGGTACTTACCAACTCAGACGGCGATTTCTTTGAGCGAGTGACGAATGTCGTCGCTTCCTCCATCAGCGTCATTTCGACTAACATTGTTATTGGACCGTCTGCCGGAACAGATATTCTAACAAACTCTGATGGTGAAATATTCGAGCAGATTACGCGAGCCCCTGTCTTCACGAGTACTACTGTGGGCCCGACAGTGGGATCCATGATTCTCACCGATACTCATGGGGACCCTTTTGAGCAGGTAACTGTTCTAGAAACCACTGCAACAGCAACTGTTCCTGGTGCTTCGAACGTCAGATCCACCAGAACTGTCACAGTTTACGTGACAGCTGGACCAGGTAAAGACTCTTTTGCTCCTGGAACTTCCACAAACTCAGACATCATTCCTGGAGGTACGGTTACTGTCTTCGTCACTGTATCTGGAGCCGGAAGCAGCGGCAGTGACGCTTCTGGAAGCACACCGCAAGACGTCACTCAAGTTGACTTGTCACCATCGTTTGGCTCTTCTGGCTCTTCTGGCTCTTCTGGCTCTTCTGGCTCTTCTGATTCTTCTGGCTCTTCTGGCTCTTCTGGCTCCTCAGGATTCATCATTTCTTCAGGATCCGTCGGTTCGTCTGATCCGTCTGGCTCGTATGGTTCTTCTGGCTCGGCTGAGGCTTCTAGTGCCGCAGACACTCCTGGAACTGCTGTGCCCGGGTCTCCTAGCTCTGAGTCTTCTGGATCTTCCGGATCTTCCGGAGGAATCTCGCCTGACATTATCGGAGGCCCTGGATCTAACAATGAGCAGTCTTCTGCCGACCCCAACGGGCCTGAGCAGGCTAATTCTGCCCCTATGCCTTCGGTTGGTGCTCTCATAGCCCTACCTCTGCTTGTACAGATGGCTTAGGTAACCATTAGACTTCTCAATAGCTCTCAACTCAGCTTCAGCTTCTTCGCCTCCCTTTCATAGCTCTCAAGATATTTTTTAGTTTGATGTTTTACTTTGTATTGTATTGGCTAAAGGTTGCAACTACCGGTACTGTAGGATAAGCACCCCACTGTAATTTCACGGTTTGTGCCACAACTTGGAGCGACAGAAACAGCAGCTGTACGCTACTTATCGATATAAAAACGTACTCGAAACAAATTATGAGGCTGTAATATTACAGTAGTTGAATCTCTTTCTTTTCGCCCTTTTTAGCAGCTCCAATATTACACTTACGCTTACCCACCTCGATAGCTTGACTGCAGCGGTTCTATCACAAGTTGTTACAAGCACCTGAATAACCAGTTATCAAAATATCAGTTATCATATCATATCAATCTATATAAATTACTTGAGCTGGTGCTCCTTGTGCTCCTTGTCATCGCCGTAGGCCTTGGTGCCGTAGTGGCCGTTAATGCAGATGATGTCCTGGGGTCGGTAGTCCTGCTTGCCAGAGAAGAAGACCTCAAGAATCTTCTTGGTGCCCTCGGCGTATCGGGCCTGGGCATCAATAGACGTACCGGAAATGTGGGGAGTCATGGCGTTGCCTCCGCCGTACTTGTTTCGCATGGTTCTCCAGGGGTGGTCCTTGGGAGCAGGCTGAGGGAACCAGACGTCTCCTCCGTATCCTCGGATCTTACCAGACTCGAGCGCCTCGACAATGTCCTCGGTAACACAGATGGCTCCTCGAGCAGTGTTGACGAGCCAGGCGCCGTCCTTCATGTGAGAGATGAGCTCCTTGTTGAAGAGACCCTTGGTGGAGGCGTGCAGAGGGCAGTTGATGGTGACAATATCACAGAGAGAAAGCATCTCCTCCAGAGACTCAACTCGTCGGCAGCCAATCTCCTTCTCGACGTCAGCAGGCATGGGTTGGTAGTCGTAGTAGAGCATCTCCATGGGATCGAAGGGCTTGCATCGCTTGAGCACTCGCTGGCCAATTCGGCCACCTCCAACAGTGCCGATGACCTTGGCCTCGAGGTCGTAGGAGTCCTTGGCGACTGCAGCAACGTCCCAGCCGCCGGAGATGATCTGCTCGTGGGCGGGGACAAAGTTTCGGACCAGCACAAGCATGGTCATGACAACGTGCTCGGCCACAGACTGGACGTTGGAACCAGTCACCTCGAGAACAGCAATGTCTCGGGCGTTGGCAGCATCGAGGTCAACGTGGTCAGATCCAACACCAGCGGTGATGCAGATCTTGAGCTTCTTGGCCTTGTCGATTCGCTCCTTGTTGATGTAGCCAGGGTGGAAGGGGGTGGTGATGACAACATCAGCGTCCACAATCTCCTTGTCGAGCACAGAGTCGGCTCCGTCCTTGGAGGAAGTGGTGACCAGAGTGTGGCCCTGGGACTCGAGCCAGTCTCTGATTCCAAGCTCGTTCTCGGTGCATCCTAGGAGCTTGGGCTCATCCTTGGCGTGGGAGCCGGCGTCGTAGAGAACAAGAAGGACCTTCATTTTTGTAGTGGTGGTTGTAGTGGTGGTTGGTGTGGTGGTTGGTTGGTGTGTTTGATGGCGATTTAGGTGGCCTCCGGACCCCCTTATATACCTTTCAGAGCACGATCGCCATGATGCCTGATCTCTGTCACTTGCATGTATGATGTCAAGAAGCGTAAGTTCGACGGATGAGCTGTGCGGCTTGGAAATTGGGAGAACTGGGAGGTGTCTAGTTATGGAGTTTTTAGTATGATACAGAAGCGAAAAGATGAATCAGGTGTACTAATTGTACTATTCCGATGCAATTGGATATATTTTTATTCTACGTTTGCTAGCAAATATACCGCTTTGACGGTACTCCATGCATCCGGGGAACAATTTCCGAGCCGCACGGTCGGGTCTACGAATTTCCAAGCCGCATGGTCGGAACACTCACTAAGATGCTGGGACCGGGGTTCGATTCTCCGATGCGGATGACATACAAAAAAAGAAAAACGGGCTCAACCTGATGCTGTGATTAGATATCATTCCTCTGCAACGTTGCGTCTGTTAGCTACAAGGATGCAACCAGCTACTTCTGCTCATACATCGGTCACTACAGTCCTCGTTCTAAATACGAATAATTTATTAACTACCAGGTAAGTAGTCGTCAGTTAGCACTTGCAAGCACCCTCGCACTTGCAAGAGTCGCACTGGCAATCAGGGTTCTTCTCGCACACGCATTCTATACGGGGTTTTTATCACCACCTTTGGGGCAAACATCACAACATTAGAAGACGACAACGGGCCGTGGTGGAGTGGCGTGAAGTGGCACTGTCGTCGAGTCACCCTAACAGCGACTCATCGCCATGGAAGATGCCTAGGTGACTATGAGTGAGGGAAGGAGATTCTTCGATGCCGAAGCATATTGTTCATAAATTACTTTGTCTTTTCTTTGTTTATGTGCCAAGGCATGGGAAGCAATGTCCTGACAACTATTGTATACTACCCTCCCAAACTTGTGAAAATAAAATCGAGCCGAACCCAGTTGTCAAACATTGCGACTCATAGAGCCGAAACACATGCTAGAAATATAAACCCTACACCAATGTGTTTACCAGGTACAGATGTACCAAATAAACTTTTAGGTTATTTCCTAATCTGTACAAATACGCCCATAACCCAACTGTATCTCAAAATATGCTTTAGCTCATAACTCCCGAACGTCACTCAGACTTGACCGATCCTTGATGGTAGCAATGACGTCAATCGAATTTGAAAAAATGCCATGCTATTCTGACATGCAAATAAATATTGTTCTTAGTTTTCCAGATTTTTTGTTACTCCTTAAGGCTCATTTATCACGTGTTCACAATCATCACGGTTTTTGGGTACCCCACCGACTTATACACATTCGAATTACAAGTAGCAAGTCCGAATCAAGGGTTCATATACAAACGGCGATTGTTTTTGGATTACGAGTATCATGGCCAACCACCTTTTCTGTGATCACATCTTTATTCATAATCAGCAGTACAAACAAGTGAAATATTAGAACTGCCGCACCAAACCTGTCGAAAATACAGAGACTACCACTTTACGAAAGACCTAGAATGGGTGCTACATCTTTTGATATAGTGTCGGTAATGCAATTAGAGCTACTGAATTGTGCTATTGGTATAGACTACTAACTAAAACGATCGTTTTGTCGTCAATTGGATAATTTATTCAGGAGTTATAGCTTTGGTTTGAACAGGGGTCATAAGTATTTCCCAAAGCTAAACTCAAATTGTTAGTGTCCACAACCAATATTTATGAATCTAAACCAAAGAGGATAGAATGACTCAGCGTAATGCTGGGGACTAGGAGTTTTAACTGGTGGCGAATAGTATAGCTTACTATCCTAATATTTAATTGCAAGTCGTTCCGCTTGAAAACGACCATTCTAGAGACATACTGTTTTGCCATAGTGTGCCGAGGTATGTTGAACCTTATTTGCCTAACAAAAAAAAAACTTAGCCAGGATACACGATATTTCTGAAATGGAAAAGGGAACACTCCAGTATGCGATCCGCAATAGATGGAACAAAATAATGTATAATGAAGTTTTAGATAATTGATGGGTGGGTAGATCTATGTAAAAATCTGGACACGTGACAGTACAGAAGTTTTGAACTGGAGTCATTTGAAAACTTTTACCGCACGGAAACGTCTCTAGTTAACTCTACCGTAACTATGAAGCTTAAAGATTTTAACTTGTCGCTAGATATATAAGCACCAACAACCGCGTAAAATCTCAAGTGAATTGGCTTCAGAACGGTCAATCTGAAGGCACCCCAAAATTTCTGGGGTACGTTGAACTCTAAACCATATTGAGATCCCATAGTAAAAGAATGAGCCAGAATCATGAAACCAGAACAGACAATAGAAGGGAAGACGTGTCGCCAACTCACCCAAAATTAAATTGGCACAAAGATGAAATGTATGGCTGTGCTCATAATCACACCAGGATCGCAGTGGTATATAACATCAATGTACTATATTTGGTGCCATCGCTGGGTGCTATACTGTTCATATATTACGACTACCAGCAGAAGATCATTCACAGAGACCCATTGAGTTATCCAAATGACTCCAGAAGTTTTTTATTGAACTAATTGAAGAACATAATGCATTCTACTCAACTCCCCCTGTTCTCAGCTTATGCCTAGAAAATTCTACAGTGGACGACATTATCGTAGCTCTAGGCAGGAAGGACAAAACTTCAGAGGTCCGTCCTTCTTAGGATACTGAGCGGCGTCAACACCCGTCTTCTGGTAATAGCCGACAATAGGCTCGGTATGCTTGTGGAAAGACACCAGTCGCTTCTTGAGCGCGTCAGCGTTTTCGTCAGATCGCAGAACAAGAGCCTCGCCAGTAATATCATGAGTCATCTCCTACTTGGGAGGGTTGAAGACTTGTAGTCTATTCCACGAGCAGATGAATGGCACGTGATTGCCAAGAGTTTCACCTTTCTTATTGGCCGTATATACAATCTACGTTATATCATAGGTGGCCAATATCTATGAATTGAAACTGACGAGGATAGAATGACACGGAACCAAGATAGAGCTAAGATATTTTAGCTGGGAACTACTATCAACTCGGAATACTACCATGTTTGATTTCGAGTCATTCTAAAATAAGATGGCTATTCTGGAGACACCCTGTTGTGTCCTTTTGTGCCGAGGTACGTTGAACCTTTTTTCACTAACAAAAAAAGACTTAGCCACGACACACAACGATTCACTATGATTTTCAGGGTCACTACAGAGGGTGATCCATAACACCCGGAGCCAAACAATGTATACGAAAGTTGTAGCAAATGATCACAAGAGTTTATCTATATAGACATCTGCTCACGTGACAGTAGCAAAGTTTTGAGTTGGAGTCATTTGAAAACTTTAACAGCACAAAAGCGTCTACAGCTGACACTAGAGCTACTCTGGAGGTTAGAGATTTCACTGATAGCTACTGAGGACATTAAAATGTCCCCTGTGAAATTTCAAACCAATCCATTGCAAAACGGTCATTTTGGATGACACCCCAAAAGTGCTGGGGTACGTCGAACTATAAATGATTGAGCTCCCATAGTAAAACAAAACTTCGCCAGATTCGAGGACAAAAACCAGGACAGAGCAAGTGTCTCTAACTCAGCCAAAAATAATCAGATAGAAAGGTGAAATATAATTACAAACCCCCAAAGACGGCAGGATAATGATACAAATTTTACTATTCAAATATTTTTGTGCCTTCACTGGGTTTTGCATCATTCACTACTGTAACACTACCGTACCTCCAGAGGATCATCCATTGTGACTCCTAGAGTAATCAGAATGACACCAGATGTATCTAGTTGCACTAATAGAACAACAGAAAGTACCCCTTTCAACTTCCCCTATTCACAGCGTATCTCTAAAATATAATACAGTCGACTACATTGTGGTAACTATATGGATGTTCGTCAATTTCCGGGTAACTAACGACCGTAAGAAAAAAGGTGAAAAGCGAGGGGTCTGAACTTACTACAGGTTGTCCGAGTACACTAGGACGTCGTAACTTCACCTGAAGGCCGCTTGAAATGGATTTTGGTGTTTTCATGTTGGATTTACTTTGGGAGCTCATAACCTCTCATTATTGAGTGATACGCGAAATTTTAAAGAATAAAACAATAGAGTAGACGTCCATTCATACTTTGGCTGTTTGGCCGTGCTCCCATCTACTCTTGTCTTGGATCTATCGGGTCTCAAAGTCGAGTACCTGAGTTTCGTGTATCCAGATTTCCTTGGCGTCAGCTGTTGGAGAAGCATTTACGCACTCTCCATAATCGCTACCTGCGTGATCCTGATCTAGTCAGACAGAGATTAAGCAGGGCTGTTTGATGATATAATATTATATAACGTTCCAATACACATTCGTTGTAAAAGTTGGTGTTGAATGAGCAGCTGGGATTCGCACATTGCGTTAAATCTCTGGAGGGTACAAACAATTCCTTTCAACCACTCTTTTTCTCTCATCCTTCACCTTCGTCGACATCCACTAAGTGATTACTACTACCTACAGAGCTCCCGCTATCACTTCCGCGGCAACACTTTGCCGATTCGACCGACAAATGTACATCGGCACTTGCCTTTCCTGAGAGACAGATTGCCCCAATGAGTTGTATCTGAGTACAAAAAAGCTATAAAATCACGTCATAGCAATGTTCTTCTTGTAGCGATATTCTCAATTACAAATAGTGAGTTGCATTAGTCGATTCTTTATATGAGTTTTTGATCAAAAATATTGCTGGTGGGATTTTGAGGACCTCGCCAATTAGATTGTAGGGGACAGGAATATAGTCATGCCCACAGTTTTCGTGGCAGTCAAGTTACCATTATCACGTGATTTTGAGATGATCTGACAGCTCCGAAATAATTCCGATCTGGTGGGTCTTCAGGAACCTTGGCAATTAAATGTAAGCACAAGAAAAGAATTTAGTCACGTGCATATTTTTCGTAGTAGTCAATTTACCATCGTCACGTGATTTTGAGATGATCTTACAACCCCGAAATAATTCCGATGATATTTAAGATATTCAAGTGGGATGCATATAGTGGTGGTCCATTTTTTCGGAGTACTTGTAAAGGGGAACATTCCAAGCTACACAATAACGATCACGCTCACCACTTGTAGTGAAGGAAGGATTATCTTACTGTGATTCCAAATTTTCATCGTCATGTGGCGTTTATTCGCATTTATACGCATTTTCTCATAATAATTTGCTACCTGAGAAGGCGGACCCACATGATCTACATAAATTCCCATCGACAAAAAAGATGCACATAACGACAAAGTTGTCTGACACCTATAGCGTAATGTTGAGGCCTCATATACTGTCCAAATATACTCTGAGCAGAAAAAATCACACCATTCGAACCAATAATTCCTATCAGCGACCAAATCCAAGTCTACCATTGGGAGCGCAAGCTTCATCTCAACAAATTATCTCATACACGTGACCCCGAAAATATTACCCTAAGGTCTTCAAAATCGCGTTTAAGTGTTTTGAAATGGCTACAAATGCCCAAATCTAACAAACGGTAGGTAGATTGCTTAGTCACGTGCAGTCACACGATGAATCTAATTTAACTGATTATCTCAAGTAAATGTTGCTAAATATTGGACTAGCGGTTCACGCCAGAGGATTGTTTTAATATTATTTATTGTTGTTTTCTTATTTCTTTTTTTACTTTTTTGTAAGTCGCTGGGGTTAGTCGTAGTTCGTAGGTTCTAACTTGAGGAAGAGATTCTATTCTAATCCCTCAATCTGTTATCTCAACAAGCCCACACGAATAGTCTAAACTCTCACCCCAAGCTCACTTCACCACACGTCACCTACTTACAAAAGCACAAACTTATTTTTTATTTTTTTGTAGACTTCTCAATTACTTTGTTACTCTGTAGTATAAAAGCTTAATAAATTTAACAATCAGGAAAGTTTACTACTAGCCGTGAACCTTAATAATTACTACTCCCAACGTTTTTACTGGTCGAAAACCTTAATTCCGACTACTCCCAAAAAAATTGACCACCTCCCAACATTTCACAAGGGTCCCACCATTGTGAAAACGACGTCAGAAACACGAGTGCCACATGTAGAAAAATGCAGAATTGCTTTATTCTCGCAGGCTGTACACAACTTGCCGTCACCCACCCACACTTGGACCCCGACATCATTCCACCCAGCGCTGTCACAATCCCTGACACGTATCAAAAGCCACCTCGCGCACATACTATAGGGGGTGACTCCGAGCACATCGGTGCAAAAGCAAAAAAATCTGCCCAACTAAAATAAACCAATGCCGACTAAATGAAAGTAGTGGTGACAAATTAGTATGGCTAGTGAGGATTTTCAGGAGGCCAGTGGGTACTAGATGCCCGTGTCCTAGCCCGACGGTCATTGGAAATGCGTGTTGGGAATCTGAGGACTTCCCCCACACAGGGTTGCCCGAGATGGTGGTTCTGGCACCGCTCGCGTTGGGCAGGAGGTCTGGAACCTCAAGGAGTGGACTACCCGCGAGTCTGCCGGCCTGAGGTCATCAGCACTGGTGGCTTTGGGCAAAATGACGTTGAGTTGTGAGCGATCTTGATGTCGGAAAGTGAATTCTGCCAAGTAACTAGCCAGCAAAGCGAAGTTGAGACAGAGGTAAATCGTTGACTGCCTGAAAAGCATAGCGGCGTTCTCGTCAACCAGCCAAGTAGTCGAGTAACTAGGCGTGGGTGATCACAGTAGCCCCAGACTGACAACCTCGGCTTCAGTTCGCTGACGGCCATGGGGATGAAGTTTTGGCAAGGCCCTTATGAATCGTCAGTGATCTGACTCTTGATATCAGCTTGGCGATCCGGTTTTTTGTGGGTCAACTTCAACTGAGTGTGTCTCTCGCCACGACAGGAACACACAGCAGGCTGAAGTTCCTTCATTAGCTGAATCTCAAGCCGTGTCGTGAGCAGTCTCTGGAGGGGGCCAACCATGAATCACCTAGTCACTACCTCGGGGGAGCCTTTTTCCAACCAGCCTCTGACAACCGGGATCCTTTCTCCAACCAGCCTCTGACCTGTGAAATGCCTCGCACCAAGCCTGGCACGGCGTAGAATGGGGAGAACCTTGCCTGAACAGCCTCTGAAGTGTCCCGCCCAGAAGCCTGGCACGACTTGGAATGGGGAGAACCTTGCCCCGGCACAGGTCTGAACCAGGCCACGTCTCGCGCGATCCACTCGGACGGCCTGCTCTTCCCAGGACCACGACCGCGGGCCGACTAATTTCAGTTAGACTAGGAGTGGCTACACACTTTGATGTGTGGATACTCCGAGCTGGTTTTGATTAGTCCAAGTGCGGGTAGCTCTAGTCC
>JAAQQV010000002.1:3880000-3882500 GCA_017635955.1 Yarrowia sp. B02
TACAGTGTAAGTGATAGGTCAACAAAATAAGCGGGAAGTCTACCAAAAACAATGATAATCAAATGTGTAGAATTTGTGTAAAATATGAAATTCCAGTGATAAAATACGGAGAATGGAGTCAACATAATCAAATCACGTGATATCATATTGTCTACTGTTGTAGTGCTGTTTTTCGGTGTTTTTGCGATTTTTTTTTTCGTCTCGCCTTGTCGAGGGATTCTCAATTTTTGGATACTGCCCCCATGGGTACCCACCGTCCAGATATCGGCAGGAGATATGCCAATGTCCCAAGTCGAAACCCTGGCCTCTGTCTCCGATCTGCCACCC
Source organism: Yarrowia sp. B02 (assembly GCA_017635955.1). Classification (NCBI taxonomy): domain Eukaryota; kingdom Fungi; phylum Ascomycota; class Dipodascomycetes; order Dipodascales; genus Yarrowia; species Yarrowia sp. B02. Next base: position 3,880,328 of record JAAQQV010000002.1, read on the forward strand.
ACCAAAGCCCTGGAAACGCGTCCATCGACTATCCAGCGATTACGCACCTACCCCCCCCCCTCACAAAGCCCGAGACGTGTCAAATACCTTCCCCCGCACATACTATAAGGGGGCAACCCCGGCACATCGGTGCAAAAGCAAAAAATTCTTCGGAATAAGTGGGTTGCTAGACATTCTCTACAAACCACCGGCAATGTACTGCCACTCAACCGAGAGAAGTACATGAGAGTCTCTGTTGATCTCTCTAAAAACATCAACATACTTATCTGGTTGATCCTGCCAGTAGTCATATGCTTGTCTCAAAGACTAAGCCATGCATGTCTAAGTATAAACAATTATACAGTGAAACTGCGAACGGCTCATTAAATCAGTTATCGTTTATTTGATAGTTTTTTACATGGATAACCGTGATAACTTCAGAACTAATACATGACAGCCTTCTGGCGTATATATTAGATACAAACCAACACATTGGTGATTCATAATATCTTGTCGAACCGATCTTCGGTGTATCATTCAAATTTCTGCCCTATCAACTGTCGATGGTAGGATCGTGGCCTACCATGGTAACAACGGGTAACGGGGAATCAGGGTTCTATTCCGGAGAGGGAGCCTGAGAAACGGCTACCACATCCAAGGAAGGCAGCAGGCGCGCAAATTACCCAATCCTGACACAGGGAGGTAGTGACAATATATAACGATCCGGGGCTCTTTGAGTTTCGGAATTGGAATGAGTACAATTTAAACACCTTAACGAGGAACAATTGGAGGGCAAGTCTGGTGCCAGCAGCCGCGGTAATTCCAGCTCCAATAGCGTATATTAATGTTGTTGCAGTTAAAAAGCTCGTAGTTGAAATTGGGGTGGTCATTCGTTTGACCGCCTTCCGGAAGATTTTCTTCCAGTTACTTTGAAAAAATTAGAGTGTTCAACGCAGGTTTCGCCTGAATATATTAGCATGGAATAACATAACACGACGAGGGTCCATTTTGTTGGCTTGCAAACCCACGTAATGATTAATAGGGACAGTCGGGGGCGTCAGTATTGTGTTGTCAGAGGTGAAATTCTTGGATTTACACAAGACTAACTACTGCGAAGGCATTCGCCAAGGATGTATTCATTAATCAAGAACGAAAGTTAGGGGATCAAAGATGATCAGATACCGTCGTAGTCTTAACCGTAAACTATGCCGACTGAGAATGGGTACCGCTTTTACGGTATCCGCGCTCTACGAGAAATCAAAGTGATCAGGTTCTGGGGGGAGTATGGTCGCAAGGCTGAAACTTAAAGGAATTGACGGAAGGGCACCACCAGGAGTGGAGCCTGCGGCTTAATTTGACTCAACACGGGGAAACTCACCAGGTCCAGACACAATAAGGATTGACAGATTGATAGCTCTTTCTTGATTTTGTGGGTGGTGGTGCATGGCCGTTCTTAGTTGGTGGAGTGATTTGTCTGCTTAATTGCGATAACGAACGAGACCTTGACCTACTAAATAGCTCTACTTGCGATTGCAGGTAGCTAGCTTCTTAGAGGGACTATCTATTACAAGTAGATGGAAGTTCGAGGCAATAACAGGTCTGTGATGCCCTTAGACGTTCTGGGCCGCACGCGCGCTACACTGACGGAGCCAGCGAGTTGACCAAGCCCGAGAGGGCTAGGTAATCTTGTGAAACTCCGTCGTGCTGGGGATAGAGCATTGCAATTATTGCTCTTCAACGAGGAATTCCTAGTAAGCGCAAGTCATCAGCTTGCGTTGATTACGTCCCTGCCCTTTGTACACACCGCCCGTCGCTACTACCGATTGAATGGTTTAGTGAGACCTTGGGAGGGCATGAAGCTGGGGGCAACCCCGGCTGAGTATCCAAACTTGGTCAAACTTGATTATTTAGAGGAAGTAAAAGTCGTAACAAGGTTTCCGTAGGTGAACCTGCGGAAGGATCATTATTGATACTTAGCTATTTTTGTGGAAATTATATTTATCTTACAGCATCATTTATCTAAACTTACAACTATCAACAACGGATCTCTTGGCTCTCACATCGATGAAGAACGCAGCGAACCGCGATATTTTTTGTGACTTGCAGATGTGAATCATCAATCTTTGAACGCACATTGCGCGGTGTGGTATTCCGCACCGCACGGATGGAAGAGCGTGTTCCCTTTGGGATCGCA